>BLSH010298547.1:447861-486962 GCA_018402905.1 Glandirana rugosa | reverse complement strand
ATTATTAATCTTTTCTTCTATAAAGCTTGTCTTATTTCCATACTGGTGTGCATACATGTACTTACAGTTAATGTTATATGCTGGCTGCAGTAGTTCCTCTTAGAGTTGCCACCTCATCCCTTTAAAACCGAACGCACACGAATTACACAGGTTCTGTGGCTGATTAAGGTGGTAATTAAACTCACTTGGTGCCTTATCTGCATTAACGTGGCCTCAGAACCTGTGTAATTCATATATGTTTGGGTTTAAGGGGTTGAGGCGGCAACCCTAGTTCCTCTGTGCCCAGTTACTTTGATTAGATTACTGGTTCATTTCTCAGGAAGAGAATCCCCTCTGTTTACAAAGGCCTGGTCCTGGGTAAAGGCACGGCCGATTTTATTATCAAACCCACTCTTTCACTTAGCAAAGGTTCTGCTTCTCTTATTTACCTACAGGTTTCGTGCACTATCCTGTTTGGGAAGGGCCATTTGTCATTAACCCCCCTCCCAACAGAGGGCTTTACATACATAGCCTTAGAGGTTACAACATAAATAATTATGTTCAATGCAAAGGTCAGATGTTTATTAGGTGAGAGGCCCTGTTCCTAGAAGCTTGCCAATGATAACTCCAGGTATATATGGCTGTACAGAACATGGTATGGCAGATAATAGCAGTTATCTCTCTATCTACCTCCCATCAGTGCCTTTACTTTGTTTCTGTCAGATCTGAGAGTATGGTGTCTGTCTGTGCTGCCCTCTGACCTGCAGCAATAACTGAGTACATAGTCCTCCCTTACAGCTGTGATTACATTGTCGGAGCCATTTAACAGCATGTGGGTGCGTGCAATCCTGCACTGAGCAACTACTTTCTCTTCTGGACTGCGAGCCGTAAGTAAAAAGGATTTTTCTTTGGGATTGTCTGCACCTTTTATAGAGATGTATATAACACCGCCAACATTTTATTGTATCTGTGAGGGACACTTGGCGGCTCAGATGGTAGACCTTATCTCATTATGTACACTGTTTTCTCTTTTACATCTCAGTCACTGTCTCCTCTTCTATAATGTGTTTATAAAATCGTCCGGCAGATACATTACATGCATTTTATATGTTTATTTTTTCTTTTTATATGAATGTTGGTTCAAAAAGACCAGGGAACACTAGGGCTTGTTTACAGTTGCAGTCAGAGGATGGTAAAAATAGGTGGCTTAGCGCCCAGCTGCCCTCCTTAAAGCGCAGTTCTACCCAAAAGTGGAACTTCCGCTTTAAAGGAAGGTGACCCCTTGACATGCCACAATTGGCATGTCATTTATTTGGGGGGGGGACCGGCGACCCTGTTTTCACAGGGTCCCAGGTCCACTTGCTCTCCTAGAGCCGCGGCTCCGGAAGGAAGTCCCCCCCCCCTCAGCGAGCTTCTGGGATACGCCGGCCATTCACAAGGCGCAGCGTGAGCCCGGCTTTGAAGTCAAAGCCGGGTGCCCACACTTGTGATGCTAGTGCTGCCGAGGGGAGGGGGAGAAGAGCAAGCCGCATCGCTGGAGCCTGGGACAGGTAAGTGTCCAATTGTTAAAAGTCAGCAGCTACACTGTTTGTAACTGCTGACTTTTAACTGGGTGGAATTCCGCCTTAAGCTGCCAAGGCTAGATCTTACACGTGGCGTAGCAAAAATGATACCCCCCATTGCATGTGGCGTACAGTATTGCAACTTACCACGGGCCTTTCAAGTAAATGAGGCCACGTTGCAACCACCTAGAATGCAGGTGAGTGCGGCGTGGTAGTGAGGATTTTACAGGGTTAAAATAGGCAGTTTGGAGATGGCATAGCACCCCCTCAACACCTGTCAGATGCCTCTGAAAACCGATTCATTGTGGATTGCTTTTTAGCAGGACTTAGCCTAGCAGGGGGCTTCAATTTTAATGTAATATTCATAAAAAAATTGATATTTTCAAGCTTATTCAATAAACAGGGCAAGGACAATGGGGTGGTACAGCAGTTAGCCTTTCTGCCTTGCAGCACTGGAGTCCTTGGTTCAAATCTCAGTCAGGACACTATACAAACTAAATGCTCACTTAAGGCTCATTCACACTTGCAGTATCCCTTGCTGCCCCTCTTAAAAGAGATTCCTGGTGGATCAGTTTTTTTAGGGAAGTTGACAGGCAGCTGGGAGGCAACATGCTGCCTCCTCACCGCTTGTTTTAACCCTGAAATCCTGCACAACCACTTTGCAGTAATGTGCATTACACTTTATTGGGTCATGTTTGCTGGTGATACTGCCCGCTAAACGTGACATGAGGTATCATTTTTGCTGCACAGCATTACGGTTGCTTCATGTGTACCACCCCAACTATTTTTGCAACTCTGGGTTGAAAGTGTGAATGAGGGCTAACCATAGGTGTCTGCAGCCTATTGCATTAGGGTGTGTTCCTCAGAGCTCGAACACCCATGCGGGCGGCCAGGCGTGCACATGGGTGTTATCCAAAAATAACACAAATAAATCTCCTGCACTGTGTAGTGTGCCGCTATGCGACTGTGAGCTCTTTGCTTTGTCACCCAATATTGGATAATGCACTTATGGCTGCCCTCCACAGACTGGGGGATCCAAAGCACTTGGACATGAAAAGAAACAGAAGGTAAGTATCATACTCACAAACATAGGCTTGATTAAAACATGTATAAAATGGTCCTCCACAAGAGTTCGTGAAGATGTCCACACCATATGGGACTATCTCTGTGGAGACATAGGCTGGCTAACACGTTTCGAGAAATCCCCCTTCCTCAGAGCCTCAAGGAAGAGGGATTTCTCAAATGTCTATGTCTCCGCAGAGATAGTGCCATATGGTGTGGACATCGTGCCTTCTGTTTCTTTTCATGTCCTAGTGCACGTGTGTGTGTGCGCGCGTATATATATATATATATATATATATAAATACACACACTCTTATGGCAGAGCTGGTCAGTAGGGATCTTTTGCATCTCCTTGCTGGCACAGTGAAAAATTGTGGAAGCATTTCTCTTGTGGCAGAGCTGGTCAGAGGGAGATCTTTCCAATCTCCCTGCCGGCAAACAGAATGATAATGCTAATATGCACGGAGTGATTAGAGTGTGCCCAGGCACACCTGGCACACTCCCTGCACACGCCTATGGGCCTAACTTTAAGGAAAAAGGTGTGCTCACTTTAATCAACCAATAATGTGTCATTAAGCATGCTGTTTTTTTCATTCCCCTTACAAATAATTGGGTATTTAAAGTAAATGCAGTTTAACCTTTTCACACCGGCCGTACGCATATATGCCACCTCTTGGCGGATGGGCCTTAACGCTTAGAGGTTGTATATATGCATACCAAAATGTAAATAATGCTGTTACTGATGGGTAACAGAAAGCTCCCAATTGCTACTTGCGATCGGGAGCTGTCTGATCATGTGACTGCTGTTACAGCCAATCACGGCAGTTACATGACCGAAATGACCGCCTCCCATTATCTGAAACCACTTAAAGGGCCGGGAGGCGCTGGCACTAAGGGGGTTAAGGGCCTAATCACACCATATGTGTTGGGGTGTATCCGTGGGCATCCGCAGAAATTTTTTCAGGGGGGGGGCATCATTTTAAGGTCACCCATGCTATGCCGCTTTTTGACATTATCACATTATCACGGTCAGAGACTGCAGACATAGTACAGGAGATGGTCAGAGACTGCAGACATAGTACAGGAGATGGTCAGAGACTGTGGACATAGTACAGGAGATGGTCAGAGACTGCAGACATAGTACAGGAGACGGTCAGACACTGCGGACATAGTACAGGAGATCGTCAGAGACTGCAGACATACTACAGGAGATCGTCAGAGACTGCAGACATACTACAGGAGTATGATCCGATCCCTGATTCCAGGGGGGGCAATTGCCCCCCCTTGCCCCTATCTGCGGACGCCCATGGGTGTATCAGTGCATTGACAAGGCAATTTGCCATGAGCCCTTTGATTTAAGTTTACATGGCTGTGCTGCAATGGTGTGCACTTGTTGCGATGCACTACACCGCATTTCAACGCACTGTGGTGCATAAAGATGAATGAAATATTAACCCTGAGATGCATCATTTACAGCACATCCACACTGCTGTCTTCACAGCGCACACCAGTAGCTGCGGTAAAACTTGGCCAATGGTGTTAACAAGCCCTTACCTTATTTTCTATGTTATGTGCACATTCTCCACTCCTTTAGCAAACCAGCCCCTGTATACTTATATGGCGGAGCAGTTCATGAGCTGCCTTGACCAGTTTGATCACTTTTGCAGCTGAAAGCTGGCTATTACTGCAATAAAACTGCCCGTGTGTATGGCCAGCATAACCTGGCGCAGCTGGCAGCTCTGTGATCTATGGACTCAGAACTCTGGAGTAATAAGCCCTGACTTTAGCAGACTTTCTCTAACTCCACTCCATGCTCTGCTTCTGCATCCAAGTCTAGTTACTTATCTATAAATATAGCCGCCTAATGCCTTCAATATGTATGAAATATACCATATGCTGGGGTTTGCAGACAATAGGTGCTCTGTTTTATAGAACTCCCCTCTCCTCTCCACACCCCCCTTCTCTCCTCCTTAGTGCTCCTTCTCCCTGCCTTCTTCCTGAGCCTGGGGCTGCTGAATGACACAGGGAGAGTGCAGTACGAGCTGTGCCTGCATCTGGGTGTGCAGATCACTCTGCCTAGGTGGATGTGACAGTGGCTGCTTGGGGTACCAGTCCCCAGACAAGGTAAGTCCCTGCACAGTGGACCATCCTGGGGAAGGGGATGACTGGCCTCCGCAGTAGTAGATATGTGTGATACATAGAGATGAGCAAAAGTTCCAAAAAGTTCTTAAAGAGATACAAGAAGTACAACAGGGGGTAGCAGGAGGACCACAAATTGTGGTGGCCACATACATAGTGACTTTTCTCTCAGCGCCGCACTTTTCAGTTGAACTTTAATTATCAGTGGCATGCAAAAGATTTTATCTGATATATTAATTGGAAAAAATAAAAAATGTACATATTTATTGGACCTGTGATGAGGAAATTGAGAGTGTGGTCATAATGATGATCTCTAATTAAAAGCTCTGTGATCATTTGCATGATTGTTTGATAAAAAAAAATGAAAAAATGAAAGTGATTGTATTTTAGAAAGCAAATGATGTGACCGGCTAATTATTCTCCTTCTGTGCATTGCGGTACCTGGCAGGCGAGTGTATATACAGGTAGTTGGCTTTTTTCTATTACCTGGATATTGCTGATAAACTGCTTGGTCACTGAGCTGTATGTTGTTGGTTTCTTATTTATGTATTTATTTATTTTTAATTGTAATTATTAATAATAATAAAAACATTTATTTCAAGGAGTTATTTAATTTTCAAGATCTCAACAAATGATCATGCTGCAAACAGAAGTCAACTTTCATTAGACAGCCCATTCTTGATTGGTGTCTGTGGTTTGCTGCACCCTAATAATCACTGTACTGTGTTATTATATAAGCCCAAATTTACTTCTTCTTATAATCATTATTATTTTTAATAATAATCATCATCATCCTATTATTATTATTATTATTACTAATAACAATACTAATATTAATATGACGATTATTATTATGATGATTATTATTATTAAATGACCACTATTATTATTATTATTCTCAGACTAGGTTTGATTGACAGCAGGGGGACTCAGGTGTGCTTGTGTTCTGGTATTGATGGTATTTTCTATAATGTAAATGTTGGTAATGTAGAGCAAGGAGGACAATGGAAGAGCTGCACATATGTGTAGGGTAATGGTTATACCACTGCTAGTCATAAATGAATTATGGACCTCATTGATCAAAGTGCCTGAAATGAAAATGTCTAGGATGTCTTGTATTTCATTCTCCAGCTGTCATGTTCAGCTTTGAATATACAGAGAGTAGATGCTTACTCTTGGGCAACACAGAAAGTTCACTTTCCTCCACAAGGCCTTATAATTACTATTATTTTGGTAGTTGTGATTTGTAGGCTTGTACGCTTGCTTGTTTTTATGGTTGCGAAAAGGGTGTATTTGTGTGTTTCACCACACACAAGAAAGACAGACACAACCACAAAGAAAAGAAGCTTAAAGTGCATGTACTGTATGTTTGCATACACTACATACACTGCACACACAACATACACACTGCATACACTACATACACTGCACACACAACATACACACTGCATACACTACATACACTGCACACACAACATACACACTGCACACACTACATACACTGCACACACAACATACACTATGTGCACTGCACACACTACATACACTGCACACACAACATACACTATGTGCACTGCACACACTACATACACTGCACACACAACATACACTATGTGCACTGCACACACTACATACACTATGTGCACTGCACACACAACATACACTATGTGCACTGCACACACTACATACACTATGTCCACTGCATACACTACATACACTGCACACACAACATATACTATGTGCACTGCATACAATACATACACTGCACACACAACATACACTATGTGCACTGCACACACTACATACACTATGTGCACTGCATACACTATGTGCACTGCATACACTGAACACACTGCATACACTATGTGCACTGCACACACTACATACACTATATGCACTGCATACACTACATACACTGCACACCCAACATACACTATGTGCACTGCACACACTACATGCACTATGTGCTCTGCATACACTACATACACTATGTGCACTGCACACACTGCATACACTATATGCACTGCATACACTACATACACTGCACACACAACATACACTATGTGCACTGCACACACTGCATACACTATGTGCACTGCATATACTATGTGCACTACATACACTGCACACACAACATACACTATGTGCACTGCGCACACTGCTTACACTGTGTGCACTGCACACACTACATACACTACGTGCACTGCACACACTACATACACTATGTGCACTGCATACACTGCATACACTATGTGCACTGCATACACTACATACACTGCACACACAACATATACTATGTGCACTGCATACACTACATACACTATGTGAACTGCACGCACAACATACACTATGTGCACTGCACACACAACATACACTATGTGCACTGCACACACTACATACACTATGTGCACTGCATACACTACATACACTGCACACACAACATACACTATGTGCACTGCACACACTACATACACTATGTGCACTGCATACACTATGTGCACTGCATACACTGAACACACTGCATACACTATGTGCACTGCACACACTACATACACTATATGCACTGCATACACTACATACACTGCACACCCAACATACACTATGTGCACTGCACACACTACATGCACTATGTGCTCTGCATACACTACATACACTATGTGCACTGCACACACTGCATACACTATATGCACTGCATACACTACATACACTGCACACACAACATACACTATGTGCACTGCACACGCTGCATACACTATGTGCACTGCATATACTATGTGCACTACATACACTGCACACACCATGTGCACTGCATACACTACATACACTATGTGCACTGCATACACTGCATACACTATGTGCACTGCACACACTGCATACACTAAATGCACTGCATACACTACATACACTGCACACACAACATACACTATGTGCACTGCACACACTACATGCACTATGTGCTCTGCATACACTACATACACTATGTGCACTGCACACACTGAATACATTATATGCACTGCATACACTACATACACTGCACACACAACATACAATATGTGCACTGCACACACTGCATACACTATGTGCACTGCATATACTATGTGCACTGCATACACTACATACACTGCACACACAACATACACTTTGTGCACTGCACACACTACATACACTATGTGCACTGCATACACTATGTGCACTGCACACACTACATACACTATGTGCACTGCATACACTATGTGCACTGCACACACTACATACACTATGTGCACTGCATACACTACATACACTGCACACACTACATACACTGCATACACTATGTGCACTACATACACTATGTGCACTGAATACACTACATACACTGCACACACTACATACACTACATTTAGTAGTATAGGCTTGTCTATACATAGTAGAATACACTTTTCTATACATACACTATGTGCACTGCACACACTGCATACACTATGTGCACTGCATACACTACATACACTGCACACACTACATCCACTATGTACACTGCACACACTACGTATAATATGTGCACTGCACACACTGCATACACTATGTGCACTGCACACACTACATACACTATGTGCACTGCATACACTACATACACTGCACACAATACATACACTATATGCACTGCATACACTACATACACTATGTGCACTGCACACACTGCATACACTACATACACTACATACACTATGTGCACTGCACACACTACATACACTGCACACACTACATACACTATGTGCACTGCACAAACTACATACACTGCACACACTACATACACTATGTGCACTGCATACACTACATACACTATGTGCACTCCACACACTACATACACTATGTGCACTGCATACACTACATACACTATGTGCACTCCACACACTACATACACTATGTGCACTGAATACACTAAACACAGAAGACTATGTCTATCCAAAGTACCCAGCACATACAGTGCACACATTTATATACACATAAAAACACAAATACAAAAATATTCTGCTTCCCAAATATTAAACCAAATTTAATCTAGCAAGGTAATATTGAGAATTTATATAATTTGTATAGATTTACATAGTCCATGGGAGTTGGTGACAACATGTAGGTGTGCATGTATATACCACTGATAAATTAATCTCAAGTTTGCTATCTTAAGAACTGTTTGCAATGTACATAGAATGTACAGGGAATTCAAGGTACACTCAGGTTTGATAAACATTGAGAATTCATTCACCGGTGTGATGTCACATGCACGCAGAAACAGAAATAGATTCCTTTGTGTACATAGGTGGTGTATTGTGCTAAAAATGTGCTTTTATCCATTCACTGTGTATGTGGACTGTGTGGAAGAGGTATCGATAAAGGTGGTTCAAAATGTTTCATAACAAATTGTTGTTTGATACATTTCTGAGCTGAGATGTAACATTTTGGACCCACAACAACTTGTAAGCAGTGGGAAATGGGGGGGGAGGGGGGGTTGGCATGAGCGTGGCAAGAGTGCCACCATTGCAGCCAGTGTATAGCATTGATAATTACTATTGTACAGCTTTTGAACCTTACATTTGGGTAATCAATTTACATTTTTACATTTACATTTAAATTTACACTTGGGTAATACATTGGGTAATTTAAGTATCAGCAGGTGTAAATACATGTCACTTGCACCTTTTGATGCATACACTTGCAGAGTCTTTGTGCAAGTTTAAAGTGTTTTCAAGCCTAAAAACAAAAATTTAATATATTTCAGCTTTTCAATCCATAGATGTAGTAGCTGCATTAGTCTTCTTTTTTCCCTTTTTTTTCACCTGGTAATCCAACCAGTAACATACTTCCTGTCCTAGGAGCAACAACATAGACGCCTTTGGACAGCAGCATTGACAATATAGGGAAAGGGTAAACTAGCAGATTTATATGAATTTGACTAATAAATTAAAGCTGAACTCAGGGGCATTGTTAGGTCTACAAAAGATCTGGGGCTAGGGCCCATAGTAGCAAAGTAAAGAAAGTCATACGCTTGAGTGGGCATACACATGTATATAATATACGTGTGTGTGTATATATATATATATATATATATATATATATATATATATTGTTACATACCTGAGTGTGGATTCCCCTTACATCAGGGTCCCCGGAGAGACATACTTGCTAATTGCAGAACTTCACCCACCAGGTAAGAGACTCGGGGCTATGGGCCCCAGACTCGGGGCTATAGCCCCAATAGCCACCCCCTAGCAACGCCCCTGGCTGAACTCCAACTAGCACTTTTTAAGCAGCTACAGCATCAGTTTTTTTTGTTTCCTTTGGGATAAAGGTTTAACATAAATGAATACAAACTGACCATTGTAAGCCCTCCCATCAGTATTAAATGGTTTGTCTCAACCCTTTAAAGTGGTTGTCAACTCTCCAAAAAAACCCCAAAAAACTGCAAAACAAAGGCATAATGAGCTAGTATGCATCGCATACTAGCTCATTATAAAATACGTACCCCTGAAGGAACCTGTTGCAGCGGTCTCGGCACACCGCTGTGACTGGCGACATGCTCCAGCCAATCACAGCGCTGGCTTCATCACTGTGATTGGCCGGAGCCGCGCTGATGTCACTCCCGCGCATGCGCATAGGAGCCACCAGTCACGGCACATTTACGGAAGAAACAGCACCCTCGGCCACCCTGGGGCCGATTCTTCAGTGCGCATGTGCCAATGACGTCTGCACATGCAGATACAGGTAATATCTCTTAAACTGTGCAAGGACCTACAGGTTAGCCTTATTATAGGCTTGCCTGTAGTTTAAAGTAGTTGTACAGAGGTGACAACCACTTTAACTGCCATTTTTACTGGGCAGCTTGGTCTATTGAAGGAAGTTGAAAAATATCAAACTTAGTGGCAAGATCACAAGGTGAAAATAAAGAAAAAAACTCCTAAAAAAGAAAATGAATGTAGCCATCACATCTAAGCTCTGGTAAGATGCAATATACAGTGAAACCTTGGTTTAAGAGTAATGCGGTTAACAAGCATTTTGAAAGATGAGCATTTTTAAAAAAAATCCTGACTCGGTTTGCGAGCGCTGTCTTGCAAAATGAGCAGGATTAAGCCTCTGTGCCTGCAATACCGCATATAGCCAGAGGTGCGGGGTGCGCTGGTGAGCCTGGGAGACGATTTGAAGCATTCGGAAATACCGAAAGTGTAAACAGTTATTGAGCATTTCCAAATGTTTCCAAACCTCACCAGTGCCACCACACCTCTGGCCACATACGGTATTGCATACACCAGTGCCCCCCGACCTCTGGCCATACGCAGTACTGCATAGACAAGCAGTTACTGTGGATTGAATTATCTGAGTTTCCATTGTTTCCTATGAGGAAACTTGCTTTGATATACAAGTGATTTGGATTACAAGCATTCTCCTGGAACGGATTATGCTTGTAATCCAAGGTTCCACTGTATTACATTTTTATGTTTGGATTTTGCATCACAAAGTGTCTGAAAGTATCAGTTGCTTGTTAGTCATACTCTGAGTAATTGGGAAACCCCTAACCTTCAATACAAGTGCCCCTTTATTGGACAATGGTGCGCTCCATTGGATTGTAGAATGGATGGAAAGGTGTGTGAGCTTCAGGGCTAATGTTGAGGGTGCCAGGATGCCTGCATTCAGGGTTCTGTGGCTCCATAATAGCACAGGTAAAATTTAGTGTAAACTAGAGGTGCTTTGAAGCAGTTTGAAGTGGCAGGTTAGCATTAGCATTAGCATTTTGAGTTTTACATGGCAAGTTTACTTTCAGTATACCATAAAAATCAGTGTTTTGCTGACTGGAGCTCATGTACCTCTAAGAGTCCATGGACTTTATTCAGTAAGGCACTGTAAAGAGTACTAATGATGTGCAAAGTACAGTAACGTAACTGCAACCAATCAGAATCTAATATATTGTAGTCAGATCAATGAAAGATTGTTATTCTGATCGATTGTTAAGAAATACAAAATTGAAATGTACTCGTCACCTTGTTTCATACTTTTTTACAGTGTTTCGCGGTTCATTTCCGGATTTAGGTTTCTTTTGATTCTTGTAGCAATAGCATTCAGTTGATAGTACATACAGTGACTAAGTCTACCCATAAACTTGAGATGTGTCATACTCAGATGGCCACCCTTGGTAGTTTGTGGACATCTACGGATCTTACTACGCATATACTGATTTTTCCTAAGACTGAGAATAACCCCATCTTCTAACCCAGGGGTCTCAAACTGGAGGCCCTCCATACTACAAGTCTCATCATGCCTTTGCCTGTGGGAGTCATGCTTGTAACTGACAGCTTTGCAGTGCCTCATGAGACTTGTAGTTTTGCAACAGCTGGAGGGCCGCCAGTTTGAGACCCCTGTTCTAACCACTTGGCAATTCCCAGGAGCCTGAAAAGGGTGCCAACTGCCAAGGCAGCAAGTACTGTATTATGGGGTCTAGGGTAGAAATGTGCCTGTGCTCCCACTATCAATAAGTTGCTGCATGCATAGAAAATGTGGGGAGCTTGCAGAAACTGTTGTGAAGGAATGAAGTGAACTTGTAGCCAAACTATGCACATTCAAGCATTTACTGATTAGTAACAAGCAGTAAATCAGCTTTAAAGCAAGTCCTCACTGCATTATGTAGCTGTTAGCACTGTGGGGCAATTCATCCTTAAACTTCACAGAAGAGGCACTGAAGTCCTAACTTAAGCCATCTTTTCTCACCTGTTTCCCAATGCCAGTTGTGATTCAGCAACCTTCAGCCTTTGATCTAAAGTTAACACAGAGCAGGAGATCTGGGAATGGGGAGCAAGATGAGCTGAACTGCTGGGCAAGCCAACTTGAACAACTTCAGTTCTTCTGTTGTGAACTTTGAGTATGAATTGCTCCACAGTGCCTATAGCTAAAAAGGCAGGGATTTATTTCAGCTGGAACTTGGTGGAATTCAGTTCTGCCACCTCTGGCTCAGGCCTCTGCTCCCTGCGCATCCCTATCACTTGTAAGCACAGAAGTCTGGCTTCTGTGTTTACAAGTAATAGCTTGTCTCCCAGTGACGCCCACAGATTGGATCTCCTGAGCAGATCCCACTGACTGCAGGCCAGGGATAATGAAAATGCAGGTGCCCAGAGTGCAGTGCAGGTATGGGGGAAGAGGACACGTTGTGGAGATGCTGATGCCCCCGCTGGATGATCTCCCTACAAGTGAGAGGGGCAGAGCCGCCTACAGTGTGGGGGAAGGGGATTGTGGGGTGGGGCATGGTTGAGTTCCTGCACCTATTCTCCTTTTAAAGCACATCTGTCTGGAAAATTAAATTAGCCAAAAGTCTGACCCTGAAAAAGAAAAGAGCACATACTTATTTCTCCCACTGCCCATGCCACTAAATGCTGCTTCATTGAAGAGAAATCTCCCATTTTTTTTCAAAAAGTGGCACTTCCAGGAGTGTCAATCTCCTGGCTTGATTCTGCTTGCAGTGGTTCCTGCTGCCAACGTCCATGTCAATACTGTGTCCTGTAGTGATGTAGAGGTTGGCAAGGGAGCCACTGATCATGGTTGGGAACCGGAAGATGGATAGTTCTGGTGCAGGCATTGAGTCTTTTCTTTATTCTCTTCCCTTTTTACTCTCTTCTTATTTATTCTTATTTACTCTCTCCTGTTTTTTTGCAAGTTTAATTTTCCCATCAGCGTCTCTTTATGGTATGGTACCTGCAGTTATGTGCCAGGTGATTTTATACTTTTTTGAGGGGTATGGAATGGGGCAGAGCTGCTGTCTGAGATCTGTAGACATAGAATTAGCACTTTCGGTTTGATAGCATATTCCAAGACGACCAATAGTAAAATTGCCTCCTATTTTTTTTTTAACTAAACTCTGAAAATGCAGTTCTAAATCACTCGTTTTCAAGCAACTGAAGTAGAGTTAAATACTGGGTACTCCAAGTATTTACAGAGCTCCATGCAGACCGAATGCAACTTCTCCAAACAGTAACATGATTGTATGTTTTCTCTGTACCAGTCAGCGAGCTCCTCATATGAATGCAGCCTATGAAGTCACTAGGAATCAAAAAAAAAAAAATAATTTAAACCCCTATGTGGTTTATTTTGTTTATTAAATGTAATGTCAGACTTGCAACAGTAATCTGTAGGACCTGATACAAGATGTAATGCATGTACTTTATGGCACAGAATGAGCATTTCACAATGTGAATAACCCAAAAAGGTAATATCTCAGTTTTATTACCATTGTCTTGACAATAACAACGCAAATGCAAAACAAAGTACAGTAACACTGTCTTGATTAAAGTTGAACTCCAGCCTTTGCTTTTGCACAGTTGTACAGACTTCTTTCCTGCACAAAAATTGGTTTCTCTGATTTCACTGCACACTGTGAGCTTTCCATAGTGTACGTTAGAAGCTGCAGCGAGTTAAAGTGATTGTAGACGATGCATAAGAGCTGGAGGGAGGAGAAGCAGCAGCACACTGAGCTTCCCAGTGAATGACTGTGCAGTGGGGGCGTGCCAGGACAAGTCTGATCATTGGAGGAGAGTACACTGAGTTCCCAGCATAGCTAGAGAACCGACCACTGTGTGCTCTCCTGCTTAGTGTGGTCAGTTTTTAACAGGAAAGCAAGGGGACTGACAGGAACACCAGAGATTTCAGATAAAGGAAGCAATACAAAGAGAACAGGATACTTTCTCATATAAGTACATGGTACAGCAGGCACATATCAGGAATATGAAGTGTTGGGGAAACACACGCTTTAAAGCCTGCCTTATTTTTTGGCTGGAGGAACAGCATCATCTAGCTCTTTCCACCACAACCTTACTGTCCATGGCCCAATATGTTCATATATTAAAATCAGTTATTTCAATCACAGAGGCTCAGCATCACATATGGGCAATCCCTAGGGAAGTCTAAATTCAAAAGCATCCTGCATAAAATAGCCCAGCCCCCCAGAATGACTTCCTCCAATCAAGGCATTTTTACATTTGCATAACTCCTGCCAAGAGCCAGCACACTGCTTGCATTAGGACTGAGGACTCTTAGGATGACCACTGAGGCAGGGTGCTTTGACGTTTTCACAAAAGATATGTACAGTACACTGCCAGCCAATGGCTCCCACTGCTGTATGAGCCAGTGAGGAGACAGAGACCTCGGAGAGCCACTGCTCTCATGCACATCTGGATCAAGATGGTCCTACCGTGAAGAAATCACTGTGTGTTTGTCTGTGCCCATGTGGAAAGTACATCTAATGGGAGTGGTTTCAAAATGATCAAACAGCTGCTGTACCTGCAGGGCTCCAATGAGGAAAATTAGATGGTCTGCATTCCTTTAAGCGTGATCTCCTATTGGGAGTATCTCACCAAAAATGAAATTTTTGTTGCAGGGGATGCCAAAATCTGACTTGTATCTTAGTGCAGACTTCTGGGAAAATCAGTAAAGTATACGCTATATTATTTCTTTTTTTACTCGCTATTTTTTTCCAATGAAAGTGGAGTTACCCTTTAAGTTAAAAAACCTGCCTTTAGAACCACTTCAAGAATCCATGCAACACATACATCACCTTGATGTTAATGCAGCAACAATAGGACAAGGGTTGCTTGATAGCTATAGAAAAGTTTTCTCTCTGTAGGCAGACTTGTAAATAAAAAAGATCTTAAAGTATAACTAAAGGCAAAACTTTCTTAAGTTTTTGATAGAGGACAGGGGGATTAGAATGCTTGTCGGGTTTTACTGCTGTCTGTGCCGCCATTAGGGAGATTCACCCTCTCTATTTGTCCTATTTACTATTGTCATTGAAAGTAAAAATAAAAGAAAATCACAAATTTTGGGTTGTCCCCATACAAGTAATAGGGGGAAATCTTCCAATGGAGACACTAGTTATGGTGACTTGGGGGTCCCCAAGTAATTACGTTAATTTGCGGTGATTTCCTCTTACTTCCTGTTTGGCTGTGGGACAGGAAGTGAAGGGAAATCTCCGCAATGGGACACAGATAGTAGAAAAAAAAATCTGATGGGTTATAACTTGCTCTATCCAAAATGAAAAAAAAAGTAAATTGTAAAAGTCATAGAGAAGGGACCCTTCTGCTTGCAGTGTATTTAATACCCGTGTAGGGACCCAATGTGAAGCCTAAGCCCTTTTATGTCAAACTCCAGCAACTTGTCACAGCTGGTGCAAACCATTGCACTACCACTATAAATGAAAGGACAAAGGACTAAAGAGCAAATGCATATACTGTACACATTATACATTGAACCTGTTGTTACATGGAGGGATTCAGAATCATTTGAATGAATTGAATTTTTGCTGAAGAGTTCCTTTAAATGGCTTTATCCTCAGCCTCAAACTCTATACCCTTGTCCCTAATTAAAGACTTTTATTATAAGGCGTATATATTGTATACATAGGATTGTCATATGCATATGACGTGGTTAATGCCTCCTTATCAGCTGTGTCAGAGAATACTGACATAGTGTGATATAGTAATGTAGATAATTGAAAGCAGCCAAGAAAAATGATTTGCCTACTCCCACATTATCTAAAACCATGGTTACCAATATACAAGACTAAACAATGATACATGTCAAGATGTGTATAGCAAATCACTTTTTACAAGCAATCAGAACAGTGGTACTGCTATGAATGGTTACTTCTCTTTTTGGTGAACTGTGGAAAGAATTAACTACATCCCTTGCTACAGTCACTGAGATCCATAAGAACCGAAGAACCTGGAATTCCTATCCCACTGGCAAACGTGAGTGATACAAAATTATGTGGCAGCATGCATCCCTAGTCCCCCTTCCAGCATGAATGAGCCATGCTTGTCTCTCCAGCCACTAGGTGGAAATGATATGATCTGCAGCACTATTAGAAAATACGGTCTAATAGAGATGCAAGGGATGCAGACATTTACACAGCCCACTTCATTCCTTACATTAAAAATAAGCCAGGGTCAATCTCTTGTACAGAATCTTAAATAGGATGGGTATAATGCCTGAATTGGCAGGTTATTTTTCAAAATGGTTCTCATGAAATTGGCATGTTTCTGTTGGCGGGCAGTTTCCAAAATCAAGGACAGATTGCTACACATTATAACGTTTATGCTTCAGACTAATTCTCACATGAACCATGACATCACTATCCAAATAAAGCATGGGAAAAAAGTCTAAACCCAAAATCTTTTAAAAGAAATTTACTCTAAAAGAATTACTCATTTTGCTTTAATGAATTGCATATGCAAACAGAATTAATAAAAGCATATTAAATTCCATGTTTAAAAGTTACCAGCAGATGGCAAGCTTTATCAGAAAAGCTGCTGCGTGTCCACTTTTCATATACTACTCATATCTCCTCCCCCAGTCAAAAAGTCTCATACAATTGACTTAGAATACTAGTATTTAAGTTTTTGTTCATTTTTTCTTATGTATCTAAGGAGCTCAGGAGGTGAGAATTCTGTCCTTTAGTCCCCATTAGGGATGTGTGAATTTGCCTGGGTTTGACTCGTGGGAGATCAATTAAATCTGGCTCGAAATCCATTAAACTTGTACTTAGCTGGCAACCCGGTTGAAGACTATAGGGGACAAATCTCAATACTAAATTCTGGCCCATTTCAAGACTAATAGGAAAGCTTTTGTAAAAAAAATAAAAAGGACATTTAGCAAACCAGAAAAAAAAACATGTAAAAAACATAAAATATACAGTGGGTACTTTTAATGTCACTTGGAGGGTGACATGGAAAAAACATACAATACCTTAATTTGCATACTTAGGAGAAAACGTATTCTGGAACCACATATTTTGGGTGTGTAATTGATTTTTTTTAATGTTTACATTTAACTTTGCTTTAATACACCACCAGTACCCCAATCTGATGTATTTCAATTTAATTAAAAAAGCTGTTTATGTAGTTTTAACTGCAACAGCTGCTTTTTATTAAATGATAACAGACCTGCATTGAACAATGGAAGTAGCAGCCACAACAGATTTTAATGCCATAGTAAAGTTTACTCTTATAAAAATAAAACTAAAGCCCTCAACTTTGTACAAATTGGCTAGTGGCATAGCAGTTAATTGGTATCGTTTGTGAGCTTCTTTTTTTGCTGTACCACACTTCAATGTCTTAAAAGTTAAATGTCAAAACAGAGTGCACAAAAACACTTCCAGACCACAACCCCACATTCCCTGAACGTCATCCCACCCTCATATCTCCCAATTAAGGTCAAAATATTTTGAATATAGACTTCAGGTATGTTTGTGATAAAAACAGACTTGCACATGAGCACTTGATTAGGCAGAAAATAGAAAGAGACAATACAACTGGAGTGCATAATCTGAGAGACAGCATTCAAAAATATTGTTCAGTGGCTGCACGGTGTATAAGTAGCTTGGTTCAGTGCAAAATAATGAGACAGGTTTTATCTTGAGTGTTTTATTTGTGTGATAATAGGCACAAATATTATAGGTATATAAGCAGCTTGGTTGGGCCACAATATAGGAGGGAGAGACAAGACAGGTTGTATCTTAAAGTAGAGATTAAAGTGCTAAAGTAATAATAAAGTACTAAAGAATATTGTACAGTGGCTGTACAGTGAGGTGTCAGTTGGCCTCATGCATCAGTTGCCATCTGGAGCTGCAAAAAAAGTTACACTAAAACACATTAGAGTGTTTTTTTATCATTGATCTGCAGATGGCACTAATAAAATCAAAACAGTTATTTTATATATGATTATCTAAGAAAAGACCAAACATTTTTAAGTAAATAGGTATATGGCAGGGGGTTACTGTGCACATGGGGTGAGGATGTGTGTTTTGGGTGCACAGTGTTTTCCATTTTCACATTTTCAGTATGGTACCTTGTTGTATAGTGAGAAGCTTGGCTTATTGAAAAGTCCTCTTATTGGGCCTTCTAAGCCAGCTGACTAAAGTTCAAGGACCAAACATTATGGTTACAAAGAATTTTGTCTGATGAACATAAGTTTGTAGAGATTGTGTTTTTTGAACCCACTGGATCCGTGGTAGCAGTTAACCAAAATTCATCCCTAGTGCACAGGTCTGCACATCTACAATTGCTAAGGGGTTCCACTCTCCAAAGAAAAAAAATCATTTGATCCCCATTTTAGTACAGGGAGTAAGACTATAATGTGGTTAGCAACTATGGGTAGTAACTGATAATACAGTATCATATGTGTGTTGATCTCATCCCTACTACTGCTCGTACTGTCGATGACTTGAATTGTAGTTTCAGGTAAAACTTAACAAGTTTTATGAATGGTGCAACTGGAAAGCATATCAAATTTAGAATCCTCCAATAGGACTGCTTATACAGGTATGCACCAATTAACCTTGGGAAAAACCAAGGAATCAAATCTTTAGCAAGCTAAAGCTATCCATAGATATGCACTGATACCCACCTAATTCAACTGATTTTGAAGAGTCTGAAAAATCTCATGTCAGCAAAAACCAGCAGACAACCATGACCAACTGATCTTGGGAGAGGTAATCAAATGGTATGATCAGAAAACGTGACTGACTGTCTGCATAATGGATGGGATAATTATGAATATAAAGATGCTGAGACAGTATTTTGCTGATGGTTGGATCATGCATCTGTCCTGTGAAGTCTATGGTCATCATAGAATTGTCAACAGGTCACTGATTCAGAAATGACTGAGGCTTAGTGTGCTTAATTCAACTGTATGGCTTATTTTGGTAGAAAAGCGAAGGTATAGAGTTTTACTTTCCAGATATAATTACATAATTGTATATAATAAATATGGCTTGGAGTATCTGTGTGTCTGGCTATAGAATTACTAAGGGCTGCGTTAACTCTCCCTTGTGTAACAGATGGGCTGGTACTGTCTGCTGGAGACATAATTTCTAGAGCACCCTATATTTGTGAGTGAATAAGAATTTTCTGCCATGTAATACCCCAACTACAGCTTCAGCTCTGCCACCCTAGTCTGGGAAATTTTCTGTCATACAGGAAATAGTGTGAGCGTGTGAGTTGGTGGAGGGTGTAGTCTGGGAATGCTGGCTACCAATGCCCCAACCTGCATGAGTGAAACACCTTCATTGTGCTCACTGCCAATCCCAACTACTGAAGGAAATTGACCACAATTCACTGTTTTCTGATTCATGTAAGATATGACTCTTCTTTTTGCAACATATATTTTATGGTATGGTATAGACTGAAAAGATCAGTTTTGCAACTATAAACCATTTTTTAGAAAATGGTTTAGTAGGAACCCAAACAATAGTGTCTAGGGTAATGTCAATGATTATTGTCTTTATTAAAAGACCCCCACTCCCCCGTAGCCCACCTAGTAAAGCACCTTCCAGCTCACTCCTGTCCCTGTGCAGTCCTGCCCATCACTGCACATCCCATGTCCAATTTGTGAGATTCCTCTGACCATAGAGCTGAAGCTTGCATAGGGCACTCCATGAGACAGCACTCAGGCCTGGTGATTGGCTGCTCGGGCACTGTTTCAATAATTATTTGAGGTACTCAGAAGTACTTTTCCTGAAGCATCGTTGTGGGAGAGCATGAAAAATAAGTATAATCTCATTACTGTGCCTCCCAACTAGCAAACGCGTTACTTTACATTATATAAGCAATAGTTTATTGGAATCCCAGACATATTTATTTTTCACCATTGAACATTTATATGTGTGTACTAGAACATTTTTATTAGTTTAGCATTTTGATTGTAATAATAAGCTTTTACTTCAATGAACTAAGATTACACTTATCTGGGTCATTATATGTGTGAGAAAATCAATTACAATGGAATGAAACTATACATAGGTAAATAGAAATAGTTGTGGTCTGGGTAATATAAACCTCATTAACACTGATGTCATCTATTGACATACTGAAAATCTATCCCACAACTTGTACTGCGGGTAGGGCAGATCATTAAACAAAGGTGCCTATTAAAAGGTCCAGATTACAAAATCAAAAATGTATTATTACAGCAATCAATTTCTAAAAATTCCACCAATTGAAGCCGAAGCTAGTCAGGATAATTACTCCACATTTCCCCGATGCCACTTGACCTCCTGCTATTCACTGTTGGCTGTGAAATGTTGTGGCTTTTCCAAAGCAGAACACCCTGGTTTCAGGGCGCCCAGTGTGCTCCCTGTTCGCTATCTGATAGCACATCAACTTTAGGTGCCTTCATAGAAGTTTGTAAACATCCCCTTTGTGATGGGAATAGTTTAAAGCTCCTGGATAGATTTGGGCAGCCCTACAACCTATGTCAGGTTTTTATTGCTTCCTGTATCCCTGTTGGGAAGATTCCTCCTCACTTCCTGTCCCAGAGACCACATTTCCAGTGAGGGAAAAGCACCACAGTGGGAATAGAGACAACAATAAAACTGCTGGAGTTCTAGTTTATGTTTTCTGATCTATTGTCCTGTATGTCACATAAGTTGCTATGCACTTTAATAACATGAGAAGTAGATGCAATCATAACACAGCTATCACCATAAATTATGTTTACTTAAATGAGTACTGACGTCAGTAAAGGCAGTATTAAACTGTAAAAATCTTACATTTTCCCATTCCCAGCTGTAGGAAAGCAAGATACAGTGTGAGCAGATCTATCAAACAGACACAAATATGTAGCATCTCCAGAACTTGAAGGAGAACATGGCAGTCATCAATGTGATTAACAGGTCTCCAGGTTGCCATGTGTTACTTCTGCGTCTATTTGCCTATTGGCGTAGAACAGTAATATCACTGAAATTGTTCTCAATCAAACAGAAAACTGGATCAAATAAGTAATACTATAGAGAAGGACAGGGTTAGGTGGAGGGCAGGCTGTGGCCTCTCCTTCAGCATTTGTAGCCAGCGAGGGAAGGTGCCCAGCCTGGACCTGGAGTGTCTGCAGTAGGCGTAACAAAAATAGGGTGATAGGGTGCAATGCTTGTCCCTGTATTTTATTTCCTATGAGTTGCCATTGCTGCACATTTTACGTTGATGTATTTGCCATATTGATCTATTTGTTTCCTGTATATTGCCACTATTAGCAACTGTTGCCCTCATATTGCCCATGTAATGCCTTGATTGCCCATGAGTTGACCACGTAGTGCGATGACTAACAGTATAATGTCCACATGTTGTCATGATTACAAGTGTGGTGCCCACATATTGCCAGAATTGTGTGCTGCTGTATCTCTGTCTTCCCTTGTAGATTAAAAACAGAAAGGTAGAGAGACCAGTAGAACTTTAGTCAGAAAATTAAGTCCTGCTAGATCACTTCAGTCTGGCCCCTTTTGCAGGCATAGCTATGTAAAACATTAAAAATAAGTGTCTATACTGTTTAACAGGTTGCCGAGCGCGCGCCGTGTTTTCACGGCAGCAGTCGGGACGCTGATCGCGAATCGCCGTAAATAAGCGGCAATCTGCATTCAGCCATCAGGGGGCGCGCACGCGCGCACCCGCCGCACTCCTGAGGAGTGCGCCCGCGGCTCGGGCGGACCCGATGTCCGCCGGCGAGCCGCGATGAGCGGCTACAGGGAGAGAACAGGGAACCGCCGATGTAAACACGGCGGTTCCCCGCTCTTTTAGTGGGGGCATGAGAGATCTACTGATCCCTGTCACTGGGATCAGTTAGATCTCTCATGCCCATGTTAGCCCAACGCCCCACAGTAAGAACACACCCAGGGAACACAGTTAACCCCTAGCTCTCCCCCCCCAGGTTAACCCCTTCACTGCCAATGACATTTATACAGTAATCAGTGGACATTTAAATTTCTGATCGCTGAATAAATGTCATTGGTCCCAAAAAAGTGTCAAAAATGCCCGACATGTCCGCCCCAATATCGCATTACCGCTAAAAATCGCAGATCGCCGCCATTACTAGTAAAAAAAAAATAAATAAATAAAAACCCCAGAAATGAATTCTCACCATCCGTAAACGCGGCCACTTTTGCGCAAACCAATCAATAAACGCCGATTGTGATTTTTTTATCACAAATATGAGGAATTATATAAATCGGCCAAAAACGGTGAAAAAAATGATTTTTTTATATTTTTTTTTATTTGAATTTTAGCAAAAAGTAAGAAATTTGGGTTTTTTTGCAAAATGGTAGCTCTTCTTTTGTTTATAGCGGCGATAAGAAATGACGCAGAGGCGATCAAATACCACCAAAAGAAAGCTCTATTTGTGGGAAAAAAAGGACGCAAATTTTGTTTGAGTGCAACGTCGCACGACCGCGCAATTGTCAGTTAAAGCGACGCAGCGCCGAATCGCAAAAAGTGCTCTGGTCCTAAAGCTGCAAAACCTTCCGGTTGGTAAGTGGTTAAAATCCAGTAATACACTGTTTCACCCTGCTCTGCACATGCTCAGTTGTTCTCCATTTTCAGGCATTTTTAGGCACTGCCGAGTTTGTAGAGGTCAATCTGCTGAGTCTTAAAGCGGAATTTAACCCTCCTATTTTTTTACAGCCAATGAAGCTGCTTCTGGTTGATCTGCATCTGCCATGGTGCTGCACATGTGATCACTTATGACACCAGCCATTTACTGCTTCGACAGTTTGGTTGAGGACACAAGCAAATGTGACAGTTGTCTTTACCAGCATTCCAGGAATGTAACTGTTTTTTGAACCCATTAAAGCGGAGTTCCACCCAGAAATGATTATATTTTTTTTTGGCATCCACTCTTTTAATACTAAATAGATGTAACCTTTTGTTTCCTTACTTTCAAACCACCTAGTAATTACATGTATTTTTTACTCACAAATTTGTTTCTCTCACTGCTGGACTTTTCCATATTAGGTGAGGGCATCTGAAACCCATCCGTAGTCTCCTGGCATCCCTTCCTGAAAGAAGTGCATGGTGGGTAACCATCATGCACTCCTCGATCTCGGTCCGCCTTAAATCGCGTAATTTCCTGTCTGGAAATAAGACGATTTTACAGTACAGGCGACAGCCAAGGAGCCGAGAAAAAAAAAGAAAGTCAATGTACTGGTGCCTCCTGTACGGGCCGGGCTGACTTTTTTTTTTCTTAGCTAGCGGGGAGGCGGCGCGCCAAAGCGCCCCTTATAGACCTTATAGGTTTCCTTCACAACAGATGGGTGGAGTTTGGGTTGCAGTTATATGCCCTCATGCACACTGGAATTTTTTGACTGATTTACAGCTGCTGTTTTTAGTTGCAAACATTTTTTTTCTACAGTCAGTAAACTCTCCATCATTTTATCCTAGGTGTTCATGCACACACAGGCTGTTATCAACTTTTTTGGCAGGGACATTTTTGAGCTGTAAAAAAACCCCAAGAACAGTGGGTTCTGAGACGTTTTTCAGCTATAAAACGCTCAAATGCTTAAAAACGCTCAAATATGTGGCTAAACGCTGGCCCCCAATGTTTTTGGACCGTTTAGATCAATTGAGGGAAAAAAAAATGCTGGCCCTTTAAAAACGCAAAAAACGTGCAAAACCGTAACGCTAATGAAATCTGAAAAAATCACTGATAAGCTACTGACGTTTTTAGAATGTTTTTTTAACGTCCTGTGTGCATGAAGCCTAAGGGATGCTCTGGTGATCATAAAGTCAGAGGGAACAATGATAACTACTACTCCCCTTTGTGTATATGCTGATATTTTGTGCAGATTAAAGCAACGTTTGCTTCTCTTACATATGCCCTTCCAGTTTCTGTTTTAATAATATCATTATTAAAAAAAAAGCCATATTTTATTAAACTAAAATGAATGCTTTAATATTTTTTGCTGTGTCCCCATCATCAAAATGTTCCCCTCAGTTTCTGTCCCCCATAGACACAACAGTTGTCACCATTGACAGGCACTCCCATTGGAAGGTTTGCTCACTATTCTTTTTCTGGAGAAATGTATTGCTCTTCTGGGGACAATAATGCCAATTTTCCCAACAGGGAAATAGACAGCAATGAAAACCTAATCCATCTCTTTTAAAAACTAGAAAAATTGTGCTGCTTGTGGTACAAGTTACAGCCAAATACAGAAAGCAGGGGGAATAAAAGAAAGATCTGTAAAAATGCTATGTATGTATTACATAAATATTATGCATTCACGATTTAGGAGTTTACATGTTTAAGAGTAGTTATTTTTTACATTTTTAAGTGGATAAGTGGAAGGTTGTTCTAGAACAGTGGTTCTCAACTCCGATCCTCAGGACCCACCAACAGGCCAGATTTTAAGTATTACCTTGGGGAGATGCAGACTAGAATACTGCAATCACTGAGCAGCAAATGATATCACCTGTGATGTATTTCAGTTATCCTGCAAACCTGGCCGTTTAGTGGGTCCCGAGGACCGGAGTTGAGAACCTCTGTTCTGGAAGATATAAGCAATGTCCCATGTTATGCCTTCTTTCAGGGTGTGGTGCCAATGATCAGCTATAGACTGGTGGAGCCTCTAGCATAAAATGTATATATGTAGTTCCTACGCTCACCAAATCCCTCCCCTTTTGCGGTACATCTTATTAGGCTTGTTCATTTACAATCAGGTCTTCTAGGATGTCCAAAAATCAATAAGTCTTTCTGGAATAGAATACTATAAATAATATATAGGTCGTTTCTGAGCTATTGTTAGATCTCAAAATAATCATTCTGTGTATCAAGTTCCCTTTACAAAATCAAAAATTACTTTTTATATCACTCTAGGGTTTCAGGTCATGACATAAAGATGAATCATTTTTATTTAGTGGCCACTGTAAGTGTAGAAAGGATTTGTTTCCCTGAAACCAGAAAATAATAGATATGTTGTATTCCCCAGGCATGTGAGGGGTTAAATGAAGCTGGACATAAGATGAGTATCCAGTTTCCATTTGGCAGGGAAGTCCTGGAAATATTTGTGGAGGTGGAAACCATTGTAAGGCGTTATTTTTATACTCTTAGAAACAATCTGGCCCATGCATTAGACAGCATTTCAAAATATTAAAAGATACTGTTTAAAGAAATACGAGAGGGGAAATTGTCTGTATTGTTAATATCAACCAACCAGGCTAGGCAAGAAATGTTGAAATGTTAAGTTTTATCAAACGAAGGTTCTTCTTTAAAGCCCAACTCTAGGCTCTAAGCCACCCCAACCAGTAGCCCCCCACTCCCTAGAGACTTTCCTTAGCCGTTTCTTTTTGCTTCCTCTTTTTTATAATTACCTTTTCCGGATATCTTCAGGTTGATTAAGTGATGGCCTGAATTATCTTCCTTTTTTGCCACTTCACTGGCATTAGGTGTTCCTCAGTGATATTTAGGAGCATGTCAGTGGAAAACCGGGCCTGTGGTGATGCTCCTTCGGGAGCAGGTTCATGACACTTTACACTCAGTAGAGTTTGAGGTTTGAAGGGTGCTGGACTTTCTTCAAACCTAAAGACTGACCTGTTTTCTTAAATCTTTGGAGACTTTTTTTTTATTTGTATTGTTTTTCAAAGAATAAAAAGAAATACAGTTGGCATGGTGTTGTAATAAGGTTTACAGACAAAGGTAACATCTTCCAGATCAATTCAATCCATTAGAAAATCTATCCAAAGGATAGAGTCCATATGGAGTCCATAGGAACGGTTTGGCCAGAAATGATGGATGTACAAAAATATAGGTAGCCTAGTTCGCTAGGGGTAACCCTTAATAAAGTGTACAACTAATGTGTTACCTAAAGTGTAAGGGACTTGAAGGAACAGGCCATCATCAAGATTTAAGTACAATGCCAGATATTAATTGACTTACCAAGTGTAGGAAGATAAATCAGATAGTTAAGACTTGTGGAAAGAACAGAAAAGCATAGAAATGAAGGAAGGAAGGCAACTCAGCCCTCGAGAATAGTCATTATCAGGGCTGCAGACTTTTTTATGGTAATTTCATGCAACGCAGGAAATGCTAGAACTACCCCTAGTGTTTATACAATACCTTGCTTTTTCCTATTAACTGGAACCTATAACAGTTTGGGGTTGGTTTTATTCCATTTTTATGGTTTCAATGTTTTGAGGCTTTTTAAACATGCCGTGCATCTGCCTTTTTACTATATACAGTATCTCACAGAAGTGAGTACACCCCTCACATTTTTGTAAATATTTTATCATATGTTTTCATGTGACAACACTGAAGAAATTACACTTTGCTACAATGTAAAGTAGTGAGTGTACAGCTTGTATAACAGTGTAAATTTGCTGTCCCCTCAAAATAACTCAACACACAGCCATTAATGTCTAAACCGCAAGCAAGAAAAGTGAGTATACCCCTAAGTGAAAATGTCCAAATTAGGCCCAATTAGCCATTTTCCCTCCCTGGTGTCATATAACTCATTAGTGTTACAAAATCTCAGGTGTGAATGGGGAGCAGGTGTGTTAAATTTGGTATTATCGCTCTCACTCTCTCATATTGGTCACTGGAAGTTCAATATGGCACCTGCATGTCAAAGAACTCTCTGAGTATGTGAAAAAAAATCTGTTGCTCCACATAAAGTTGGCCTAGGCTATAAGAAGATTGCCAAGACCCTGAAACTGAGCTGCAGCACGGTGGCCAAGACCATACAGCGGTTTAACAGGACAGTCCTCGCCATGGTCGACCAAAGAAGTTGAGTGCATGTGCTCAGCGTCATATCCAGAGGTTGTCTTTGGGAATTAGATGTATGAGTGCTGCCAGCATTGCTGCAGAGGTTGAAGTGGTGGGGGGGGAGTCAGCCTGTCAGTGCTCAGACCATACTCCGCACACTGCATCAAACTGGTCTGCATGACTTCCATTCCAGAGGGAAGCCTCTTCTAAAGATGATGCACAAGAAAGCCCGCAAACAGTTTGCTGAAGACAAGCAGACTAAGGACAGGGATTACTGGAACCATGTCCTGTGGTCTGATGAGACCAAGACAAATGTATTTGGTTCAGATGGTATCAAGCGTGTGTGGTGGCAACCAGGTGAGGAGTACAAAGACAAGTGTGTCTTGCCTACAGTCAAGCTTGGTGGTGGGAGTGTTATGGTCTGGGGCTGCATAAGTGCTGCCAGCACTGGGGAGCTACAGTTCATTGAGGAAACCATGAATGCCAACATATACTGTGACACACTGAAGCAGCACATGATCCCCTCCCTTCAGAGACTGGGCCGCAGGGCAGTATTCAAACATGATAATGACCCCAAACACACCTCCAAGGCAACCACTGCCTTCCTAAAGAAGCTGAGGGTAAAGGTGGTGGACTGGCCAAGCATATCTCCAGACCTAAACCCTATTGAGCATCTGTGGGGCATCTTCAAATAGAAGGTGGAGAAGCGCAAGGTCTCTAACATTCACCAGCTCCGTGATGTTGTCATGGAGGAGAGGAAGAGGACTCCAGTGGCAACCTGTGAAGCTCTGGTGGACCCCATGCCCAAGAGTGTTAAGGCATAGATGGAAAATAATGGTGGCCACACAAAATATTGACACTTTGGACCCAATTTGGACATTTTCACTTAGGGGTGTACTCACTTTTGTTGCCAGCAGTTTAGACATTAATGGCTGTGTGTTGAGTTATTTTGAGGGGACAGCAAATTTACACTGTTATACAAGCTCAACTTCTTTGGTAGACCATGGCGAGGTCTGTTCTGTGTGGAACCTGTCCTGTTAAACCATTGTATGGTCTTGGCCACCATGCTGCAGCTCAGTTTCATGGTCTTGGCAATATTCTTATAGCCTAGGCCATCTTTATGTAGAGCAACAATTCTTCTTTTCAGATCCTCAGAGTGTTCTTTGCCATGAAGTGCCATGTTAAAGTTCCAGTGACCAGTATGATAGAGTGAGAGCGATAACACCAAATTTAACACACCTGCTCAGCATTCACACATGCGACCTTGTAACACTAACGAGTTACATGACACCGGAGAGGGAAAATGGCTAATTGGGCCCAATTTTTTCACTTAGGGGTGTACTAGCTTATTTTGAGGGGACAGCAAATTTACACTGTTATACAAGCTGTACACTCACTATTTTACATTGTAGCAAAGTGTAATTTCTTCAGTGTTGTCACATGAAAAGATATAATAAAAATATTTTCAAAAATGTGAGGGATGTACTCACTTTTGTGAAATACAGTATATAAATTCTGTATTTTTTGCCAATAAATATTTAAAATAGAGTGCACTGATTCACACAGAACAGTGGTTTTCAACCTGTCTAGTGGCGTGACCCCTTGATAAAATTTCCCAAGTTGTGGGAATCCTTAACACACACCGCCTCCGAAGCGCGGCACGCCGGCATTTTTAACCCTGTTTTAACCCCTTGTGGGATGTTAAAGGTGCCGCTCTCCCGCCTGCATAGCGATGCCATAGTGCCGCTATAACAGCGGAAAAGCACAGCTGAAAGTAGTGGCGCTTTACCGCTGCCACACCCCCCCCCCCCAATGTGAAAATAGCACTAGTGACACCATATATGTTTTTTTAGTACACAAGAATGACTGCGCTAAACCATGTGTAAAATATTATAAATCCCAACATGACGTGACTGTGCAAGAAAAAAATTATTATGGAACACAACATATAATTTATATATAAACGTCCCAGTCGATTCCTCAAAAGTGGTTACATTAACTGTATACCCACTTTTGAGGAACCAGTTTGGAAGGTTATATATAAATAAATTATGCTTTGTCCCTTAGTCCAGTCAGCATCTGACTTACCTGTTACTCAGTGTATCATCAGAATCGGCGACCCATCAAGTTTGCAAAAGGAAGTTCCGTCTCCGCCATCTTGGTACACTCCTCCGCATTAAGGATACAGTTAGAAGTCAGAGTACAGGGTGTTGCAAGATGGCGGGGATGGCAGCCGAACGTCACTTCCGCGTGGTCTCTCCTTTCCTGGAAGTGACATACCGCTGGACGAGACAGACCCGGCATACTACAAGTCGGGTGTGACTATAGATTGCAGCAAGACGTGCAGCATCGTGACCCCCTGGAAATCGCCAATCGACCCTGCAAGGGGTTGCGACCCACGTGTTGAGAGCCTCTAACATAGAAGATAGAGTAAAGCAGAAGCTCTTTACTTTCAAACTGTCTGTCTCTCATTAAAACTCCTTATGTTCTTTGCGCCTAATGTGGTTTGAGGGTCCCATCAGCCAGAAGCTGTGTTTCCTGTCTAGGTGCTTGCCTAGGCCGGCCATACACGGTTCCAATCTAGGCCGATCCAGCAGAAACCGGCTGAGATTCAAACCATTAATGGGCAGGTTGAATGTTCAAAGTTATAATCAGCCTGCAGGATTTGCTTCTGATTATTGCAAGCAGCTGCTATAGCCGCTAGCGATAATCACTGTCTTCTCCCAGCGGGGGGTGCTTTTTTCTCTTATTATGTATGTTTATACTGTATCTTTCAGTTGATAAAATCCAATTAAGCAACAGTAAGGCTTCATGCACAAAGGACTTTAAAAAAAACAGCCAAAAAACATCAGTAGCTTATCAGGGATGTTTTCAGCTTTTACCAGCGTTATATTACTGCTGTTTTTTAGCGTTTTTAAAGGGCCAGCTTTTTTTTTTTTTCAATTGATCTAAAATGTCATAAAATGTTGGGGATTGCCATTTTTGAACGTTTTTGAGCATTTTTGTGCGTTTTTGGATGTTTTTAAGCGTTTGAGCGTTTTTACAGCTGAAAAACGTCCAAAAAAACCCTCAGGTCTTGGGTCTTTTTTACAGCTCAAAAATGTCACTGCTAAAAACAGTTGATAACAGCCTATGTGTGCATGAACACATAGGATAACATGATGGAGGGTTTATTGACTGTAGAAAAAAACATCTGCAGCTGAAAACAGCTGCTGAAAAACAGTCAAAAAACATCCTCTGTGCATGAGGCCTAATTTTTGAGGGGAACACAAATGTGGTAGCACTGTATAATGGTAATATGACATTGATCCCTAACAGTCTCATGTAATACGTCTCTACTAGTCTCTGATTTATTTATTTCAGGTACTTATATAGCGCAGTCAATTTACGCAGCACTTTACATATATATTGCACATTCACATCAGTCCCTGCCCTCAAGGAGCTTACAATCTAAGGTCCCTAACTCACATACACATACTAGGGCCAATTTAGACAGGAGCCAATTAACCTACCAGATCATCACCTGCATTATGTCCACAGTGTTCATCCATGTCTACTGTATGTCTGCACTCTCTGATCATCTCCTGAAGCATGTCTGTAGTCTCAATACCACTCCTATTGCATGTCTTTGGTTGGGGCTTCTCATTATTCCTTCCAGTAAACGATGCCTCAGTTCTGCTCTTTTTGACAGGTTTCACTTTTAAAGGATGGGTGCAGCTTAGAGGAGTGGTGTCTGGAGAAAGACTGAGTAGGCAGCATTGAGCGCTAGAAGAAGGGCCTGTGTCCTTGGTTTCTGCCCTATGTGGGCTCCCCCTACATTGAGCTTTCCCCATAAATGTGCTGAATGCATTAAAGCACACCCCTGACTTTGTGAACATAATCCTTTTGTGATGCCACTGAGTATGGCTGATGAACTGTGTTAGATATCCCTGATGATGTCTACTGCTTGATTGCAATGTCATTATGTATTATTATGTATTATTTCAGTATAGAAATTGGACTTCTTCTGGCTGGAGGTGTGATATTCAGAGTGGATGCATGAAAATCTGAATGAAAGCATGTAAAGCTGGCTAGTACACAATTCACAGGTGGCTGGACAGGTGATGATTTATAATATGCTACTCCAATGCAGATGAGCAGGATCCTAAATATAAGTATTAAAGTGACTGTAAATCTCAGACATGAAAAGTGTACAAAGCATATTTTTGTATAGTGTGTACATGCCTCAAGCCAAAGCACCAAGTGTCATTTCTCTCTGCTTTCTAGTCCCTCTGCTATCCACACAAATCATTACTGAAAGGATTCTTCAACTCCAAGAGATGGAGGGGGGGGGGGGGGTGAGCTCTTTCTCTCTGAGCTGTACAGTGTATGACATCAGATTCCCACCCCTGCATTCTAGATCTGAGAAATGCTGTGTAAAATGTGTGTTTTAGGAGGCTGTAGAGAAGAGAGGGCTGCAGCTAACATTGACATGCAAATAAACCTGTACAACTTATGTAGGAGGATTTGTTTGATCTCTGTGTATTACCTAAGTTCAGTCACATCACTAGTATATGTAAGGGTTTATAAACACTTTATGTGTAAACCTGGTTGGATTGTCAGTTGGTGGTGGGTAGTGGGAAGAGGTATATCTTCATGGCAATGAGTAGAGGACCCCTCAAACGAAACATGTGTCAAGTGTCCTGAGCTCCTGTGGTTTATGGGCCCCAGGTACACTGTGACATTGTCTTAACCATAGCGTGCAGCTACTGTTAGAATACAAGGCTGCTTGAAGAGACTCCCGATCATATGGATGGGTCAGTGCTGAGGTGAACCAGGGGAATATTGTTGTTGTGTTTTAAACCTGCCATCTGTACACAAGGTAAGCAAACAGAATGAGTCTGCATTTTTGGGGTGGTTTTCAGTACAGAGAAGGTGGCCCCTGGATAGTCATGTATTACTGTGGGCCACTAGTGGAGAAAAAAGTACGAGAGACAGCAAGAGAGCAGTCTACTTGATTATCTCCTGTAGCATGTCCCCAGTCTCTGATGGTCTTCTGCTTTCTAAAAGTATTACATGTGCTGAATATTACATTTGTCCACATGGTGACGTCAGGGGCCACACTTGAGGCCTCCTTTATCTAGTAAGTTGACCAGCACTTCCGTACACCCCTCTTAACAGAGCAGAAGGGAGGGGGGTGAATGAATGCAAAGGGGAGATGAATGCAAACAGACATTTTGAAGTGTGTTGAAAGCTGATGTTTAACAGAACTGAATGTCTTCCTGTCTTTGATTGCATGCTGATCAGCCATGTTGCATAAGGATGGATAAAATGTAAACTTAAGTAAACCTGTCATTAGAGAAACGCAAAGACTGGCATTGCTGACTTCCTTCTGAACATGCTAAGTGATTAGCTTTTATACTGACCCTATGGCTTTAGCAATTTTTGTGTGACTACCCAGAACAAGCATGGAGATTTATATTATTTAGAAAATTTTGAATTAAATCAGAAGCAGTGACCTCACCCCAAATTGCCCAGCAGATATAGGGATGATGTAGACATTTGCTAAGAAGGTTGTCCATACCCTGACTTTATCAGGTACCGGGCAAATTCCCCAATGTCCACAGCCTTCCTCAACCTTTTACACCAGAGAAACCCTAGAAGTAATTTCCAAGGTGTAGGGAACCCCGCAAAAAAATTATTTTATCTACAACGTAATACTTTTTTCCATCCAGCTCTATACAACAAAACGATTTTCAGTTAATAATGAGATACAACTATTATTTTAAAATTATCTTATTAAATATTATTTTTAAATTATGGGCAGAAAAGCCCCCTGCCCTATATTGGTAGTCAGTGGAGAAGGGCTCACTTACACTGGCAATTATTGGGGGAAGAGCCCCCTTATACCTGAGGTCATTGGCAGAGGCGGCTCTAGGCTTTGTGAGGCCTTAGGCAAAACTTAGACATAAGGCCCCACTCACGGCCATAATGGGGAAGAAATTCAAGCAAGAAAAATGCACAGAAAGAAAGAGAAGAAGGAAGAGGGGAGAGAGAGAGAAGGGAGGGGGAGAAAGGGAGAGAGAATACAGAGAGAGAGAGAGAAGAGGGGGGAGGGAGAAGGGGGAGAGAGAGAAGAGAAGGGGGAGAGAGATAAGGGAGGGGGGAGAGAGAGAAGAGAGGGGGGAGATAGATAAGGGAGGAGGGAGAGAGAGAGAAGGGAGGGAGAGAGAGGAGAGGGAGAGAGAAAGAGAAGGGAGGCAGAGAGAGGGGAGGGAGGCAGAGAAAGGTGAGGGAGGAAAGTTCACTGACATGAGAGTAGGACGGCAAGGTGCAGTGATCCCCAGGAGCGGCCGCCTCTGCCTCTGTGTTGACAGCTGCATGTTGGTCTGGCACCATCTCAGAAAACGTTGACGGTTGTTGCAGCTTCAGGACGCGATCTATGCTGCAACCAGTGTGGGCATATCTGCGGTCTGGTTTCCTGGGCATCCAAGGTACCAGTAGGTACCAGCAATGTGTGGCAAGCTGCAGGGGAGCCGTTGGTCATGAGCTTTGAGACTAAGGTTAAAGGGTCCTCACGCTGCCATGCCGAGACCAGCCCCCACGATCACAGGCAAATTAGGTGGCCGCGAGGACCCTGTGAGCGTGAGGCCTTAGGCAGCCGTCTAATTTGCCTAATTAGAGAGCCGCCTCTGGTCATTGGAAAGAATGACCCTCATATTGGTGGTCAATGTTGTCTTCAAACTAAGCAAGCAGCATCAAGTGGCAGATTCACTTGCTGCTGATCATTGCCCAAAAAACCTCTAGCAACCTCTAGAGAAACCTTAAGGTTCTATGGAAACCTGGTTAGGAAAAACGATTTACTTAACCCTATGAACAGGGATCAGCTTCTTTATCAAATTCAGTGCAAACATCTCAATAGTCCCACTGAGATCTCTTAAACTGTGCTTGCACAGTTTTGGGTAGAAGGACCCCTCAGCTACAAAATGTGAGGAGGTATATTGTACCTTCATATATTCTTGTGCTACCCTCTCTCCTCCAACATAGATGCTGTAGGTAAAATCAGTGTAAACTTTCTATGCTGATGCTCAAGTGCCATAAACTGCCACGGACTGTTAAGGTAGATGTAAACCCACTCACAAAAATCTCTTATGAGCTTTAACGCGTGAATGTATTTTCAAAAGTCATTTTCGGTATTTTTCATTTCTGCCAGGCATTTCCTATTATAGGGTTACAACATTTTTTCCCTGTGCCCTTGCCTTCTCCCCCTGACACATGTGATTTTCAATATACGGTGGTCCTTTGAAGTGGAATACCGTTGTTATGGTAGCAGATAGCTACCATATCCCCGGTATCATTTTTTTCAGCGGCTGTTTCTGATAAAAGTGGTTTCTGTGGCAGATTCACCGCGAGATCACTTTTATCGAGGGTGGGACAGGGCCCCCTCCCTTCCCACCACGCTTCAGTCATCTTCGTTGCTTACCGGACCCGCCAGTAGTAGCGGAGATGATCCGATCCGGCCACCACAATGCCTGTGAGCCGAGTGAGTGGAAGATGCCGCCATAGGAAGGGCGTCAAACGTCACTTCCGCTCATAGCTCTTAAAGGAGAATTTTTTTATTTTTTCCCCAAATGACTTGTTTTTTAATGCATTTAAGTATAAATATGAGGTCTGAGGTCTTTTTGACCCCAGATCTCATATTAAAGAGATCCTGGCATGCTTTTTTCTATTACAATGAATGTTTACATTTCTTGTAATAGGAATAAAAGTGATCATTTTTTTTTTTTAAAGGACGCTGTAAAAATAAGTGCAAAAGTGCCATTCCACGAGCGGGCGCAATTTTGAAGCATAACATGTTTGGTATCAATTTATTTGGCGTAACATTATCTTTAACAATCTGGGAAAAAAATGAGCTAACTTTACTGTTGTCTTATTTTTTAACTCAAAAAATTGAATTTTTTTCAAAAAAATCGTGCTTGTAAGCTGCGCAAATATGTTTGGGGGTTCTATGTAATTTTATAGCAAAAAAACCTGATTTTAACTTGTAAACACCAACTCTCAAAAAGAGGATTGGTCCTTAAGTGATTAATAAAGGGTTTACATCTACTTTAGGCTTGCCAAGGCTTGGAGCTGACCAGGTAGTTTAACTGGCATGGACTTTGCGTCCTCCACGCTTTGAAGCTTGGTGGGGTGTTTGCAAGAGTGGAGGGAACTTTAATGTCTTTAAAAGGTTTGATTGTCAGAATTTGCCTTCACTGGGAGTAGAGATTGGATTTAAAAGCTTTAAAAAAGTACACAGTGCCTTCTGGTTTCTTACAAACTGTGAACTCACATTTATTATGGCTTTTTAGCATCCTCTATGCATATCAGGATTTTATCCCGCGTTTTAAATCTTCTCACAGTAATCCAAGGGATTGCATTTGGGGGTCAGAGAGCCCTTTAAATCCATGGTTCTGTGCTAGACTTGACAGATTCATTGTGATGGTGTAATGAAGTTTTTATAATTTACCTGCTGATCTTCTTTCACACCTAGGTATAGACATGTTTATTATCTGCAGATATAGCACGTGACAACACTAAATTTATAAACTGTTGACAATCTTTCCTTATAGAACAAAACGATTGTAAATTATTCCATAGGTTCCAAAATTATAAACTTCAAAACAAATTCAGAACACATGTTTCAGTCATTTTTTTATTCTGTGTTAAGAAATATTTATCATTATGTTATACTGTGGCTCTGGACAGAATTCAATTGGCTGTTAAAAAGAAGGATTGAAGAAACTGCAAATAATAAACTGAAAATTGAAAATAACAGTATGTAGAGAAATATATGAAAATTAAATCAATAACCTTATACAATAGTGTTGGCTACCATGAATAAAATGGCATTTGATAAAAAAGAGAAACTGATAATATTCTCACGTAGGCTTCCTAAAAACTACATATCTGATTTAAAAAGAAAGTCCATACAATAAGTCCAATGAATCTGTGAGCTGCTAATGCTACCCAAGAATAATTTCAACCGTTCTAAAATTAGAATATTTTACATTTTAACTGCATTTTAAACAGCTAAATGCAAAAGTGAATACATACATGTGAACTGCCTTGTCTGCTGGAAGATTTGTAATTCTATTCAGTTAGTCTTGTGATCCAGGCTCCCCTGCCGCACAGCATAGCTGGATTGGTGACCTCACATTTCTCTTCTGCAGGCAATACAGCTTGGTTATGAACCCATTCCCAGCCTGCTGCCTGGGCAATAAAGGAGCAGCTACATACTAAGGTTATCAATGATCTCATTCTGCTTTTACCTACTGCTAGCACGTTCCCAGTGTTAGACAGCACTGTCTAGAGGAATACAAGATGCTAGTATATTTATACTAACTGTATTTAAAGGGATGGTCCATCCAAAATTTATTTTTAAATTTTACTACATACTATAGAGTTAAACCATCTGACAGGCTCCTGAGAAAATGGTGTAATAAGCAACTGTTTCTTGACATGTAGTAGCAATAATAATAGTCCTAAATGCTCTTTATATTCTTACTGTTGTGATTTGAAGAGTAAATACTAAATTGAATGGAGGCTTCTGTTCTTGCACAGATTATGGAAGCCAAACACAGTTACAAGTGTGATGAGTTTGCACATCCCCTGTGTGATCCCTTTCCATGAGTGTCTACGCCAAATCCTGCAGCTCATTGCAAGCTGACGCATGCCTTGAATTGGTGAACTCTTACTCAGCCTTTTATTTGTGCCTGGGGCTGTGTCACCAGTGCTGCAAAACAGGAAAGGGATCAGGGAGAAGACAGGGAGACTTTTCTAAAACAGCAGTGCTTGATAAATGTAGTATGGGCTCCGTTTTCCTCTCCCCCACTTCTGCTTATTATGACAATTGCTCAATTTACCTTTAATTGTTTCTAAAGTCATTTTTTTTTAAATTATAGTATAGAATGATAAAAGCCCTGTTAATATTCAATATTTTTATGCTATATGTGTCCCATTCTGGAGAATTCCCATTACTTCCTGGTCTGTAGACACAACAGGAGGGGAAAGTAAGGGAAGTCCCCTTTTGGACAGTTGTCAGTGAAGCAAGTGTCTACATTGGAAGGTTTTTCCTCACTAGTCCTGTTTATGTGATAACTCAATATTTGGTTTTTCCCTCACTTTTTGTCCTGGTGACACAGGACAGAGAGCAATAAAAATGGGCAAGCAGTCAAATCCCCCACCTCTCTATCCAAAGGTTTTAGCTTTAGATTCACTTTAACTATGAAATGCTTGCTTCAACCTTGTCTCTACTCCCTGTAGCGCCTCCCTGGGTCTTCTAAAAGCAGGGTGAAACCTTCAGAGGCAGGGAGCAAGATAGCATTTACCCCTGGGCCGAGTCCATGGCTATAATGGGGAGTTTTGAACATAAATTGGTTGCCAGTCACTTTTGATATTTTCAAAGCTTTAATGTGGAACTTGCAAGAAGGTAGTAGGAGAGGGGGTTAGGGGTCTCAGATACCAGCAGCAGATCACCTACAGACTCCTTGGATCCAGAAAAAGTACAGCTTCACAATGTCAGGACCTTTATGCCAACCCAGCAACACTGCAAACACATTTTCAGATGTAGAACAAGATCCAGCTTCACAGTGTCAGAACCTTTAAGCTGACCTTGCAAAACTGTAGCTTGTTTTCAGATTCTGGTGGGTCCTCCAAGAGAGTCACTAGGCCCTTCTAAGAGACCAGCCTTCGTCCTGGTCCTCTCCAGCAAGGATCCTCCCCTGGGTCTTCTCACCTTGGCTTGGCTTCTTACACACCGGGCAAGACAGCCTCAGGACCTCCTCAGCATTAGTAGGCCCCAGACAGGCTTCTGGGCCTACATGCAGAGCTCACTTTAGCAGCACCTTCGCAGGCCAGGGGCCTGAGGCAAGAGAGCAAGCACATGGCCCAGCCCAAATATATATATCCTCTTCCAGAATGCACCAGTGACCAAGAACTTACTAGTGGGCTGGCTGGAAGAAAAATAACTATTCATAACTCAGTCTAGTTGTACAATCTCATACTATGGCTTAGGGAAAGAGCAGGCATAAACTGTACAATTAGTCAGAGCTGCCTACAGCCCATCCAAAAACTAAATTTGTATAGTAACCCCAGTTTAGGACCAGGGGGCTACATCCCTTACTATCCAATCTGCTTTTTCAGCCACCTGAAAGTCCTAAGCAGCCAGCCCTCGTCCCGGGTGACAGCACTTAGGCTTGGCCATTCTGACACCAAGTGCTAAATAAATGGAGGTAGAGCAAAGCCACATCTTCCCCCATACAGATTCAAAGCCACTACCACCCAGTTACTTCTAGGAGATACTGAGAAAAGTTCTTCAGACAGCCGCACTCCAAAAATTGCCGTTTATTGGTAAAATCAAATGACATACAAGCAGAGCATATTGGGGGACAAACCCCAGGTAGTCGAAAACATGGACCCCAAACAGGGGGTTATACGAGACGAACATACAGTAAACTAAAATGGTTATTTGCCGTTAAAAACCTCACGCCGACAGACTTCTTGAAAAGAGTCATAGAGGATCTTCATTGACCCACCATCACCGAAACTTAGACATACCCCCTTCTACACCGAAACGAGATGGAGGTAAATAAATCGTGAACCACAGTCTTACCGGTTCGGATTCACGACAGTGGGCCCTGCTCCCGACCGACGAATCCTGAAAGTCCACCGACTTTTTCGTCTAACCTATCATTCCCTACATCGGGGGACCAGGATTTGACCCCAATGATATGTTTAAATCAAAAACCTACCCGACATCCGTCGAGACTGATTAACATGTCAAATACGGACGAGAAAGGGATTCGGTATCAT
>BLSH010298547.1:422623-440170 GCA_018402905.1 Glandirana rugosa | reverse complement strand
TGTATAAGAGACAGGTATCAAACATGCTCATGTGGCTTAATTAACTCATGGGGTTTCCCTTCTATGTTTCCACATGATGCCTTGTTTTGCCCTTTTACCATCAGTATAAACAGCACAATATATTTGTTATTACTGTGTCAAAATTGGGTTGTACTTGCATTTTAATTGTGTTTAATTAGTTTATATACACCAATTTTTACTATGTATGTTACACATCTGTGTTTTTTTGTATGTGATGACACAATTGATTCTATGCTAATTTCATTCGCTGCCTAAAGTGAGTTGCTGATCTTTCAATTTGGAGGTAATTACACTCACCTGGTTTTTCCTTTTTCCCCTCCTCCTCTCTTTGTTTGAGAAGATCTTGAATTCATATTTAAGCAGCGATATGATCATACCATCTCTAGCTATGATTAAGCGTCAGATATAGACGTGAAACGCGTCAGCTTTTGTACCTGGGGTTTGTCCCCCAATATGCTCTGCTTGTATGTCATTTGATTTTACCAATAAACGGCAATTTTTGGAGTGCGGCTGTCTGAAGAACTTTTCTCAGTATCTCCTGTATCATGGCGGAGCCTGCACCCTATGGAAGCGGTCACATCTGTGGAGTGAAGCCGTGGCTTTGAGCGGGTATTGTCTTCCCTTCCACCCAGTTACTTCTCTCATCTTATCTTATAGTACAGATAATTAGACTTCAAAATAAATCTACTATGAGTAAATAATAAGTTGCCATTGTTGACCTCATTTTAAAAATGTTAGTTGTCTGGCTATTAAGCTGATACCTATTTAAAGTGTATGTACACCCTAAATCTATTTTTCAATATGTTTGGTATTATGCCTCACTGTATACACTTTTCTAAGTTGTTTTTTTATGATTCTGTTGCAAGGTTTGTTTTTTACCTGGAGACATTGCCATTAACAACAGTTCCTGTTGACAGCAGGTTGACAGCTCTAAAACCTGGTACACACTAACAGTTCCACACACACAATTCCCCAAACACACTGACAGCTCCAGTTGGCTGAGAGTGCTGATCGGGAGTTGATTGGCTGCTGGTTTTCCAGCATGCACGACCGACAGGACGAACAGACCGAATGTGCGTTTTTTTTTTAACCGCCCTTTGTCTCTTGACATTCAGCCCGTGTGTACCTGGTTTAGCCCACTGCCTCTCAGCTAGCAGCAGTGTTGTTACCCTGCTGTGTGTGCACCTACAGTTAGATGTTGTTCTGCGTATCTGATACACCTGATAGGCCACCTAACGTCCAACTAAAGAAGGATGCACGGCAGGCTGACAACTCTGCTGCTTTTTGCAACGCAGTGGCTTAGTTGTCAGGCTGCAACAGGAAAAGCTATTACCAGTGTGCCGTCAGATTTGGCGAACGGTCAAATCTTGTAACGGTAGTGACGTTCCGTCGCTGCCATCTTGCTACACCCCGCACTCGTCCACAGTAAGGATACAGTGAGAATGCGGGAAGCGGACATCTTTTTACACCCACCGGAGTTTTACATTTCACACTTATTTTTTACAGTAAACTGAGCTTATATACTGAAATACAGTATTTAGAAACAAGTGACACTGTTCTGATGTTGAATTTTAAAAGCGGCGGCAAACCTGCTGATCTGTCAGGTTTGCAAAACTGACAGAACATTGCTGCTTTTACAATTCAACATCAAAACAGTGTCACGTATTTCTAAATACTGTATTTCACGATATAAGCTCCGTTTACTGTAAAAATTAAGTGTGAAATGCAAAACACCAATGTGTGTGTAATAAGATGTCTGCTTGCCGCCTTCTCACTGTATCATTACTGCGGAAGAGTGCGGGGTGTAGCAAGATGGCGGCGGCGGCGGAACGTCACTTATGTTACATGCCTATTCTGACAAAACACCAGTAAAATCTCTGGGATAAAAGCCTTTGCAACAAATTGATAAAAAACGATTTACTTTAGAAAACTGTACTCCAGCCTTTCTCAACCTTTTCAACACAGAGGAACCCTTGAAATAATTCTCCGGTCCCGAGGAACCCCTGTTAAAAATTAAAAATCTACAACTCATGATACATTAGTGTGATGGTCAATGGGAAGAATGCTCCCTACACTTGTGGTCATTGGGAAGAATTACCCCCTTACAGACAGCTGAAAATATCAATGACACCATTGGGAATCTGAGAGGTAGAAATTGACCATTGCTCAAGGAACCCCTAGCAACCTCTGGAGGAACCTTAGGGTTCCAATGAACCCTGGTTGAGAAACCCTGCTGTACACAGTGAGATACAATGCAGAACACAGCACAAAAATAGATTTGGGGTTTGCATACACTTTAATATTATTGGAAAAAAGTATGCAGATCGGCAAAGTTAGTGGCAGTTGGAAGTTATGTTAGTGGAGAGTTAGGTCATATTATGCTAACAAAGTGCTTGGTACAGTGGCTTAGTGGTTGGCACTTATGTCTTACAGTAATGGGTTCCTTGGGTAAATCTTGGCCAGAACACTGACTGTATGAAGTTTGCATGTTCTCCCTATGTTTGCATGGGTTTTCTCTGTGTTTACTTTGGGTACTCTGGTTTCCTCCCATGCTCCAATGGCATGCTACTTTTTTAGTGGCAAGAAAATGAAATTGAAAAAACTTTTGTAGCCTATCAGACAGGGTGCCCAGACAGCAAGCCTGTAGAACCTTAGAGAGTCAAATATGACTGAACAGATACATACATATAATAACAAGCCTCTGCTTAATATCACTTTGTGCACAGATTTTCTATAACTGAATACATTTTGCATAATCCAAAGTTTTAGTCATGGTTTCCTGTTAGGAGACAAATAAGATAAATTTACAGCAAGGAGGTGACCACACTTCCTTCACTCATAAATCAAGTTTCAGGCTTGCCTGAGACCACACATTTCATACCAACAGACTTATTCATTAACTATTGTTAACTCTTAAATAGTAATTGTTAAAGGGATAGTACACTGTATTTTTAATGAGCATGTATTCTGAGTTATTATTGCAGTTTTTACTGTAAAATAATTTTTGATGTGTCTTCCATGTTTTCCTTGCGTGCTCTTCCATATTTAGTACTCTTCGAATAACAGAAACTCTACTATTACATCTTTGGTTATTGAGGGGTTACAGCTGAAACTGGGTGAAAATAACTCTCACTAGCGAGGAAAAACAGACTCATATTTTGCATTCCTCTGGGACAGTTAAAAAGGAAATAGAGTAATCCAACAGAGGTATCCCACGTGTATAATCAGTGCAATTTGCCATCTGTTTAAATATACACATTCACAAATAACTTCTTTCAAGTCAGGCAAATAAAGTGGAATATGTGTAACAGAATGTAAATATCTTGACCTGCACCAATTATCATTTCCCAGGTCAAAGACCAGCACATGTTGAGCCATGTTTTGACAGGACTGAAGTGAATGACTAAATCGGTGGCATCTCATCAACAGAAAAGAGGCAGGCACCTAGAATTGTGCTTTTCGAAATACTGGAAAATAGGAATAGAAATAATGTTTTCATTTAATAGAAGAAGGTAGATGAAAGATAGAATAATGTACATACAGTATATAGTGGTATAGGTAGAACAGAAACATAAGTATATCTATTTAGTGAACAAAAATATAGTAGGGTTTCTCAACAAGGATCTTGTGAAACCCTGGGGTTCTTCCACAGGTTTCCTGGGGTTCATTGAGAAATGAAACGTAACCGCTGATAATAATGATCTTTCTAGCTGTGCGTAAGGAGGGGCGTGGTCAACAATGTAGGGGTGTCTTTCTCCCATTGACCATTAATATAAGGGGTCCTTTCCCCATTGGCCATATAAAAAGGCATTTTTTTCGCTGATTTACAATGTAAGGGGCACTAATATATTCACCCTGGTGTTTCTTTTCGGGTAATTATTATTATTACTTGCTCCATTTCATTATTGTTACAGAAACATTTTATAGATTCTTTTAGAGCAGGGGAGTGTTCAAAAGAAAAACTGCTCTGGGTTTTAGATATGCTAGATACACTACACTCTTCATTCTTTCATGTGTGTGTGTTTACAGCTTACTGACCATGCAACTAGAGACACAATAGGAGGGGTTTCCTGGGTAATGAAAATTATTTCAAGGGTTGCTCTTTATTCAAAAAGTTAAAGTGGTTGTAAACCTCAATCATGGAATCTGAGCAAAACACATATTTGTAGTGTTTACTTATCTCTCTCTACAAAGCTCTAAGTGTCATTTCTCTCTGGTGCTTCACTTCTGAGAAGTTTTCCTGACACATGAGATACATTTGTGTTGGGAGGGAGATCAGCACAGAGCTTGTCTATTCACAACACAGTTCTTCTGCTGTGTGAAGGGGGCAGGGGTGTGTTCCTTTCCTCCAATCAGCTCTCACACACTATAAGTGCAGCCTCTCCGCCCCCTCCTATGTGCTCCTGACAGATGAAGAAAGGTTTTAACACTTTTCTGCCCCTTTGAAGGGGTGTAGGGAAAAGAAGACTGCAGATAAAAAAATAAAATGTATGTAGGAGGATGTATTTAATCTCTGTGTATCACCTGAGGCTGTTCACTTCACTGGGTATATGTGAGGGTTTACAACCACTTTAATGGTTGGATAGTATAGATAGGGTAGATATGTAGGTAGATAGATATATAGATAGATAGATAGATAGATAGATAGATAGATAGATAGATAGATAGATAGATATAGGCAGATAGGCCTTCAGATGGACTACTCAATAAACCAGCACCTTGGAGGTACCTGTAATGTTAATTCATTTTCATGAACTCCCCAGGAACTTTAAAATCACAATACTATGCAAATTCTGACTTTTGTTTCTCAACTCAATAACTGGCCCTCTCCCTTCCACATCTTCTTCCCCTCATTATTGGTCATTTAGGACATCCATTTTAGTGATCATCCAGTGGGCCAGCTTTTGACTTTGAGAGGCAAATTTGGAAATTGAAAGTTTTGGGTATCAGAAAGATGGTTGGAGGTATGTGCAGGGACCTCTGCGTGCATGCAACATGTTCCTGTTGCTTGTTTAATGCATTTTACTAATGTAGATGACAGGTTTACAGTAACAATAGCACACATTGAAATACTCATAGCACAGCTGTGTCAGATTTATCTAATGCCTAAGCTACATATTTACAGTAATTTTAATTCAGCAGAAAGCTGATTTTTCTTTAAACTGGTTGAGTGAAATTTACAGAAAGCCAGTCCACATTTTCCGAGCGTGTGTGGCGAATATAATTCTAATCTCACTGGTGAAGAAATGACTTCACTGTATGTTGAACAGGAGCCATATAATCAGTCTTTATGTTGAAAGAGACTTTTATCCTGCATAGGTCTCCAGAACTGCCAGTCTAATTTTAAGAACCTGATTTGGCGGGATATGTCAGGGTAAAGTGAAGCCAGATGGCAACGTTTTGAATACAACATCAAAACCCATTACGTCACTTTCTTCTCTTTGATTAATTTGCGCTGTAAAGGACAAAGGATTTGCTGCCAGTGCTACACAATGGGCCAAAAATCGCACATGCATATCACAGATTGTTTTGCACTACAGGCTACCAATGCATATAACATGCCTTACAGTAGCATGATAGTGTGAATTTTCCCTTCACCACTTGCCTGCTGGGCACAAGCGCTATCACACTTTGAATGACAATTACGCAGTCATGCAACACTGTACCCATATGACATTTTTATAATTTTTTTCACACAAATAGAGCTTTCTTTTGGTGGTATTTATTCAGCACTGGGTTTTTTATTCTTTGCTAAACAAACGAAAAAAGACCAAAAATTTTGAGATAAAAAAACAAACATTTTTCATAGTTTGTTATAAAATTTTGCAAACAGGTAATTGTTCTTCTTCACCGATGTACGCTGATAGGCTGCACTGATGGGCACTGACAGGTGGCACTGATGGGCACTGATGAGGCGGCGCTGGTGGGCATGAATGAGGAGGCACTGATGAGGCTGCACTGATAGGCGGCAATGATAGATGGCACTGAAGGGCACTGATAGGTGGCAGTGATGGACACTGATAGGCAGCACTGATGGGCACTGATAGGCACTGGTATATGGCACTGATGGGCACTGATGGGCAGCACTGATAGCTGACACTGATGGGTTCTGATAGGCGGCACTGATAGGTGGCACTGATAGGCGGCACTTATGGGCACTGATACGTGGAACTGGGGCACTGATAGGTAGTACTGATGGGCACTGGTAGGTGGCACTGATGGACACTGATAGGCAGCACTGATGGGCACTGATAGACACTGGTAGGAGGCACTGATGGGCACTGATTGACAGCACTGATGGGCACTGTTGGGACTGCACTGTTAATCAGGACACTGATAATCAGTGCCCTGATTATCAGTGCCGATGTTCCTTTAACACAAGCCAGTTATTGGCTCTCTTTTTCTCTCCTCGTGCTGTCAGTGTGAGGAAAGAAAAGCCCATAACCAGCTTGTGTTTACTTCCGTGATCAGCTGTCATTGGACACAGCTGATCACTTGGTAAAGGGCAGCTGTGATTGGCCTTTTACCCTGATCCGTGATCATCTGAGTCCGAAATGACTCAGTGATCACAGAGCGTGCCACCCACACGCCGCAGGAGGCATGCGGGCAGCGCGATCAGGGAAGGTCATCTCCATGTAAGCCCTCCCGGCAAAGTAAGCTCACACTGTAGCTGTCTTTCAGCTATAGCATGGGCGGGAAGGGGTTAAGGTGGCTTAACAAGAGATATGAATGAAGCATATCTCTATAGTGTGTATGTGTCTCAATTAGGAGCACTAAGTGCCATTTCTGTCTGCTGCTGTGTTCCTCTGTTAATAGCAAGAATCACTTCTGAAAAATTTTCTTAACAGCAAGAGAAAAAGGTGACAGGGGAGTGAGCTCCAGCACACAGCCTATGGTTGACAGCCTCAGCTCTGTTCCTGTTTGCTGTGTAAAGGGGGTGTCCCTTTCCTCCAATCAGCTCACAGAGCTCATCTCACCTTTTTTTCTGACAGTTTAGACAAGTTTTATACATACTGCACTTTGAATGGATATAGAGAAGAGAATACTGCAGATAAATAATCAGGTACAAATTATGTAGGGGGGTTTGTTTCATCACTGTGTATCACCTGAGGCCAAGCACATCACTAGGTATATGGAAGGGTTTACGACCACTTAAAGGGCATGACTTGGTTTTTGTTTCCTATGGGCTCTGGGTGATGCTCCTCACTGAGGCAGGTTCACTTTAGCTCTGCTGACTTTCATCATCCAAACATGTGCAAAAAAACATGCTGTCTCCTATTTTCTTTGGACGTGATTGGGTTTTTTTTTTTGCAATGTATATAACACAAAAAAACTGCACTCACAGCAAGATTCAGTTAACACATAATCCCCTCACTGCATGTAAAAATATACATGACATATCAATAAAACAATAAATATACCATTATAAAGAAAACCATAAGTTACAGTGGTTCTAAAGGCAGAAGGTTTTTTACCTTAATGCATTTATACATTGTGGTAAAAAAAACCTTCTGGGTGCAGCTCCCCCCAGCTCCCCTCTTATACTTACCTGAGTCCCACCTTGATCCAGCACTGTGCATAAGAGCAGCAGCTCTCCCGGGTTTCTCTCTCCTCATTGGCTCACACAACAGCAGGAGCCTTTGGACAATGTCCATTCACAGGAGCGCTGTTCATAGCAAGCCTGCTCGAGTGCCCCCATAACAAGGCTTGCTACGGGGGGCACTCGGCAGGGAGGATGAGCCAGGACATCTGGCGGATGACCCAAAAAAAAAGCGTATCGGGTCTGCTGTGTGCAAAACCATTGCACAGAGCAGGTACGTATAATATGTTTGTTATAAAAAAAAAAATACCTTTAGAATCACTTTATTTCAGTGGCCATTAAAACAAATAGCACAAATTGATATGTGTAGAACTTTTTATTGATATGCAGTGCTGGTGGTTAATAAAATTCATATGAAGAAAAAAAGTCCATAGCGATATTAATGCCCATTTGAAGCAGGGATGTGTATAAATCGCTGATGTTTCACACTTTTAAAAGTAAATTCCCAGTGGTTCAGGATCACTCAACATATTTGTTTGATCTCTCATCACAAGATAGGCAAACAGGACTAGTGTAGTGATGCTAGATAGGCAGGGAGGTGGACTTCCTGGTTCCTTTATTATTCCCTCATGGATCCATTAAGTAAAGCACAACGAAAAAAAGGCTTCTAGCTCGAGAATGTAGCTTTATTAAAATAGTAAGTTAAATACTAATTGCACTCGCAAAGCAAGTGCTTAACCCAACATTCAGGATACCAAGCCTGTAATAAATTTCTCTCAAGCACTGCACCACTGCAAAAACTCCTGTATAACAAATCCAGTGCATGCAAACCCCTACATTATAGTGCCTAGCTCAACCAACGCATTTCGTCACACCGAACATCATCAGGAGAAGATTCTTTGCAAAGTAAACTTTCACCGCATTCACTAAGCTTTGGGGCAAATTCCCTTGCAAAGTGAACTAAATGTTATTTTCATTTAGTAAATCAACCCTATATGCTGTTTGAGACCATTTTTATCTTAGCTGCAATCATGTTTTTAGCTTTATGAAAATATAAACCTTATATTTATTATCACAATGATGTTAGAACACAATTTGTAATCATCAGCCTATAGTTATGACAGTCATGCAGCTATAACAACAGTAGCAAACCATGCAACTGCTATGGAGCCCATTACTACAAGGATCTAACAACTGCTGGATTGCATACATTTTAGAGGCAGTGTTAAAGGGGCAGATCCCCCAAAATTGATCATTTAATTATAGATGGAGCCTGGTGGGATGAGTTAACCCCTGGTTTCTTATACTATATCTTGGAAATTCCAACATTGAGATCTCCCAACCCAAACACTATTCCTGTTCTGGGAGTTTTGGGTTCTTGCCCTTCTCTGCATGATCCAGCACCTGCTTTTGTATTACCCATAAGACCAATGCAATATAAACTATAATAGATAAGCAAAATAAAGAGTGGTGCCCCTTAATAGCCTTAGTAGATATGCTGACGCAAACGCAGAGATCTCACAAATTGTCATGCCAAAAAATATAAGAACCTGTCCTGCCTAATTTAAGACACTATAATGCCCCTTTATTTCTTTTAGCAAGAAAACCCTTGTCTGTGTGACTCTCTAAACTTAGTTTCACATTGTTACTTAGGGTTTGACTTTCCTGGTGTCAAGGCTAAGGCTCGTCAAAGTCCTGTCCAAAGAATGTTTCTCAATAACCAGAAAGGACATTCTCATTTGAGGTGATCTATTGAGGAAGCATAGTCCTGATGTCAGAGAAGTCAAACCCCTACTACCCAAGTGAACCCTGTTTCAGAGAGGCTTTTCTGGCCAACAAAGGTAATAACTTGCATCTTGTGGTGCTCTTTAAGTCATTAAATGGGCTGACTGGTGTGCTTTAAAGTAAACACGTTTTCTTAAGGTTTTTTTTATTATTTTGTGTATCATGGCTCAGTTGAGTACTAGTTTCAAACAAACAGAATGCTTTATATTGATTCAGACTATAAAATACCTTTTTTGTGCCAGTTACAGGATACACTTCAATTTTTCCTATTTGAACTCCTACTACATATACATTATATATTATATTATATATATATACATATACATTATATATACATTATATATATATATATACAGTATAATATATAATAATAAATATTTCCTAGTTCCTTATAGCAACAAATCTGATGGCATGTTTTTATTTTATTTTTTGTGTCATTTTAGGAGACAGGAAAGGAAAAGCTGTGAAAATTCAAGAGGAATAAGCCAAGAGAACCATCATCATTGAACCCACAGGAACCTCTGTACATTAGGGACAATTCCTGCATGTACTGTACACGGTGCTGTTTTTTGTTCCATGTTTCTTTTGGAGAAGTGCCTATTAGATCACACTCCATCTGCCTTCCCTGCAGAAAGAAAAACATTGGATTCTATTATAAGTTGATATCAGTGATATTATAAAAGTGCAGAACTTATTCTTTTTGTACGGAAAATATGAAGTAACCTGTCAGGTGGCAAACAGAGATAGTAGAAAAACTTTACTTAATAGGGATGTTTTTGGTCATACAAAGAATATCATAGAACACACCAGCTGTAGTTCCATGAGGGAAAGCTGTATTATCAGTTGTTCTTATTAAACCTTCTAAAGGATGACTAGCTATTAATTTCACATTTATCAGCTGTTGTTGTAAGTGACGATCTGTTCTTACAAAGAAGCCATGATGTTGAAGTCCAGCACAATTCCACAGAATGGATCTATAGTTGGACATGAACCATCTTGTGGTTTCATTGATCAGAACGTAGATGTGGAAAATGGAACCTGGAATGCCACACCAGATGACTGCACCAGGGAAGAAAATACCAGCAATGACAAGGCAAAGGAGAGTGACGGTGATGAAATTGTAGAGATAGGAACAGCTCATTGGGCTGTAGTTGAAGAAGAACTTGAGGAGTCAACAAATGGTTTCATTGAAAAAATAGAAAACACAGTGGATGGAGGAACCAAAGTGACTGAAGCTACTTTAAGGATCGATCCAATTCCTACCAAGACCAAACAAAACGACCTTGAGTGGAAAATTGTGCCCAGTACCACGGTGGTGTCTACTGTTCAGCATTCAAGAAAGATACGTAAGTCATTTTTACATTCATATAACCTTTACATTATATGTGAAAAGAAAAAGTTTCCTTTTGTTTGACTGGTGTGTTCTGGAATAATTTAGCTTTAGAAATAAATGATTTTAAGAAGCCATAGATTAACCAAAATGTAAACAGGCTTAAAAGAAATGTTTTAGTTAATATAGTGAAATGTTACTTCACCTAATGTTTAATTCTTCACAGTGGGCGAAGTTAAGTTGAAAGAGATCCAGTTTGGTAATTTTCATTCCTTTCTGTGCATCAGCTCTGCAGGTCCACTACTTTGAAGTCCCCAATAAGCAATTTCAGATGTTTCTTCCTTAGCTGTCTCTCTGCCTGAGAATATCAGGCACTTAGAAGTCTAATGTAAAGCATTGTTACCCAGGTAAAGGTAGGGTGACTGCAAAGACTGTTGAAATATAGGAAACATGAAAGGTCTGAAGACTGGATGCATAGAGTTTTAGTCGTTTTGTTTGTGGAAACCTTAAAAAAAAAAAACACAAGGCAACTTGTTTTGACAATTTAAGTAAATAAAAGCTCTAAAACTCTGTACATCCTGTCTGCAGACCTTTTATGTTTGGCACGCCTAAACTTTGACCTATTCAAAGCTACAAAGGCCCTCCAGTAGGGAGGCCAGTCTTTCCTTGTGTTCAGTCTTGATCATAGCTGAGATGAAGTCTCAGAACCCCCCCCTCCCCTTACTTTCTGGAACACGCACCACACATACATAAACACGCACTTAGGCTGGGTTCACACTATCCGACAAAAAAACGGTCCTACTTTGATCCTACTTTGCTGTGCGATTTACGGTCCTACTTAGGGTCAAAGTCGGACAGTTTGTCTGTGAACAGGGATCCGACTTTGATCCCGACAATGCCAGGCACCTTGTGCTCTGGGGATCTTGAAGGGGAACTCCACGCCAAATAAAAAAAAAAGTCCCCCAAGAGCATAGCAGACCCTTTGGTCTGGTATAGGTTTTAAGGGGAACCCCCACGCCGAAAAAAACGGTGTGGGGTCCCCCCAAAATCCATACCAGACCCTTATCCGAGCACGCAGCCCGGCAGGCCAGGAAAGGGGTGGGGACGAGCGAGCCCCCCCCTCTCCTGGACCATACCAGGCCACGTGCCCTTAACATGAGGAGTATGGGTGTTTCGGGGCAGGGGGGCTCTGCGCCCCCCACCCCAAAGCACCTTGTCCCCATGTTGATGAGGACAAGGGCCTCTTCCGACAACCCTGGCCGTTGGTTGTCGGGGTCTGCGGGCGGGGACTTATCGGAATCTGGAAGCCCCCTTTAACAAGGAGGCCCCCAGATGCCGGCCCCCACCCTATGTAAATGAGTATGGGGTACATCGGACCCCTACCCATTTACCTGGAAAAAAATATGTACAAAAAAACACACTACACAAGCAGAGCCCCCCTACCTGGAAGCACCCATACTCCCCATGTTGAGGGCACGTGGCCTGGTATGGTCCAGGAGGGGGCGCTCGCTCATCCCCGCCCCCTTTCCTGGCCTGCCAGGCTGCGTGCTTGGATAAGGGTCTGGTATGGATTGTGGGGGGGACCCCACGCCGTTTTTTCGGCATGGGGGTTCCCCTTAAAACCCATACCAGACCAAAGGGCCTGCTATGCTCTTGGAGGGGGACCCCATGCCAGTTCTTCTTTTAATTTGGCATGGAGTTCCCCTTCATGATCCCCAGAGCACAAGTCACATGCCAAAGTCGGATCAGTGAGAACACTAATCCGACTTTGATCCGACTTCAATGCCTTTCAATGGGCTGAAGTAGGATCAAAGTCGGACAAAAGTAGTTCAGGAACCTTTTTCAAAGTCGGTGCGACTTTGAAAAACACAAGTCGGACCAGTTAAGACTGCTCTCACAGGGAATCATTGTTTTTGTGATGTAATGCGACTTGTGCTCCTCATGTCGGTCCCAGAATCGGACTAGTGTGAACCCAACCTAACACATCTTTCTCTACAAATGAAAATGTATGTATAGATAGATTCACCTTTTGTATTTTTCCTGGTGATCATTGTAACCGAAACATAAAAATGATCCAAGAACAAGAGGTGGAGGAAAATTCTCAAGTAGGGACACCTGTTCTGGTAATGTCAATAAAGGAACTCCCCTTACTTTGTAAAGACTTCCCCTTACTTCCTATTGCATCTCAGGAAGGAAATTAAAGGAGACCTTCCCACACGGCATAAACCTGTGGAAGAGGGGGGTCAAAACAAAAAACCAAAGTTTTGGTTATAAATACATTTTATATTGACCAAGGACACCAGAAGATGCTTGAATGCACAGCCACTCTAGTATCTGCATCATCCAACAAATCCTTGAGCACCAATGGTTGCACCAAAAAAACATTCTTGTTTTTGTCTATAGAGGATGGAGGAGGAAACATGCAGTAGACACCAACAGTGCTGGATTAGAGGAGGGGAAAAATCTGTGAGTCTTGGCTGCAGGTGCCTGCAAATAGATTGTTGGCTAATCTGGCTGGAAACAGTAAGATCAGGAGATTGGTATCTAATGTCTATGGGCACATTACGTGATTAAAATATCAGACCTCAGACCAGCTTTCTCCCTACCTGCTCAAATGCTACAGCCTGCTCATGACTGGTCACCACTTCACCACCATCCACAGGAGCTGTGAGTAGTTTATAAGTCCATGTCTTTGCGTGGCCCCTAAAGTCATTTGTACTAGCAAGTGGAGAACCTGTCCCAATCATTACTTCTCCCCATTCCCTCCCTTCTCAATAGACTTGTAAGGCCAGCTAAGCACTTTGTGATATTTTTACAATAGTTCTGATAGAGGTCAAATTATGCCTGCATAATCGAATGCCCTCTAAAGTCTGTGGGCAGGTTTACTGTGTTTCTATATCTTGTTTCACAGAAAGGAAGCCTATTTTCTGGATACTTGGGAGTTAATAAGGCTCTGATTAGTCAAGTAGCATGGTTTCCTAATGATATGTAAACATCCTTTACCAGAAATAGTATAATGGCTCTGTATGTGTTGCCACGGTGTTTACATGATAGAAACCTCATCAGCTCCCTGTTTTACTAATTGCTCTTTTGGGAATAGAGATTTAATCGTCAAACATAATGAGAAAACAAAATTATGTGGGCTGTATCTAGCAGATTTGCAGAGATACTGATTTTTTTCTTCAGATAGTTTTTAAACATTAATCTTATATTATCTAATTTATTACATTTTTCATAGAAGATATGTTCCTTTTTGCAAGGAAGGCTGCCCATTTTAAGTCCAAAACCAATGCTTGCAAAAATTCTCCTGATCTAGGCATTTGCTTTGAAAGCCCAATGGAAACATTCCTGTTTGTTACTGCAGTGCAGTCAGACTGCATTAACAGTTATAGATGTGGGCATTTTCGTATTTTTTTTTACTGTACTAGCATGCTGCAGTTAGGGTTAAACTGCCCTGTGCCAGCAGCATGCTAGAGATCCGAACCCCTCCCAAAACAGAGCACAGCGGTCTTTGTCTCTGGTGGTCCGACACACCTAATACAGTGTTGCTCCAATCAACAGTGCTGCTTAGAAACCATGAGTGCTTGATTGGAGTACTGTGCTGGGAAGGTGTTAGACCGCAGGGGACACGGACTACAGTGTTTTGTGCTAAGCAGCGGTCTGGCTCTCCACTGTGCTGCCACCACAGGGCATTTTAACAAAGTCTGCAGCATGCCAGTACATTAATTGTACACCACACTAAGTGTAAACTTTCTAGAAACATTCTGTTTTAGCCTGTCCTGTATTTTTCTATTATGTCCCTTTATAACTCCACATTATTTGTGCTAAGGAAAATTGATGTTAACAACTTTAATAAAACATATTGAAAAAACTGGGCTTGGAAAATCCAACTCTCAGGTCTATCTCCTTAGCCTCCCTTAACTACTAGACAAGTCACTGAGTCAAAAGTATATAAATGTGCACTTCACTTAGTGCATACTTGTTCAGAGTCACTTTGTAACAATTTTATTACCTGTTGAACCTATCAGTAGATCTGTTATTTTTCCACTTCCTTTTAACAGGGCAACAGTGCTGTTCATTGCGTATGAAAAGTGTAAAGCAGCCTTGTCACCTTGGAAAAATAGTTTTAGATAGACTTTAACAGCTTCCGGACCACCCCACGTACTTTTACTGCAGCACAAAATCATTTAGCTGTACATCGTGGCCTCTCTCGGTTCTGGGGCGCACATGCGCGCCATTGGCGACACGGTGTGATTGGACACAGCGGGAGCTAAGCAGCGGGTCCGGCGGACCCAATGTTCGCCGGCGCCCGGCGATCTCTCCCAAGAGAGGCAAAACGGCGGTCTGTCAGAGGGGAAGATGGAGATCTTGTGTTTCTGCTAAGCAGAAACATAGATCTCTCTCTTCCCCCAATCAAAACATCCCCCACACAGTTAGCAAACACTCTCTAGGAGCACATTTAACCCTTTGAGCGCCTCTGATGTTAACTCCTTCCCTGCCACTGTCATTAGTACAGTGACAGTGCATTGTTCTAGCACTGATCACTGTATTGGTGTCACTGGTTCTCAAAAAGTATCACTTAGTGTCAGATTTAAAGTGCTCAGTGCTCCAAAGAAGTGCTCAGTTTGCAATCCGTGGTGCTCAGTGCCAGCCCCCTCTTGTGGCCCCACTCACCAGAAAACATGGACCCCCAGCTTTTCAGTCTGGGGGTCAAAGCAGACTTTTGACTGGTGGTGTGATGGAGATGGCAATGAAGAGGATCGTTTCTATCGAGCTGCTAAGGCATCACTTTTCCACATGTTTTCTCAAAGGAAAAGAACAAACTCCATAGTGAAGTACTGTATGAGATATTTATTTTGCGCAGAGTAAAAAACGTACTTACAAAAGATCAGATAAATCCCGCTTTGACACAAAAACAGTCTGTATAGGCAGTATGCGGCTTCTGGCTCCGGTGTGCGTTCGTCAATGAGTACGGAGGACCAGAGATGACGTCTTGAACTCAGGGGGCAGACAGGTGACGAAATCCAAAGCCAAGCCAGGGGTCATACACAGGAAGCAGGTCAAGCAGAGAGATGGGACAAGCTGGGTCATACACGGGAAGACAGATCTGTTGCAACGTTGATAAGCCAAGCTGGAGTCAAACATAGGAGAGCAGGTTCAGGAATCAGAAGCAAGCCGGGTTGTTTAACAAGAGATCACAAGATGTTGAGAGATAATCCAGCAGCAATATAATGTCAGCAAGAAGTTTAAAAATTCTTAAATTAAACTTCTTGCTGACATTGTATTGTTAGCTAATCACATGGTATATATGTGCTGTGACTGGCCCTGTCTGTACCATCTGATCATATTGACCAATCACAGCTAGCAACACAGTTGTATACAATGGGTGGCATGAAAGAAAGCCATCAATTTTTTACAACTGTCATGTGACCTGCTGTGATTGGTCACAGCGGTCACATGGTACAGTCAGCAAGCCGGTACACTGATCAGTCATCAGGGACACAGCTGGTGACAGATCGAGTGTTAAAAAAAAACTAAACTTAACCTCCCTGGCGGTATTCTCGAGTGTGGTTTGGGGTGGAATTTCAGTGCCATTAGCAGTAACCCCGAGCCACACTCGGGATTGCATCGCTGGATCCAAGGCAGCATTACCTTGTCCCCTGGATGCAGCGATGTCCCCCGCCCGATGCCTCTGTGTGCCGGGCTCCGTTTCCTGCGAGCCTCGCGTTGCACAGGGGCGGAGCCGGGTGGCAAATTCAAAAAGTGAAACATATAGTAAACATACAGTACACTGTAATCTGTAAGAATACATTACTGTATGACATCATTTCACATCCCCTTTGTCCCTAGCAGTTTGCCCAGTGCCCTGCATGTACTTTTATATCATATATGCCATTCTTTCTGCCTGGAAACTTGAGAATGTCCATGGCAATCAAAAAGCGTCCCTTTACGTCAAAAGCGTTTTTTGATCAGCTAGAAAACAGTGATAGTAAATAAGAATCACTTGCAGAATTGAGTGATACTGATTTTTGGGGAAATTTATCATCAGACACTGAAAGTGACGACAGCGACAATTCTGCAACTGAGCAAATTTCAGTGTTTTTGGTTTGATTACATTATTGAATACATTTTATTACTATTATATTATTATTTTTGATAATTATTTTTAGTTATTTATTATATTATAATTTATGCTTTCATGTTTCAAACTTTATCATACCCGGGATGTCTACTAGACTCTTGTTTGGACAGATTTAAGTGAGTTATTCCTAAGAATTACAGGCCTACAATATAAAATTCCAAATCTCCATGCAAAATAATGTACCGATTTTAGATGCAAAAATCTGAAATAATCATACCAGGGAGGTTAAAGCAGTCAAAATATAAATAATATATTCACATATATTCACAATGTATTTAAATTATTTCTAGCCTATTTATGTTACTCTGCATGATCTTAACATTTGTAAACTTACTTTGTGAAGATCACCATACATTTACTTCCTTGAATCCTGTGACATGTATTCACTATGCCCTGAGTAGGCTCTGCTGTGCCACATTTCACAGAGCCTGCCTTCTGAACTACAGAGTTGATGAGAGGAGGAGTTTCAGGAGGCAGAGTCAGTACAAGAATCACTGTTTGCAGGCAGCAGGTTACCATGGGATATGTAGTCCTTAGATGTGGAATGTAGAGTTGAGCGAACCTCTGGAAGTTCGGGTTCTGCTGGTCCGGCCGAACTTCGGGACAAAGTCCGGGTCCGGGTCCGGACGGAACCCGAACGATCGCACGGACAACCAAACAACAGGCACGCTAGCAAGCCCAAGGCAGGCCTGGGCCTGGGCCTGAAACAGGGCTTCAAGCCGGCCTGGT
>BLSH010298547.1:394446-407406 GCA_018402905.1 Glandirana rugosa | reverse complement strand
GGGAATAGCGCTCCATCATTGGGGTCAGTAGGGGGAATAGTGCTCCATCATTGGGGTCAGTAGGGGGAATAATGCTCCATCATTGGGGTCAGTAGGGGGAATAGTCTATCATTGGGGTCAGTAGGAGGAGAAGTGCTCCATTATTAGTATCAGTGGGGGCAATTATGCTCCATCATTTGTGTTAGTGAAAGGAATAGTGCCCCATCCTTGTTGTTAGTGGGAGGAAAGATTCCCCATTGTGTCTATGAGGAATAATGGCAGAAGGGCCAGATAAAGGCAAGCAGAGGGTTGCAGTTTGGGGACCACTGTGTTATAACAACTCAGCAGTGGAAATTGATATTCTTACATATGCTCATTACTGCCCGGTCTTCTGATTTTCAAATAAATATATAAATAGATTAAGCTGTGTTTTTGCATTGCTCGGAGTTCCCTTTTAGCACTGTCCTAATTTCAGACATTAATTTCTGATGTAACTTTACCCTTCTGTGAACTAGCATATGTCACGTCCTCCTATACAACATATGTATTGTAAGAAAATTGTTACAAGTCAAGCATAACAACTCATATGTATCAAAGAGAACGGAACATTTCATTTTAGCAAGAGCCTCGCAGCACAGCTGGAGCAATGTTCTTGTGAGGAGCCCCTCCTTTGCCCTCCTGTGTATTACAAGTTCATAGGGTGTTGAGTTTCTCGGAGAAGGACCCTGTAAGCTATGTTTTGTTCTGTTGTGATTGCCTCATGGAACTGCACCAATTCACATGACTAGACATCAGGGGGATTTTCTCGGTAATTATCTATGTAATTACTTTACAGTTAGAGTGAGTTTTCTTCCAGACTTAACTACTGGTTTGTAATGGTTTGGCAAGAGTTCCTAGTAATTCTTTTTATCGCTTTAATGCCAAAGGGGTGTGTGAGATCCCAGTATGGCCCCCAGCACCGATGGAGACAGTTACACACCAGCATGGGCTTGCATCATAGGCCTTTTTACAAGTCCCCCTCCCTGTGGACCTCCTGCCATGAAGATTGATCACTGCACTTGAAGTCCCAGTTACATATAGTAGTACTTTTTGTCTAAGGTCAGGGCACACGGGCACAAGGGTCAACTGGGATGAGGTTTTTATGCAAGGGCCAGCAGTTGTCACTTGATTTACAGTATACTATTTTGAGGGTGTTCGTAAAGATCAAGCTAAATGCTGCACATCTATACAGAAACACAGTTTGGCAAAATAACTTATGAATGAAAAAGTCTAATATGCTGTTTGCCAGTATGGATTCTCTCCTTGTTTCAAGTATATAGCTGTCAAGGGTACGGTTTCGGATATGATATACTTATGTAACTTGAGGTGACGTGATGTATGCACTGTTGGAAGCTCAGCACATTGCTTCAAACACCGACATAAATACATGCACATGCACAAAGCTAAGCGTGGTCATGAGATGACAGACGCTGTTTTCAGGTGGACTGAGCTACAGTTTCATTCAATCAGCTATACGGATGTCTACCAGCTAGCCGACCTCTGGAGAAACAATCATTTGGACAGATTACATAATCTGTCCCAGTTGCTTTTGGTTTTCCCTGTGCTAAACCTTACCTGCCACATCTCCTTATGCTTCTCTTCCCCTTCCTCTGATTTTTTCTGTTACCTAAACAGGATCATTTCCTGATACTTTTAGGTCACCTAATGAAAGCAGACCTGAGGAACTGGCCCAATGGGGCACCTCCTGCCTGACATCCTTCGATTAAAAATTGTCATCTATATGATATCCTGTATAGCGTGGACAGAGGAATCTGTTCATTTTTTTTTGTCATTCAGCTTGCTGGCTGAAAAAATCTGTTGTTGTATAACCAGCTTTAGGATCAGATGACCCTGCCTCTGTAATGCAAGCAAACCTAGGATCAGACCCCTCCTCTGTAATGCAAGCAGACCTAGGATCAGATGCATTTTCTGTAATGCAAACATACCTAGGATCAGACCCTTTTGTTGTAATGTAAGCAAACCAAGGATCAGACCCCTCCTCTGTAATGCAAGCAGACCTAGGATTAGATGCATTTTCTGTAATGCAAACACACCTAGGATCAGACCCTTTCCGTTGTAATACAAGCAGACCTAGGATCATACCCCTCCTCTGTAATGCAAGTAAACCTAGGATCAGACCCCTCCTCTGTAATGCAAGCAAATCTAGGATTATACACTTTTTCTGTAATGCAAGCAGACCTAGGATCAGGCCCCACCTCTGTAATGCAAGCAGGCCTAGGATCAGACCCCTCCTCTGTAATGCAAGCAGGCCTAGTAGGATCAGACTCCTCCTCTGTAATGCAAGCAGACCTAGGATCAGACCCCTCCTCTGTAATGCAAGCAGACATAGGATCAGACCCCTCCTCTGTAATGCAAGCAGACCTAGGATCAGACCCGTCCTCTGTAATGCAAGCAAACCTAGAATCAGACCCCTCCTCTGTAGTGCAAGCAGACTTAGGATCAGACCCCTCCTCTGTAATGCAAGCAGACCTAGGATCAGACTTCTCCTCTGTAATGCATTAAACTTAGGATCAGACCCCTTCTCTGTAATGCAAGCAAACTTAGGATCAGATATTTCCTTTACAATGCCAGTCAACCTAGGATGAGACCTCCCTTCTCTGTTATGTTAGAATACTTAGAATAAGACTCCTCTACTCTCTGTTATGTAAGAAGACCCAGGACCAGACTCCTCCTCTGCAATGCAAGCAGTTAGACCCTTCCTCTTACTGTAATGGAAGCAGACCTATGAATAGACCCCTCCTCTGCAGTGCAAATGCAACCAGACCTATGGTCAAATCCCTCCTCTGCAATGCAAGCAGACCTATAGTCAGACCATTTCTTCGCAATGTAAGTAGACCTTAGAATGCACCCCTTTGTAATGCAAGCAGTGTAGGATCAGATCCTTCCTCTGTAATGCAAACAGACCTGAGAACAGACCCTCAATTCAAGCAATTCAAGCAGACCCTCAGATAAGTTTAGACCCTTCATCTGTAATGCAAGCAGACCTCAGATTAGACCTTTTCTCTTTGACACAAGTATAACTTAGATCAGATCTGTTGCAGTCTTTCCAGATTCACACCATAATACTCATGAGGGAGCATTTTCTGTTTAGTGTGAGCTTGTGTGTAAGAAGTAATGATAATGACAGAGTAAGAACAACCGCCACCACTCCATCGGCTTCTGTGATTTTAAAATTTAACAAGGCTTTCTGTGAGCATATGTCATGCATACAGATGGTCTCCACTGTCGCATCATATTCCTAACATCATTCCCCCGCTGTCATGTTGTGCCTTCTCTCATTATCTGTATATCAGTCAGTAATATGTACACAAGTTAGTAATGTGAGAAATGGGAGGCTGGTCTGAGTGCATTGACATCTCACAGCTCATGTGGCCTAGCAGTCAGGTGTACTGAATAAACATGAAATATTTAAAGACATGCTGAGGCTTTAAACCACAGATGAAGAAAGGGGACAAAGCTCAACGTAAGATTACAATACTTATGATGGTGAATACGTATGATGGTGAGCACACGATAGTGACTTTATATAGACTGCCTGCTGTGCAAGCCATAGTGAGGACTGCCAATTGCCCCTTATTAGCAAGCTTGTTCAATTTCTTGTAAAACAAATAGCCCATGCCAGCTTGTGGGCATCTACTTTACCTTTATACTTATCTAATAACTGTCTGAATCTCAAGATAATTAAAGAGAGCATATCTTCTTGATCAAGGCAAACTGAGCCTGTATAAAGCCTTTCCCCAGACCAACTTATTACTCACATATCCAGCTTTCCCTTACTGCTCCTTCATCCATGTTTTTCCAGGTTTAGAGGAGCATGTGGCCTCCTCCTCTAATGCAGTACCTGGGCCTAATGGCCGGTTTCAAGATCCAAGCACTTTGCCATGTCAGAGGGGGTGACATCACCGCTCCCTCAAAGCTGTGACATCAGCCAATGGGGATATTTTGGTGATGGCTGAGCCAAAAGAAAGACCTGGGGAAGAACTGGATAGGTGAGTACAAGCTGGTCAGGATGGTCAGGACGTGGGTTTTATGCAGTCCTTGTCACTTTGCTCTGGACGGCCTTTGAAGTACACATTTTTTAGAGAGCCCCAAACCCACTGGTACTGTGGTACAGAAGGCAACCATCAGCAATTTGCTCAACATCCCTATCTACTTAAGTCTGTTGGGTTTTTATTACTGTTTGTGAGAGCTGAACTCTCTTTTTCCTCTAGTGATCATTGTTAGTGAGACAGGGAAATCCAGAAATGTGCAGTTGTCACTGGAAGAAGAATCCACCAATGTGAACACGTAGTCTGGTGGGCACTTAGAAGGGCAGTCATTTCACTTTATACCGCTTTAAATCAAAATGAGAATGGTTGGTAGCATCAGTTTGCACTCATTTTGCAGCACTTTCACATGTTTATAACGGTTTTCTCCATCCACGCAGGGGAGTGTCAAAGAACGGTTTCAATTCTTGGCCAGATTACAATTTATAGTGGATCCTCACTAAAATGTTGAAACCAATGAGCAAGTTTATTTTTGTAAAACAGATTGGAGAGCATTCATACATCAGTGTTATTTACTTATACTGAATAAGGCCTCATGCACACAGGACGTTTTAAAAACATCAGGGCTACAGCAGCGCTAAAAATGCGTGTTTTGCCGCGTTTAGCCGCATATGCGTTGTTTGACGTTTTTACATTGAAAACACTCTATATAATGTAAAAACACCTATAAACGTCAAACTCGGCTGATGTTTTAAGCCACATTCAGCAGCGCTTAGCTGTGTTTTGCACGTTTTTCATTTTTGTAGTTCCTGGAAGCACAGGCTGTCTTTTTTTTCTACTGCCCCTAAACGCTTATGTCTCCAAATGCCTCTGATAGTTTATGTGTGCATGGACACATAGGCTAACATGGAGGTGCTTTTAGAGGCAGTTAAAAAAACGTCAAACGCCCCTAACAGCAGCTGTAAAAACATCCTGTGTGCATGAGGCCTAAGTGTATAATCAAAGTAGCACCATAGAAAGTACAACTAACTAATATCCCTGGAAACATGTAGAAAAAGAGATGTGCTGAAAGGCGCTTGATTGAAATACTTCCCATTGTCATGTGTCAGTATCATCTGAAAGAAGGCTTTATATGTACATGCTTCCTGTAGGACATCCAGGAGGAGGCCAGAGATTCCTTTTTTTCTGTATCAGTATATACAGAAATCCCCGGGTCTTGTAATAATCCCAGTGAGGTCTCACAAACCAAGAGGCTAAAGGAAAAAGGTCAAAGGTCATTTTTTGCAAATCTTTTTGTTTTGCTAAGGTATATGATGAGCTCATCACTATGCTGCTTTTGCTTCACTGTTCAGTCATAGGCTGGGAGCTGTCTTATGACAAGCTGGGCTTAGAGAAAGTGGACTGAATGATGCCGGCTGTCATTCAATCACGAACACTGTGTTATACTGGAGAAAGGAAGGGGTTGGCAGCTCTGGTTTGAAAGTTGATATTGCATAAAAGGCTGCCTTTTATAGGCTCTTTATTTCGTTTTTTTGCTGTTGTTTTTTTTTAGCTGGAGCTTTGCTTTAAGCCTCTTTTATGCTGTTGCAGCTTGAAAGGGTATCTAGATGAGATAACAAAATGAACTTGCCATTTATATTAATGATGAGTAATGTGTGATCTACTGAGGAGCCAGGTTGAAAATTGTCAGTCAAACAGTGCCAGCAGACAGTCAGAATACTATAGCCAGCAGGAGGGATTTGCCTATCCATGCCATTTGTGTGGATGGAGGAATCTGTTGGGCCGGCCATAGACAGTTTGAATCTCAACTGGTTCAGCAGGAACCGGCTGAGATTCAAATTGTGTGTGGGCAGGCTGAATGTATCAAGTTGATTGATCGATCACCTTGGGTACAACCAGCCTGCAGGATTCACTTGCGTTTATTGCTAGCGGCTGCTATAGCCACTAGCAATAATCACTGTCTTCTCCCGGAGGGGACAGCTTCCCCTGCCTGCCCCACCGGGAGCAGACAATTGCGTGGCTGGAGGGATTCCCCTGTCAGCACTGTCTGTGTTGATGGGGGAATCATGCAAATATTTTTTCTACAACCTGTGGTTTTAGGAAAGAAATGTGCACTGTTTATGGCCTTCCTTAGCCACAGGATGAACAAAAGGAATCTTTTGTAGCTTGAGCTACTAATCTCTGTAAACAACAGACTTTATTTAACAGTCATTAAAGAGAAACTTGAAAACTTGAAGTTGTGCTCTTTACCTGCTGGTTAAAAATGCGAATGCCAAAAGTTAATATATTATATTTTATGTTTAACTTGTAAAAAAGATTGGACGATATTAAATAATAATAAAAAAAAGATATACAAACCCACAGAACATTCCATTTAAATCCCTTTCACATAGATAATTGTACCGCACTGGTGTGTAATGAGCTAGTTGAGAAATAATGATGATACACAGCAGCGGTGAGGGAATTTCCGGAGTGCACAGGGAAGAAAAACACAATGCCCTTAAATTTACCTTATCAGTTAATCTTTTCTATCTGTAATAAGCTGATTCTGGCAGTGTGACACATGTAACATGCCGTTGTATCATGTTTGTCTGAGATTTGAATCTAAGAGGTTTTTGTGTTTGAGAGATGGGAGGAAGTTGAGGTGCGCGCGGGGTGTGTCACCACCACAAAGACCATTGAAACGTGGGAAGATCAGTAATGTACAGTAATGGCATACTGTAGTTCTGTTTCAGTGGGGGATAGACTATTTGCACTTTTAAGCAAGAATTGGTGCCTCTAAAGGGTCTCACATCACAACTAGAATCTATAAAAATAAAAATAAAACGTTTGCCAATTGATATCCAAACTAAGTTTTACATAATGCAGCAAAAACAAATGAGTACTGTCTGTGCTAACTTTATTTGCAGACAGTACTACTTGGACATTGCAGAAGGGAATACTCCCCAAAAGCTTGTCCTAAAAATTGGGATGTTAGTGCAAATAAAACAAATATCATGGACAGTACTTAATTGTTTTTTCGTAACAAATGCACTAATATGACTACAATCACCTCAAACATAATGTGGCAACATCCACACACATAGGACACACAATGTTGGAGGTGACTTATTCTTCCAAAGCAGATACCTTTGCACACAGGTACCGAAATAATATTACTTTTCTCTTCTCCCTCAGTTTCTCACCCTCACTCAGCTAATGTGACCCCCAGTCAGTGCTGATGGAAAGGAGCAGGGTAGGGGCAAACAAGGATGCTGTACAGGCACCAAATGTTCTCCTTATCAATGGAGGATGTCATTGGTTGTTAGGATGCTGGCAGCTAGAAGGTTGTAATGGTGCACAATGAAAACTTGTGGCTTGTGCAACTAAAAAACAGGCTTCATCCACCTGCTGGCTTGTATACAATTTTTGGCATTTTTTTAGGCATTTCGTCAAGGCACCCCTGAAGAAACCTGAAGGCACCTCAGGGTGCCTGGGCACCCTGGTTGAAAAAGGCTGCTCTATGCAATGCAGACAGATCATGGCCGTACTTCCTGAAAAAATAACAGCACCCTTGAGTAATTTTCTCAAGAGCCCTTAGTCTGGGTGGAAGCAATGAGCTGGCTCCTGGGAAGAGTTATGCATAAATCAAAATGCCTTGATGGTTGGATGTCAGACTAGAGGAGTGGGCATTAATAGGCAGACTGTATGTGCATGCACAACGAAGAAATGTATTGAGGTTCTATTATGGAATAAAATGAATATAGTACGAGAGACATTTGGGACTCACACTTACTTCATTCTCTACTTTGCCCATTATTCGTCAATTGCAAACTGGTTTTAGCAGTTAGGCTAAGAGATCCTCACTCGCTGGTGTAAGGTTCCTACACTGCTGAGGAAAATATATCCGGAAGCTGTGAGTACTTGTTGGTGCTGTAAAGAGAAGGAGGGATCTATTCTACACATTTTCTGGATCTGCAGAAAACTGAATGGGTTTGGGACCCAAATGAGAGACACTATACGGCAGCTCACTGATTTTGACTTGGGCTTAGACCCAGCCAAGTACCTTCTGCACCTTTCTGATCTCCCGAAAAAGAGACACAACCACTTGATGTTGATCCACTTGTTGAATGCGACCAAAACCTGTATACCGCCATTGTGAAAGCAGGAATCCCCCCTACACTCCCAATGTGGGTGGGTAAGGTGGCAGAGATCCATGCTATGGAAAGTATCACTGCAGCCCTACAAGGCAAGGAAGAAAAATTTAGACAGAAGTTGTTTTATTAGTCTCTATATACCTGTTCTGAGGAATATGGCTCAATCCTTGCAGCTGAGGGGTAGGTCCCATTCCTACATAACTTCCTCCCTCCCCTTTTTTTCTTTCTCTCCATCCTTCTCTCTCTTCTTTCCTCTCTTCTGTTTTACTTTTTTTTCTGTGGTGTTTTTCCTGGGATGCGACTGGTTGTTACTGTGAAGCTTTTATTTACAAAGGTGCATATACTAAGTGCTGTATTGTCTTGTACTTTGGTTGCCATTGTGAACTGCCCCAATGGCCCGTACACACAATCAGAAAAGCGTATGAAAAATACAGCTTTGGAAGCGATTGTATGATAATCTGATCGTTAGTACACAGCTTTCGACAGTTGATCACGACAGTTCATCCAATATTATCCGATGGGACAAGCACGAAAATGTTTCTCGCACAATACCAGATCGTACAATTTGCAATTTATCAGTACAGTTGTCATTCGAAAATACAATACAAATACACTACAACACATTATATCACTTCCAAAATTTTATTCTGTCGTTCGAGAATTTTCGTCACTTTAGTAAACACTTCATTTTCAATATGAGACTAGCATGGAAAAAAAAAACGGACCATCGTTCGTCTGATAATCTCATCATGTGTACCAGGCATAAGCCTTGTATTTTGCGACCTTGTAATTTGTTGCTTGTCTGTGCAAAATTTCTGTAAATAAAGAATAGAAAAAAGTACAAAAATAGCGTATCCACTGAAGTTTTTGGCCTCGGTGGACTACTTTCTTGAGTTGACAGATGTACAGACTGCCCTAGGTAATGCCCACATGAGATGGCAAGCCTCCATGCCTGAAAGAACTGAAATTCAAAAGATTGAAAGGGGCAGGCCAGCTAAAGCTTTTAATGCACACTGTAGGGTTGATTTACTAAAACTGGAGCGTGCAAAATCTGGTGTAGGTCTGCATAGAAACCAATCAGCTTCCAGGTTTTATTATCAAAGCTTAATTGAACAAAGTGAAGTTAGAAACTGATTGGCTACCATGCACAACTGCACCAGATATTGCACTCTCCAGTTTTAGTAAATCAATCCCCCTAAGTAAGCAATTTCAGCTCAGAAGAGGAATCTATACAGCTATGCAAGACTGAAGGTAAGGCTTGAGTTCAGCAAAGTGGTATGTGGTAAGATACCGCATAGCATATTTTAAAGTTTAATGTTTTTTAGCATTCACTAAAAAAATGCTATTCAAATATTGCTACTGAGTTATTTTATGAAGCCTGCAGTAACTTATTGCCATCGGTAGCCGGCATCCTTACCACAGGCTGTCACTAGCTGGTTGTTAAGGTGCGGGCGGCTTCCGGCATCCTTAACCACCAGTAACTGTTATGGTTGTTAAGGAGCAGGCAGCCGCTGTGTCCCTAACAACCGAAGAGTCATCAACTGTCAGCGGGGCTCCCTGCTGACAGTTCAAAGTAATAAAAAACAATTGCGAGCAATGTAAAAAATTTGTAAAAAAACAGCATGGGATGCCCACTCAAAAGCCCTCAACATGGGAGGAGTGCGATGGGGCAGGGGAAGCTCTGCCCCCCAAAGCACCGTGTTTTCATGTTGATGGGGACAAGGGCCTCTTCCCCACAACCCTGGCCGGTGGTTGTGGGGGCCTGCGGGCGGAGGGCTTATCCCAATCTGGAAGCCCCCTTTACCAATGGGTGCCTTAGATCCCCCCGTGTGAATAAGTATGGGGTACATAGTACCCCTACTCATTCACAAAAAAAATGTGTAGTGTAAAAAATAAAATTAGACAGTTTTTAAATTAAAAAATAAAAGTAAAAAAAATGTCTCCCAGTGTAGATCCATCGCCAATCATGTCGACTGCTGCCACCGCCGACACAAAAAAGAAGGATAAAAAGGTCCGTTCGTGCCAAAGGCTCCCTACGTCTGATAGTTCTTAACCACTTCCACACTGCCTACAGTATATTTACTGCGGCAGTGTGGACGTGTCCCGTGAATAGCCATAAATAAACGGAGTGTGCCCGTGGCTCAGGAGGACCTGATGTCCACCAGCGAGCCGCGATGAGCTGCCACAGCAAAAGAACGGGGAGCCGCCGATGTAAACACGGCGGTTCCCTGCTCTGTCAGGCGGCATGTAAGAGATCTACTGATCCCTGTCACTGGAATCAGTTAGATCTCTTATGCCCCTGGCAGCCCAGCCCCCTCAGAGTTAGAACACGCCCAGGGAACACAGTTACCCCCTATATCTCCCCCTGCAGGTTAACCCCTTCACTGCCAATGACATTTATACATTAATCAGTGGACATTTAAATTTCTGATCGCTGTATAAATGTCATTGGTCCCAAAAAAGTGTCAAAAATGTCCGACATTTCCGCTGCAATATCGCAGTACTGCTAAAAATTGCAGATCGCCGCCATTACTAGTAAAAAAATAAATAAATAAATAAATAAAAACCCCAGAAATTAATTCTCATCATCCGTAAACTCGGCAACTTTTGCGCAAACCAATCAATAAACGCCGATTGTGATTTTTTTTTTTTACCAAAAACATGAAGAAGAATATAAATCGGCCAAAACTGATGAAAAAAAAATGTTTTTTGTATTTTAGCAAAAAGTAAGGAAAACTGTTTTTTTGCAAAATTGTCTCTCTTTTTTTGTTTATAGCGGTGATCAGAAATGACGCAGAGGTGATCAAATACCACCAAAAGAAAGCTCTATTTGTGGGGGAAAAAGGACGCAAATTTCGTTTGGGTACAACGTTCCACGACCGCGCAATTGTCAGTTCGGTCTGGACTTTGACTGGGCCATTCTAACACATGAATATGCTTTGATCTAAACCATTCCATTGTAGCTCTGGCTGTATGTTTAGGGTAGTTGTCCTGCTGGAAGGTGAATCTCCGCCCCAGTCTCACGTCTTTTGCAGACTCTACCAGGTTTTCTTCTAAGATTGCCCTGTATTTGGTGCCATCCATCTTCCCATTAATTCTGACCAGCTTCCCTGTCCCTGCTGAGGAAAAGTATCCCTACAACATGATGCTGCCACCACCATGTTTCACGGTGGGGATGGTGTGTTCAGGGTGATGTGCAGTGTTAGTTTTCCGCCACACATAGTATTTTGCTTTTAAGCCAAAAAGTTACATTTTGGTCTCATCTGACCAGAGCATTCTCCCACCTGAGCTGTGGATCTCTGCAGCTCCTCCATAGTTACCATGGTCCTCTTGGCTGCTTCTCTGATGAATGTTCTCCTTGCCTGGTCTGTCAGTTTAGGTGGACGGCCATGTCTTGGTAGGTTTGCAGTTGTGCCATACTCTTTCCATCTTTGGATAATGGATTGAAAAGTGCTCGGTGAGATGTTCAAAGCTTGAGATATTTTATTATAACCTAACCCTGCTTTAAACTTCTCCACAACTTTATCCCTGACCTGTCTGGTGTGTTTCTTCGCCTTCATGATGCTCTTTGTTCACTAAGGTTCTCTAACAAACATCTGAGGGCTTAACAGAACAGCTATATTTATACTGAGAATAAATTGCACACAGGTGGACTTTACTAATTAGGTGACTTCTGAAGGCAATTGGTTCCACTAGATTTTTAGTTATGGGTATCAGAGTAAAGGTGAATACAAATGCACGCCACACTTTTCACATATTTATTTGTAAAAAATGTTGAAAACCATTTATCATTTTCCTTCCACTTCACAATTATGTGCCACTTTGTGTTGGTCTATCACATAAAATCCCAATAAAATACATTTACGTTTTTGGTTGCAACATGACAAAATGTGGAAAATTTCAAGGGGTATGAATACTTTTTCAAGGGACTGTGTTTAAGAGTTTTTGGGCATTGGGAGCCTTCGACACGAACTGACACTTTTTAATTTTTTTTTTTCGGGTCGGTGGTGGTGACAGGTGTCCAAAAAATAAGTTTTTCATAGTTTCTGTTATAAAATTTTGCAAATAAATAATCTCTATTCATAAATTTAGGCCAAAATGTATTCTGCTACATTTCGTAAAAATAATCCAAATCAGTGTAGAGGCATTCCTGTATACAGAGGCGGCTCTAGGCTTTATGAGGCCTTAGGCAAAACGTAGATATGAGGCCCCACTCACGCCCATAATGGGAAAATGAAAGTGATAAAAATTAACTGTATTAGGAGGGTACAGTATAGGGGGAGAATAAGTGGACAGTACAGGGGGCAGGAGAGCACAGAACAGGGGGAGGGTAAAGTGGACAGTACAGGGGGGAGCAGGAGGGCACAGAATGAGGAGAGGGTAAGTGGGCACAGTACAGGGGGCAGGAGGATACAGTACAGGGAGCAAAAGGGCACAGTACAGGGGGTAGGTAAGTGGACACCGTACAGGGGGTAGGAGGGTACAGTAAAGTGGCAGTGTTGAATAATATAGATATGGTTTCCTCAAGCAGAGCTGTGCAGGGAAGCTACCCTCACAGATCCCACCTATTCTGGCATTGCTGTCCTGGGCTAAATCTATACTGGAATGACAAATCCCTCTCCACCTTCCCCTCCAGAGTTTATTGCTCTCTTTCGGAACTTTGCAGGGGTTATGGAAGGACCCTGATGTGAAGCTTCTTATTACTGCTGCTGCTTTTGTGGGCTGGATATGTAGTCCCAGGAAGGTATTGGGGACGTTTCAAGGCTTTCTCTCGTTATTTGAGACCTCCCCTTCCACCT
>BLSH010298547.1:376943-392155 GCA_018402905.1 Glandirana rugosa | reverse complement strand
CCCCGTGAGCGCTCGATCGCGGGTTATCCTGAAAGACGTCAATAGACATCCAGCCGGGATAACTGAATCACCGCCCCACCGTCATTTGTCTATAGGCCGGGTGGGAAGTGGTTAAAGCAGTATTAAACCCAAAACCAAAAATATAATATATTGCAGCTTACCAATCAGATGTGGTGGCTGCATTAGTTTTAATTTTTTAGCCTTTTTTTACCCTCTGTTTTCACCTGGTGATCTGGCCAGTAACTCACATACTGTATTAGAGTGCCTCCCTCTCTGAATGAATGAGCACGGGGGGCAGATTTGGACAGCAGTATTGTCAGTCTAGCGGGAGGGGAGAGTTAGATGAACTAGCAGATTTAAATACACCAACAATTTGAAGTCAAACTCCAGCTAATACTATACAATCAGTTCCAGCAAACAGTTTTTTTTTTCATTTTGGGATAGAGGTTTTCATAAATAAATAAGAGCTGATCATTTTAAGCACCCCTGTCAGTGGTAGATGGTCTGTCTCATCCCTGTGACTGCAAGAGAGCTTTTCTTTTGAAAGACAACAAACTCACTGGCTGGATTAACAGATGAAAATAGAAGAAAGTAAGCCTCAAAAAGAAAACTAATATCACCATCACATTTGAGAATGGTTAAGCTGCAATATAAGAAGTGTTTGCTTTTGGGGTTTAATACTGCTTTAACCACTTGCTGTCCGTGCTATAGCAGAATGATGGTTACAGCGCGGCCGGCTACTTCTGGGAGGCCATCATATGACGGCCACCCATGATCGTGCCCACTGCGGGGCTCAGGCGGCGCGTTCTGTGTGGACACTGCCGATCACAGATTGAGGTAAAGAGCCAATCGGCAGCTCTTTACCACATTGATTGAACACAGCTGATCACGGATGTAAACAGAAGCTGGTTATCGGCATTTCTTTCCTCATGCTGATAGCATGAGCAGACGAGAAGAGAGCCAATAACCAGCTTGTGTAAAAGGGACATGTACACTGATAATCAGGGCACTGATTATCAGTGTTTTGATTATCAGCACCGTCCCAACAGTACCCATCGGTGCTGCCAAACTGTGCGCACCAGTGCTGCCAAACTGTGCCCACCAGTGCTGCCAATCAGTGCCCACCAGTCTTGCCAGTCAGTGCTTATCATTACCTCCTCATCATTGCCACCTATCAGTGCCCCTCAGTGCTGCCTATCAGTGCCTCCTCATCAGTGACCACCAGTGCTGCATCGTCAGTGCCCATCAGTGCAGCCTATCAGTGCCCATCAACGCCCATCAGTGCAGCCTCATCAGCGCACATCAGCGAAGGAGAAAAATTACCTGTTTGCTAGAGTTTATAACAAACTATGAAAAAGGTTTTTTGTTTTTTTGTTTTCAAAATTTTCGGTTTTTATTTGTTTATTTAGCAAAAAGTAAAAAACGCAGTGCTGATTAAATACCACCAAAAGAAAGCGCTAAAAAATTATAAAAATGTTGTTTGGGTACAGTGTTAGTTGACCGCGCAATTGTCATTTAAAGTGCGACAGCACTGAAAGCTGAAAATTGGTCTGGGCAGGAAGGGGTGAAAGTGCCCAGCAGGCACGTGGTTACGGTGTATGTCAAACCAAAACCTTTTATATCTAAAGCACTGTGTAAACTGTTGGCGCTATATAAATCCTGTATAATAATAATAATAATTTGCAGCACAATATTACAGCAAATACAGAGTTAAATCAGGTGGCGGGAAGGCGAAATGTCGCCTTGTTGCTGCCTTTCAAAGTGACCTGGGCATCGATCATTTTGAAGAAGAGCAGTAGCGCCTGCCGCACTTGTGAATGAGCCCCATGAGAAGGCTAGAACACTTGTCATATATTTATTTATTTCTGTCTTTGTAACACTTGCAGACAGTTCCTGTCTGTTGAAACCATTGTCATCAGGACAGGAAGTGAGGGAAAATCTCTCTAACGGAGCTATGGGTAGCAGCATGAAGCTGACAGGAGCTCTAATCCTGTCCAAAACTAAAAAAAAAAAGAAAGAAAAGAAAACAGAAGTTCTGGGCTTGGCATATGCTGTAATATAAGCAGGAAAATAAAAAGCACCAAGTTTTGAAGAAACGGTTTGCAGGAATGTTTTATACTGAAAGAGAAAGGGTGCAGAGGGACTGACCGAGCCAGAAAGAGGCAGGGAGACTGCGTCAGCAAGCCTTGGTCAATGTGGTGAGAAGAGCTATTTTGACAGACACAGCCAGTTGCAGAGCAGCTATGAGACATCCAATCCGTCTGCTCTAGGCAGAGGAGGGAGTGCTGTTAAATGAACCAACTCTGGCTGTGCAAGCACACAGACTGACAGCGAGACAGCCTGGGATCCAGGAGACGCTGCAAGAGGTGAGACGGCTGCTGTGTGCAGATGTAACAGGTGTGGTGTGTACAGGTGGAACCGGGGGAGATCTGTCACTAATATTCTATGGGTTTCCTCCTGAAGCTTTAAGAGTGTTAGAGGTTAGGTCAGTTTTTACAACCTTATTCTCTATTGATGTTGTTAAACTGCTAGTCAGTAATAGAGAACTATACTGTGTTAGCCATCGATTAATGCAAAAAGTTTAAGAGATACCCTTTATTGGCTTATTGCAAGCTTTTGGGACAACTTCGATTCCTTTGTCGCGCGTTGTACGACTCTGAGCCAATGTAAAAACCCTGAAGAAAGGAGCTAAGTTATCCCGAAAGTGTGTATCTTTGTTAGCCAATGAAGGTATCTCCTGAACTCCAAACATATCCTGTATTCAAAGACTGGTCCGACATGCTGTGACTTGTAGTTCCTTCTTAGCGTAAGAGCCTCAAGACTGGTTTAGGTAACCAGCAATACTGAATATGCAGCCCCATTAAGGACAGAGAGAATCTGCTGAGAGTTATCGTCCACTGGCTTAAATTGGAGTTGAGGGGTCTTTTACTAGCTACAAGACCAGTTCATTTGTCACCTCAAACCAGATCACAACTGGGAATTGAATGCGATACACAAGTTAAAAATAATTGAACTGCGATTATAATACAAACCATATGACAGTTAAATATAGCATGTGGCCTGTATGCGGTTAAAGAGAAGCTGGCATTTTAATGCTGAAGTTTCCACCAATTGCTCTTTCTTGACTGGAAACGCCACCCAGAAAATTCAAAGATTTGGAATTCAGGGGCTCCAGAGAGTCTGCATTAAATTATAAGGGTTACCCGTTTTTTTTCGTATTTCTTTCATGCTTGCAATGAATGCAAAATAGTTCTTGTACGTATGACTACATAGGATAAAACCCATCCTTTTATCCTCCACATTTTTCATGTACGGTTTATTCCTTCTGCATAGATAGAGATCTTAATGCTTCAAAGTTTTCTTGCAGAAAGCCTTGGCTTTGAAGTTTAGATATCCCCATTTATCTAACAAAGGATTACAAGGTTGCCTGATCCTATCATCAGTAACGGGTGGTAATGGTATATCAAGTGATTATGTATGCTTCAATGTGTTTCAGGCTGTAAGTTTATTATTATAACTGATTGTATTTTGTCTTGTCTATGATGCTGTTGTTCCTCCGCAGTGTCTAATACCGTCCCTTGACAATAATTTAATCTGATTTAGGTAAAGCTCTTTACCTTGATTACATATACAGATGTAACAAGTTATTACAGACATGACGAGGCTCACCAAAGACAAGTGTATGTTATTATAGCAACCAATCAGATCTCTCAGATTTGTGATTTTTTTCACCATGGAGTTCAGAAAATAAAGGAATCACTAGATTGAAAATAAAAGTTTACTTGTGGATTTGGTCAGCTGTCCTATTGAAAGCTTGAAAATAAGGGCTCCCTAAAGAAAATACTTATATTTAGCTGTCCAGCTCCCCATCCTTCATTCTGGTGAAGCTTGCTGAAGGATCCTTAGCCGTGTTAGGTGCCTGAAACCCCCCCGCGTTTTGTGGTTTGATCCACCAAAACCTACATCATGGGGAAACAATAGTGGTGTAGGAGCCAGGCTTTATTGATTTTGCATCTTCTTATTAAATAGGATCCAGCATTTCCCACTTAATTGATGTTTGTGAATGACGAAATTGTTGTCCATAATTGATTTTTACCTGATTGGGTCGCAATGATTGTTTTTTATATAGACAGTTTTGTATGATAGCAAAACCTCGCACATGGCCTGTCGAGTTTTCCTGAACTATCACTATGTGTTAAAGGGAAACTTGAATTAAAGGTGAACTCCAGGCAAACAACAAAACACACATGGCATACATATATTGGAGTTGATGTACTTGCCAAAGGATATGTATCACTGTTCATTCCTTCCTGAGATTTACACCATTCCGTCACACAGCACAGTCCTTTTGAGCAAGAGAGGGGACCTAATCTTTCTCTGTTTCATATACAGGTCTCCTCTCCACTGCCACCCTAGACAGTGTCACTTTTCTCCTTATAGTGCTGCACTTGATTATCCTGATGCAAAGAAAAAAACAAAACAAATGCTTTCCTCTAGTCCAGCCTTTCTCAAAAGTTTGACTCCAAAGGAAGCCCTGAACTAATTTCAGGTCTCAGACAACTCCTGCTAAGATAAGTTCATCAGAGGGCCATTGGGAAAATGCCCTTTACATTGGTGGTGGTCAGGTCATTGCATCTGGAACTATGAAGGCTCCATCAAATAAGAGGTCAGCTAGGCACAACCCAAGGAACCCCTAGCCACCTCTGGTGGAACCATTGGGTTTCACAGTCCCTAGTTGAGAATAGCTGCTCTAGCCACACAGGCAAGGTAGATAAAGCAATCCCCTCTATGCATTGTATTCTGGCAGCTGGACCCATAGCTGATCAAGATAAGTCTTCCAACATCTCCCTTTCACAGAAGTCAATTAAAACTATTGACTTCTGTTGAGCAGGGACAGCCCCACACTGACTGAAATTTGGCTGGGCCCTGCCGAACTGGCTGAATTTCAGTCAGTGTATGGTCAGTTGAACTTTTGTTTAACTTAGGTTGAATATATTTTTTATTGTGATAAACCACAGATTAACATGAGCAACAAATTACGCAAGTGTCTGTGCAAATATGAAAAGGGAACATCTGCGAATATATAGCAAAATCCTCATAAGAGAGGGGATGACCCCCTACAAAGTACAGTAGTATTTAAACCAAACGTTCACAGAATTATTCAGACACCTTAATGTGAAGTGCACATCTAAGATGAGTTCAGTAGATATCACAAGAATATCAATTGTGACTAAAACAATTCTGCAGCAACAGAAAAAACAGAGGAAAAGAAATGAAGTACGCAGGGGAAAGAAGGAAGAGAGTAAAGATATAGGATAGAAGAGCGAGATCAGAAAAGTTGAGAGAGTAGGAAACGGACGGGGGGGGGATGTCGCCCACACAACACCTAACAAGGTAAAATTTAGGGGGTGACCAAGAGCTTCCGCATGAAATAACCAATTGGGGGTGAGGTTGTAAAATCAATCTCAACAAAAGAAGTGTTTCTGGAAGAATTCGAGTTACGAATAGTGAACCCAAACCCTCCAGAGAATATTGTGTTTGTCCTTGGTGTCAGTTGCCTGAGCCTGTATTTCTACCATAAGCATCATGTCATTTATTGTGTGGACCCATAGGCCGATCAGGGGGGAGAAATCTGTCTTCCAATGTCTAGATATAACCTGACAAGCTGCAGAGAGGAAGAAACGAAGCAGAGTTCTCTTCTGGGACCTCACCGATCCAGGGAGAATGGAGAGCAGCACAATTTTAGGGGTGAGGGAGATAGATTTACCGTAGATTTCATTATAGATTTGGAAAATACGTGTCCAGAAAGGATGTATATGGGGCAGTCCCATCAGATGTGGAGATAGGAACCTCTCGCTCCGTGACAGCGCCAGCACTCCTCCGAAGAAGACGGGAAGATCCGATGTAAAGTGACTGGGTCCCTATACCATCTTGACAGTACTTTAATTTTTTTTTTCTGGGCATACACCGAGACCGAAGCCTTGTGTGTGAATAGGAAAGAAGTTTGCCATTCCTCTGGAGTGATAAGCGACTCCAAGTCCCTAGCCCACTTCCTGGTGTACTTGCTCTGTTTTCCAAACACGAGGGATGGGGTCAGCCTAACTTTCATTAGGGTTACTTTGATAATCCGCCCAAGGAATTCCCCTTTTTTGTCACTTCCTGGTGTAGGTCGGGAGCTCTCGGAGCGTACTGGAGAGGACTTCTCTATAAAGCATTGACAGTGTGTGGCGAGGGGTCTCTGAAAGTGTGCACAGATCCTCGAAGTATGTCAACCGTCTATGGATGTGACCTGTTTTGTGAAAGGAAATGCACGCATTCCTCAGGTTAAGGTATGTCAGCCAGTCCGGTGTGGTTAGGTGTTGGCCCCAAGAAGGCTTAAAAGAACCCGTAGAAGGATGGATGAACTTACGCGCCGTGGGCCACGTGGATCTATCGTATGAATAGTAAAATGAGGGGGCATCGCTGTTAGGCAGAGCTGGATTATCAAAAAGAGGGGAGAGGGGACAGGGTTCCGTTGTCAGGGACCAGGTTAAGTGCCATCGATACCAAGTGGACAGAGCAGCTGTAGTCAAGGGGGAGAGCGTTGGTAACGTGCGAAATGACTTCTCGTGGCCCCAGAGGAGCGCCCGTAAATCTATGGGGGACAAGTCCTGCTCAACAATAGAGGCCGCTTTGGAGAAGGGACGGGGGAACCACTCTAGGAGTCTGGATAATAAGGCAGAAGCATGGTAAAGCGCAAAATCAGGTAGGCTGTACCACCACCCATTTTAGTGTGGCATAGTGAGTTAAATTTAATAATAATTGAGGGAATAAAGGTCAGGAAGATGGTGCGGGATTTCAGTGCCTAAATACAGAATCGAGCTGTACACTCACTACTGTTGTCACATGAAAAGATATAATAAAATATTTACAAAAATGTGAAAGGTGTACTCACTTTTGTGAGATACTGTACATATATTTCTTTCTCTAACATAGCTCTTAGCTGTCTCTCATTTGGAATCAAATCCTTCTGTCCCTATTTTATCCAAATGTTTCCCACTTTGTGATCTAAAGACCTCTATAAAATGCATTATTTAACCACCAAATACAACAGTAAATCTTTCACCCAGTCTCTTTGTTACTGCATTGATTACTTTTAAAAAACAGTATGAGGTATAAGTAGTAGTGAAAAATATGCATTTCTGGGTTTAACCAATCATTTTTGGTTTATTAAATCTTCGTGGCTCACATAATCGGAGTGTGTTCTGTACCTTCATACATTCTGCTAAAAAGGTGCCCTTCTTTCTTAAAATTAGAAAGGTGGAAGGTATGGTCTCTAATGGTGCTTCCCCAAATATGAATAAAGAATGGTCCCTGCCATAAAAGACTTTTAATACTTATCTTTCAGGGAGCCAGTGAGTCTGAACTCTGCTGTGTACAAGCAATACAGCCTCTGGCAAAGGCTAAAGTATTTGAAACTTTCAGGTGTGTTGGATGTCTGGTCCCTTGCCATAGACTGTGGTTCCTCCCGCTGGCTCTTACATCAATACAGATCAAAGCAATGGCGTAGGGCCAGCAGGAGGAACCATTGAGCTCAGCAGGAAATCAGTCATATGAAGATTTTGTTGTGAAGTGGTATCGATTGATGATAGCAATGTTTGAACTTGCCAGAGAAGTAAGTATTCAGTCTCTTTTTTTTTTTTTTGCAGGGACCAGTCAGTGGTATCTCTTTAAAGACCCACAAAGGTCTCAGGGACTATGTGATCTTTTGCCGACTAGGCTTGCAGCACATGAGAAATCTTAACAGCAGAACTGTGTATTCATCAAAAGATAGACTTATTTTTTTTGCTCAGAATAACAATTTGATCTGTAAATGCGGACACTTAAAATTAAGTTTGTAAGAAAAAGATCAAATTGTTGTAGGGCAGAGTTCAATTTTATATTTTAAAAAATGGTGCTGTCCGATTATCAGCAGTGGAAAATAAGCACCTTTGCTAAATTTCATTGAAAGTGATTCTAAAGTCTAAACTTTTTTTTACCTTAGTGCATTCCCTATATTAAAGTAAAAACGCTCCACTATCAGTTCCCCACCCCATCCCTAAGCACTTACCAGACTCCTCTCACCTATCCAGCACTCTTCCATCTGCCCCTCCTCTTCCTCCTGGTCTCACCACTGGAGATATAGACAGCAGTGGGAGCTGGAGCCAGAGGTTCCTGCTGCTGTCAGTCAAATCCTTTTAGGAGGAAATGGGGGGGGGGCGTGTCTCAGCAACAATGAGTGTGGTTATGGATGCACACAACCCGGTTCAGGAGCATGTGTGCCCAGGTTCTCCCTTAGCAGCCATCTTGCTGGAGGGGCACTTAGAAGAAGGAGTGAGAGTGGCAGTGGGGTCTCCAGAAGAGAAGGCTTGGAACCGCAATATGATTGCACAGAGCAAGTAACATCCTTTTTATTTTAATTAAAAAAGCCTTTACAATCACTTTAAACCTCTGCATAATGAGCTGCATGTGTTACCAGACTTATCCAGTACCCTGTACTGCAAAGTTTAGACTGGGAGAGCAAGAAGTAGCCTAATCAGTTGTATTGTGTGCTGCAGTGCCTACGAGCTGTGTGGCAGAGATGTGTAAATATTAGGACTGGATGGATAGAAAAAAAACATATTCTTTGACAAGTAGAATAGCTCTCATGTATGTTTTAATGTGTGCATTTTGCTGTTTGCCTGGATTTTTGCTTTTAACCTCCTCCCCCAATATACCCCAACTAAAAAAACAAAGTATATCTACAGAGTAAGGGTTGGATAAATGTTTTTTTTTTGTTATTTATGTCCATTTGGGTAAATGTTTCTTCATTTTCTGTTTAGTGATACAACTGGGAGTGGGGGCCCTTTCATGAGCAGCTAGTAGTAATTAGTTAGATTCCATGTTGTTTTGTTACTCATACCTTATCCGAACCATGTCTTCAGTTTTAGGCTGGGTTCACACCATTGCGAATTGGTTGCGGGTTCCCCGCATCCAAATCGCAATAGCAGGAGATTTTGACGGGCTCTCTATGGAGCCGGTTCACATATCTCCGCAGCAGGTTCGGTGTGTTTTTCACAAAAACGCTGTGCGACTTTTGGTCTGTTTCAGGTCCGAATTCAGCCCAAAAGTCGGGCTGAAATCGGACCTGAAATGGTGAACCAGGACGCACTGGGCCCCTGCTGTGAGCCGCATGCGGTTCATATGTGAACCCAGCCTTAATGAGTGTTAGGAACATACCCCAGCATTTATATCCACATAGCTAGCACAGACATCTTGATCCAATCACCAGAATTGTCAAGAAAGCTGTGGATTGTCCAAGAACAGGATAAGAGGTGTGAAAGTTGTAGAACCACCTTGTTCTAATTACATAATCCCACTCTTGGTGTCAAGAAGTCCACATATGTGTGAGTCCTAATCGCTTGGTTGAAGGGGTGATTTGTTGTTAGGTTGCTGGGGTACAGATATTAAAATTAATTGCACATAAATTGCACAAACATTTAAGCAGATGGTGTTGAAGGCCCCCACCCCTGTTCAGGGATGGTTGTTCCAGTGTATCATAGATGTCCTCTTCTATGTCTTTTGTGAACCAGTTGACCTTTTGTCCAAAATGTGCACCTCGTTGTCCTCCCTGGAACAGTTATTCCTTTTCCAGGGATAACTTAAAATTTGGGATTTTATTTTCTCTTTTATATCCTAGTCACCAGGACAAACAGAGAGGGTTAAACTTCCAGCCAGCTATTACACCTGGCAGGTGTTCTAACCTTCCCTACTTTATCCATAACTTTTAACACTTTGCCTTCTATTATTTATAGTGATTTTAAACGATCATTTTTGTATAGGTATAAAAAACATATAAATTCCCTTTTTTTTTTCTCTTTTTTTATAAGTGATCATATCCCCTCTGTTCTCAGCTGCATACGAGCTGGGGGGAGGAGAAGCAGCAATACACTGAGCTTCATAGTGGATGGCTGTGCAACGGGTGTGTGTCAGGACAAGTCTGATCATTGGAGGAGAGTACACTGAGTTCCCAGCACAGCTAGAGAACTGACCCCGGTGTGCTCTCCTGCTTAGTGTGGTCAGTTTTTGATAGGAAAGCAGCAGGACTAGCAGGGGCACCGGCGAAGTACATGGTACAGCAGGCACATATCAGGAATATGAAATGTTGGGGTAACAAACCTTTTAATTCTTATCCTCATATCATCTTGGCTTCTCCTGGGAGCTACTTTGCCAAGGGCTTAGATATCCCACATCAAAATCATACAGTACCAAGAATTTGGCTCCAGAAACGACTGCTAGATGTATCTTGTCCATTTAATGAACTGCTGCATTTTCAATTACTCTTTTTTAGTGATAGATTACTTTTAAATTGCAAGTGCAACCCAGCTGTGCCTTGTTGTCTCTGATCTGTGTATTATTACACTGAGCTATGTGTCTCCTTTTTTTGTCTTTGTAGTTCTCATTGTGAGCAATATCTCAGTGCCAAACTATTGTCGGGTTTTTCTGCGTAGGCGTCTGTTTTTCCATGTGTTTCTGCTTTGTTGATGTTGACATGAATTCAGCTTTTTTGTGCCTGTTGTTGCCTTTGGTAAGATGATATCAGTTTATGCATGGCTGTGTGTCCGCATCTCAGGCAATGGAAATTGGGCATGGCTCAATATGAAAACAGCTGTTGGGGTTGTGCTGGAGGAAACACCAGGATCCGAAGGAGGCGGGGTACCTTGCCAGTCCCATGGCTTACTTCGAAGCAAGTATAATTCTTTAACCCCTTCACACCCTTTAGATTGGCTTTAATGCCAGGAGGTGGCATGGTTTCTCTAGACTGTCCTGCAAGCTCTCCATCAGATGCCATGACTGAGAGCTGTCAGAGACAACTTGGTCAGTGTGCTGGGAGCACCATGAATACATACAGTATGTTCAGTTGCTGGATGTTAAAGCCCAATTTTCCTGCCACTGCATATATGCGTTGCGTGTGTAAGCATTGCAGAGGGTTAGGCGGGTGATGATAGACCTTTCGTCCATGTTTTCCCAGTAGCTCATTGAGCATCAAGTCTGTGAGGGGTGTACTCACTTTTGTGAGATACTGTGTGTGTATATATATATATATATATATATATATATATATATATATATATATATATATATAAAACAAACATGTCATACTTACCTGCTCTGTACAATGGTTTTGCACAAAGCAGTCCTGATTCTCCTGTTCTCGGGTCCCCCGCAAGCACTCCTGGCCCTTCCCTCCTGCCGAGTGCCCTCATAGCAAGCAGCTTGCTATGAGGGCACGCGAGCAGGCTGCTCTGTGTTTTCATTCACACAGTGCAGCTCAGTCTCGTCCCCAATCTCTCCTGATTAGATCACTGGCAGTAATTGACAGTAGCGGGAGCAAATGGCTCCTGCTGCTGTCTCAGCCAATGAGGAGGAAGAGACTCGGGAGAGCCACTGCTCTTGTGCACATCACTTGATCTAGATGGGGCTTAGGTAAATATAAATGGGGGCTGGGATACTGCTGCACACAGAAGGTTTTTTACCTTCATGCACAGAATGTATGAAGGTAAAAAATCTTGAGCCTTTACAACTGCTTTAAGTATTGGGCATTTAGGCCCCATTCACACTAGTGCGATATGCACGACAATGGAAATCACATTATTCTCTATGGTGCCCTTTCACATCAATTCAACATGGTGCAGTGTGATTTTTAAAAAGGTGCTGGTGGTTTATTTGGTGCAGCATAGTACATTTTATGGCCCCATAGACTTCAATCGGAACACATGAAAAGTACATGAAAAATAACATACATGTTTTTTGGTGCTTTTTTAGCAGGGTTTTGTTTTTTAATAGCCAGTCTCTTCCGCCTACAAAAAAGGAAGAAAGCATGAAAATGCATCAGTGCATTTAAATGCACTACAAAAATACATTGATTATGTAGCAGCACTAGTGTAAACCTAGGCGTAGGCTTTATTCACTCCAGTGTGTTGTGGGCCTTTAGCTAGTGCCACTGATTACCTCCATGTGGCATGTTGATGAATATGACCTGCCATCATGCACCAATTTCCACTCTGATTGCAAATGGGATCATTACAGTAGATAGCAGCACTTTAGTTGGGAAAAGCTCCTAGCTGCCATCCCTTGTGTTTGTGCCAGTGTCATGCCAATGGGTATTATGTGAATGCACAGCAGATGAACAGAGCTGTTGACCATCTCCAGTCGGCGATTGACAGTCTGAGAGGACATGTCAGTCAGTACACTGCACAAGCATAACTAAAGTGTGCTCGTAGTCAAGAGGGGTTGACATTGATTTGATGCCAGAGTAATGATAATTTGGGTTGCATGAAGGTGCTAACATTCCTTTTATATGTGTAGTAATTTAGCACTACTCACCGAGTAAGCAGCAGCCATTGCCACTCTATGGGCAACATAGTCACCCTACAGCCATAGTAAAGTTATGCTTGTTATGACATGCCCCTATGACAGAACTGATAGTTAATGTGAATGTATCATGTGTTTCATTCCTGATTATAAACTGCCTGCTGACATATCTGCTTATGCCTGTTGCATTGATATAGGATTACTTGAGGTGACTTTTGCCTGAATAGCTTATGCAGGCTGATCTTGGTTTTTGCAACTCGATCGCTTCTTCAAACACAGACATAAAATATGGCTCTTCTAAGATGCAGTAAGCAACCAATTAACAATTTTCCTTCAGTGATCTTGCCGCAGTAAACTGATTGGTTCCTATCAGTTTCTGCATGGCTACCAACTGTCCCTCATTTGGAACGACTGACCTTCTTTTGGAACCTAATCACTCCTCACCTGTTCATCTTTTGGGGGTGACATTAGTGTATTATTAAAGCACTTAAATCTTTCATCTAAGCTCTATTGCATTAGTTATTTTAAAAAGCCAGCATAAAGAAAAAGCAGTGGTGAAAAAAGCACTTATGGAGTTCATCCAATCATGTTTGCATAATAACTTGTCCACTAAACTGGGGGTGTAGTATGGGTATGTCCTTTGCATTGCTGAAAGGTATCCCTCTTTCACATTTCATAAAGTTTGAGGAATGGTTTCTGTTCTAAATATACATGTTTTTGAAGCTACTCACAGACTAACTTAAAAACAATTGGATTGTGTATGTATGGTCAACCAAGTCCGTAGATGGCCTTCTGAGCTTCTAAGCGCACAATGTACAAAATAAGTCTGTGTTTAGACTGCTAAAGTTGTAAGTATCATTGGCTCCGTACAAATTATGAAGATCTGGTTGTAATCCAGTTTGAACCTAGAGGTTGTCAATGTGTTGATTTGAAAACCTTTCCTACCTCCAAGAACAAATTGTAAAAAAGGGTTTGCAGCTTCTGATCAGTGAATTCTCATAACAGAGAGTCCTCACAGAGGACAGAATACAATGTTTCACTGGGGAGGATTCCTCTATCCACCACAATTGTGTGGTGTGAGGTATCTGTCCGTTTTTCTTTCTTTTTTTCTTTTTGTTCAGCCCTCTGTCTGATAAAAAAAGGGTCCATTGATGCCCAGCTTAAATGTCTAGGCATTTAATCATATTGTTCCAGCTGCCATGGATGTTAAAGCTTGACGGCTGATTGGTTGATTTCCTGAATTGCAACTTCCCTAACACCTAAGCATGTCCAAACACCTAGGCATTTGGGTATATACCTTTCCACTCTGTGAGTGAGTTTTATTCATGATAGTTAGATATTGAATAGATTTATATTAAAGAGCTGAGTGGTCTGGATGGATGGGATTTAGTTTGATAGATCTATGCCCCAATTTGGGCAGCACAGTGGCTTTGCGGTTATCACGTACATTCTTGCAGTATTGGAGCCCTTTATTTGAATCTCAGCCAGCACACTATCTTCATGGAGTTTGCATGTTCTCTCTGTGTTTGCTCAGAGTTCTCCAGCTTACTTCCAAATCCAAAGACATGCTGGTAGATTAATTAGCTCCTGTCTAAACTGGCACTAGTACATGTGTACAAACTAGCTAAGCACATGTGCTATCACAGTCTGCAACTCAGCACCAAGCCTGAGCAAACGGGGAGGGTTAGGAAAGGTCCCGGTGATCTACCTCATAAAAAAAATTTCCCAAAAATTCTATGGAAAAATGCTTCCAAGCATATCAAACATGGTGCCCAGAGACCTGGCCCATAGAGTTGAAGAGAGTCCGATACGACATACATACATACATTCATATGCCTAAATCTGATATTATATTTTGGGTGGAATCTGAGGGTCAAAATCACCCAGAGCTTCTTATATGTCTCAGAGATTCCAGTGGATCCCATTTCTATAATCTAGGCTCAGCTTCCATATACTTATCTGAAGGTTCATTGAGACAAGCATTGAAAGAGAGTGCTCAGGACGCATTTCCAACTCCTACAAAGGGTCACTTTAGTATCAGGCCAAAAAAAAAAACAATACTGAGCTCTAGCTGAGAACACATTTATGTTTGCTAGGTATCTATTTACAGTGTGCAAACTCAAACATTGCAGCACTTAGACATCTCCAGACCCTACTAGCCCACTAACTTACATTGCTTATACAAAAGTAAAAAAGGCCAGTATGTGATTCAGTTTACCAGAATACACCATAAACTGAAATGCTAGCTTTGAATGGACTTTTCTTTTAAGAAGAGCCCCATTTGGCTGTTTCTGGATTCAGTGATATAAACACTGTAAAGTCACTATCCTACAGATGCTGTACAGTATAATATTACCTCCAGTCACTGTGCAGTCACCTAACAGCTGACCTCTGAGACTGCAGATGGGCCAAATGGGGGGTGAGCTTATTAGGGACATCTAGCTTTCTGCTCGTTCAGCATGCAATGATCCCCCTGTCACCACCTGGCACACACAATGCAGAATGGGCAAAATTATAAAAGGTTTACGGTCAGCCAGCTTAATCCTGACAAAAGACTTTACTCTATATTTTATATTGAGTCATTTAGTTCCCCGTCTCCTCAGTTGAGATCCGATAAGGTGCGTGTCACATTTTTAAGGTACATGTACACTTTTATCGTTTGTACTCGACAGTGAAGAGAAGAAATAACGTCCTTTTACTGGTCAGTCACCGATCGTCTGAGAGACAGCGATTCGACCGACTGGCATTTGGAAAATATTAAAACGGGTAAGACGTAACACACACGGTCCACCACTGTCCCCCTAGTAACGTACGACTTGCTCGTCTTTCGATCTACAGGG
>BLSH010298547.1:320063-362951 GCA_018402905.1 Glandirana rugosa | reverse complement strand
CATGGATTGTGTTTTGTGGTTTGGTTTGTAATGAGTAAGGTGTATATGCTAGATATTATGTGTCTTTGAGGGGTGTTTTCTGAGCATAAGGATTCAAATGGTGTGAGCTGCCTGGTCCATAGAGTTTTAAGTTTCGGGTCTGTCAGAAAATGTCGGAGTTGGAGATATGACCATTGAGGTAGGTTCTCATCTTTCATTTGGTTTACTAGGTGAGCTTGTGAAAGGTAGGTGCCCTCGTGGAAGAAATGTTTAGCTAAGATATGTTTGTGTGGCCAGGACTCCTTTAGGAAGTTTGTGGACATCCCTGGTGGAAAATCTGGATTAGAGTGGATTGGGGTCATGGGGTTGGTATGGAGGACAGACAGAACTTTTTGTTTGCCGCATAGAAGTAGCGTAAAGTAGGGCCTAGGAGTAGGTGATCCATGGTGTAAGGTGGAATGTGTTTGTGGTGTAGCCAGGGCACTGTGTCAAGAGGAATGTCACATGAAGCTTTCTCTAGTGTTACCCATTGATTAGAGAGAGTGTGGACATTCCAATACACTATCCTGGATAGAAGGCATGCTCCTTGATACTTCTGAAAGTCCGGAAGACCAATACCTCCTTTGTGCTTGGGGAGTGTTAGACTCATATTTCAGATGTGGGTGTTTGTTTCATGCAAATTGTTTTGTAAAGGGAGAAGAGTGAGGTGGGCAAGTGTATGGGTATTGTCTGCCTCAAGAAGCCTTGGTAGAACGTTCATTTTTACTATACAGTATCTCACAAAAGTGAGTACACCCCTCACATTTTTATAAATATTTTATTATATCTTTTCATGTGACAACACTGAAGAAATGACATTTTGCTACAATGTAAAGTGGGGAGTGTACAGCCTCTATAACAGTATAAATTTGCTGTCCCCTCAAAATAACTCAACACACAGCCATTAATGTCTAAACCGCTGGTAGTACACCCCTAAGTGAAAATGTTCAAATTGGGCCCAATTAGCCATTTTCCCTCCCCAGTGTCCTGTGACTCTTTAGTGTTACAAGGTCTCAGGTGTGAATGGGGAGCAGGTGTTTTAAATTTGGTGTTATCACTCTCACTCTCTCATACTGGTCACTGGAAGTTCAACATGGCACCTCATGACAAATAACTCTCTGAGGATCTGAAAAAAAAGACTTTTTCCCGAAATACAGACAGACTGCAATTCCAAGACGATCTCTGACAAAGTCCCAAGGCAAACTGCAATATGACAATCCAAAAACTAATTTGGATAGTGAGTATGCACAATGCAAAACCTTGGTGCTCTCAATTGCACCGCAAACAGATGGTGCACCCAACTTGTTACCTCCTGATAGCAGGCAAAAAGACCAAGGACATAATAGACTTTTACCCAGAGATCTAATACGAGAGTCTACACACACAGGTAATGAAGATATTACTTTTAGGTATGCACAGGAGCGGGGGCAGGCACCCAAGATAAGGTAATGTGCACATAATGACCGTATAGTATGGATGATATCATGGAGTCTATTATCTCTATGGGTATATGGGTCTATGGAGAGGCAGAGGGACTTCTGTGTTGCAGTTGGCAGCGTGCCTGAGGTGGTGGTGTTTCTGGAGGTAACCTTTGGCACCTGGGTCTCTAGGCTAGCCATTCCATGGGGTCTTCCACGTTGTCAGTATTCCAGGCTGTCGAAATATGATGGTCGCTGAACCAGTCCGGCAGCCAGTGTTAATTTTGGCAGCAAATTTCGATTTAGTTTTAGTCTTAGTCCTAGGACTAAAATTGCATTTTAGTTTTAGTCCCATTTCTTCTGCAATTGTTTTAGTTTTAGTCATATTTAGTCGAATAAATGTCCAGGACATTTTAGTCGACTAAAATGTCCTACATTTTATTAGACTAAAACCTCCAGTACATTTTAGTCGACTAAAATGATTTTAGTCGACTAAAATCATTTTAGTCAACTAATATAATTTTAGTCGACTAAAACCTAATGGGTGTAGTTAAATTGTAATGCATTATTTAAGCATTTCTCTACAGTTTCACCACTCATTATATACAGCTGGAGTAAAAAATGTAATATGTTATTATTTATGGTATTGAGCTATGAACACTACAGACCAGTGTTAATTTTGATGCCAAATTTTAATTTAGTTTTATTCTTAGTCTTTTGACTAAAATGGCATTTTAGTTTTAGTCCTATTTTAGTCTTTTGACTAAAATGCCATTTTAGTATTAGTTGTATTTTAGTCGTCTCAATTGTTTTAGTTTTAGTCGTATTTTAGTCGACTAAAATGGTATTAAGTTAGTCGACTAAAATGTTTTAGTTGGTTTTAGTCAATGAAATTAACAATGCTGGCAGCGAGGGAAAGGGAATGTCCAGGATATGGCAAAATTGCCGCAAATCCTCTGGAACCTTTAGTTGGGCATTGCATCCCATGGCGGAGGCCGAAAGACAGAAGGGGAACTTCCACCTATAGGGTTTTTTTCTAGCACATAGAAGTTCTAGAAGAGGGTGGAGGTCCCTTCTGTGTTGGAGGATGATGGGTGAGAGGTCCTGGAAGAGCTTTATTTCATGCCTTCATGGGAGACTTGTCCTCTCCTGGCTCTTCTGTGGATGTCTTCCTTTAAGGGAAAGTTCACCAGGCAGCATATCACGTGGTGGGTCTGTCTCTCTGTGTCTGGGGCTCAGGGCTCTGTGAATGCACTCTACTTCAATTGGTGAGTTGTGTGATCTGTCTAGAAGGCCATTGAAAGTTGCCTGTGCACACTGGTGGAGGTTACTAGTTCTATAGCTTCAGGGAGTCCCCTGATCCTTATATTATGTGTGCGTCCTCTGTTATCGAGATCTTCCAGATGTCTGTGCATTTCTCTTAGTCGGAATGCCTGATTGTCTGAGATTTGCTGTATTTGTGTAATGGCTGTGCCTTGTCTGGCTGTCATCGTTTCCACCCTCTCTATGCGGTCTGTTACAGCAAACATTTTTTTTCCCTTTTGGGATAAAGTTTTTACACACTGTAAAAATTGCTGGACAATTTGGTCTGTTAAAGGAAATTGAAAAATAACAGACCTACTGGGAGGATCACTAGATGAAAATAAAGGGAAAACAGCTAGAAAAAATAAATGAAAACTAATGCCGCTATCACATTTAACCACTTCAATACCATGCACTTTCCCCCCTTCCCGCCCAGACCAATTTCCAGCTTTCAGCGCTGTTGCATTTTGAATGACAATTGCATGGTCATGCTACACTGTACCCAAATTAAATTTTTATAATTTTTTCCCCACAAATAGAGCTTTCTTTTGTTGTTGTTGGTATTTGATCACCTATACAGTTTTTATTTTTATGCTACAAATAAAAAAAAAGACCAAACATTTTGAAATAAAAAGTTTTTCTTTGTTTCTGTCACAAAACTTTGTAAATAAGTAAGTTTTCTCCTTCACTGACGGGCACTGATGAGGCTGCACTGACGGGCGCTGATGAGGCAGTACTGATTGGTACTAAGACAGCACTGACGAGGTGGCACTGATGGGCACTGATGAGCTGGCACTTATATGCAGCACTGATGGGCACTGATAGGCGGCACTGATAAGCAGCACTGACGGGCACTGTTAGGTGGCACTGATATGCAGCACTGATGGGCACTGATAAGCGGCACTGATGGGCACTCATAGGCGACATTGATGGGCACTGATAGGTGGCACTGATGGGCACTGATAGGTGGCACTGGTGGGCACCGATAGGTGGCACTGGTGGGCACTGATATGCAGCACTGATAGATAACACTGTTAGGGAGGCACTGGCAGGCATCACTTATGGGCACAGTGCCATCCTCATAGTGCACTGCATGCCCCTTACCTGGTGGTCTAGGGTGGGCTCCCTGGTGGCCCCTTGGTGGCCTCCATGTGGTCTCCCTGGCGGTCCCTGGGCAGGCTCCCTGGTGGTCCTGGGTGGCGATCCTGGGGGGTTGCGCTGATAAACAATCAGCGCAGACTCCACCTGTCAGAAGAGCCGCTGATCAGCTCTTCAGTCGATCAGTCAATACATGGCTCTTCCTATTTACACTGTGATCAGCCATGATTGGTCACGGCTGATAACGTGGTAAAGAGCTTCTGACGGAGACTCTTTACCGAGATCGGTAATGCGGTGTGTCAGAATGACACACCATCGAACGCTGCGCTGCGTGCCCCAGGGGTTGGCCTGGTGGACGTCATATGACGTCCAGTCAGCATAACAGAACCACCGCCCGGTCGTCATTTGTCTATAGACCGGACGGGAAATGGTTAAGAAATGTTTAAGTGAGTGTGAGTAGAAAGAGAGGAGAGAGCTGCTGAAGAGGGGCACATCGCTGGATTGAGATCAGGCTCAGGCAAGTACACAGGGGGGTGAAGGGGCAATACAAATACTGAAACATTTTTTACCTTACCCTCCCTAGCAGTCTGATTATGTCTGATTTTTGAATGCCAAAGTGGTACATTGGTTTGCATGGAAATTTATTGTTTTATATTGTAGGCCTGTAATTCTTAGAAATAACTCACTTAAATCTGTCCAAACAAGAGTTTAGTAGACATCTTGGGTATGATAACGTTTGAAACACGAAATCATAAATTATAATATAATAAATAACTATAAATACTTATAAAAAAATAATACAACAATAATACATTTTATTCAATAATGTAATCAAATCAAAAACACAGAAATTTGCTCAGTTGCAGAATCGTCACTGTCGTCACTTTCAGTGTCTGATGACAAATTTCCCAACAAATCAATAGTGCTCAATTCTGCAAGTGATTCTAATTCACTATCGCTTTTGACATAGAGGGACGCTCTTTGGATGCCATGGACTTTCTCAAGTTTCCAGACAGAAAGAAAAGTGCAGGCAGGGCACTGGACAAAGCACTAGGGATAAAACTGAGGTGAAATGATTTGATACAGTAATTTAATCCTAACAGATTACAATGTATTGTGTGTGTTATGTTTGTACCTTTTTGAAATTCATGCTAGCTCAGCCCCCATGCGTTGCGAAGCTCGCAGGGAACGGAGCCCGGTACTCTGATGCATCAGCGGAGGATCCGGCCTTAGGATACAGCGGGAGGACACCGCAGGATCATAGGGACAAGGTAAGTGGATACTGCAGTGTAATCCTGAGTGTGGCTCGGGGTTACCGCTTTTGGTAATGAAAATTAACCCCGAGCCAAACTCGGAATTACCGCTAGGGAAGTTAATGTAGGGAATGCATTAAGGTAAAAAAGCATTTAGAACCGCTGCAATATATTACATTTTTGCTTGTTGGTTTAGGCACACTTACATCTTTGTTCAGTACATGTTTTATACACATTTAGTCAATGAATAAAGAACATAAAGTCAATATAGATAGCTTTAACATTACTTCCTTGTTTTAATTGAATCCCTGTGAGATATACATTCCTTATCTTTTACTCAAATTAATCAGCTAAGTAAATACTAGAGTTTGCAATGGTTCTTCCCTTCCAAACCAAATATGAACATTAAAGGGGTACAAACCTATATCCCACTGTCTATGCAGCTGAAAAGTGCTCTCTTTCCCCAGAATATTAGCGTAGCCTGTGCAAGCAAGTAAAGTGAAGCCAGGGGGCAGTGTGTGGCTAGTGTAGCAGAGTAGACATAGCTCCCAACTGCCCTTCATTTAGAGTGACTGTCCTTCTTTGGAAACCAAATCCATCTGTCCTGCTTTCCTTCTCAGTTATCTGATTTTTTGACTTCTTACAAATGTATTAACTAGCAAAACGGTTATACCGCACTACATTTTTCATCTAACTATTGTATTTATTATTTTTAAAAACCAAAATCAAGGAAAAATTGTGCTGGAAAAAATATAAGTATTTGTGGGCTTTAGCATTCATTTTAGAAATATGTTTGTAAATATGTTTTTATCATGTTATATGTTTGTAAGATATTTAATAAACTAAAATGTACCAGTCATTTTAGACACGCTTGCTATCACCTAGTGTTCTGTGAGTTTAAATTAATAAGGAACAATTTAAATCAGTGAAAATCAATAGTTTCCATTGCTGTGAACTTCCAGCACACAAAGACATTTGGAAGTAGAATTTGGAGCCTCAGTTTTCGTCACAAGAGTATAATAGCTGTAATTTTATGTCACAACTGACAAAGGTTCAGATCAGGCAGACCAGGGGCCTCCAAACTGCTCCAAACTGTTTGGTACGAAGGCCACATTGTATATTTCAATAATACTCACAGGCTTAAAAAATATTTTTATAAATGATCCCCTCTTATATCCAGGAGTGCCCATCAGAGTCCCCTCTTACATCTATGTGTGCCCAGCCGAGTCCCCAGGTCAGGTGACAGAGCAAAAGTGTGGAGGTGGGGAGCGGATCAGGTCTGCAGAAAGGAAATACAGTGCTCCTGTAAATGCTTGGATAAAAAGAAAGGAGCACCCGATCTTCAGAGAAATACAACTTCTAAAGCGTGATTCATAGATGTTTAACGTTTATTAAAAAAATAACATGTTCATCAAGCCAGAGCGTTTCGGGGGAATAAACTACCCCTTCTTCAGGGCTAGCAAACAAAGCAAAGGGTGGATAAAAGATACACATAGCAATATATATATATATATATATATATATATATATATATATATACACATATATATTATAATATAAATGCTGAAAATGCTAGAATTATGTCGTTGGTTGCTGAGACACCTTGGTGCTAACCACTGACCATGGCAGAGATGGTTCTGCAATGGGGACTGGGGGAGAGCCATGACTGGCTGGCAGTGAAAAAGTGAAAGTGCCATGTATTCCGATATGCACTGGTGTATCCATTGCCAGTCAGCTAAGGTAATTTCATGGACAGTTGCTGTAACTTAGATAAAATCTTGTTGCAGGCTGGATGTGGCCCACAGGGCGTTGGTTCTCGCTAATTAACTTAAATGAAATGTACCATGATGGAGAAATAAAAACTGAATGTGAGTTCAACTATCATAGAGGAACCCTGGTGATATTTAGGATATATATATAACTCCATGCCCAAGAGGGTTAAGACAGTGCTGGAAAATAATGGTGGCCACACAAAATATTGACACTTTGGGCCCAATTTGGACATTTTCACTTAGGGGTGTACTCACTTTTGTTGCCAACGGTTTAGACATTAATTGCTGTGTGTTGAGTTATTTTGAGGGGACAGCAAATTTACACAGTTATACAAGCTGTACATTCACTACTTTACATTGTAGCAAAGTACCATTTCTTCAGTGTTGTCACATAGTGGCTCGATATCGCAAACCGCCGTCATACAACGGGGGCTGCTAGATCGCGCACTGTGAGCGCGTGCGCCGCCGGAGGCGCGTCCGCACGCTCACTGTGTTCAGGGGGGCCAGGGAGCGGGTGCGGCGGACTCGACCGCCGCCGGCTACCCGCGATGCCCCTCCCGCTCTGAAGGAACGGAGGTCCATGTAAGTAAACACAGACCTCCGTTCTGTGAGAGGGGGAAGCTGTGATCACTTCCCTTCCCCTGCTAGGGCAGCCCACACACAGTTAGAACACGCCCAGGGAACACAGTTAACCCTTAGAGCGCCCCTTGCAGGCCAACCCCTTCACTGCCAATGGCATTTACACAGTAATCAGTGCATTTTTATAGCACTGATCGCTGTATAAATGCCAATGGTCCCAAAAAAGTGTCAAAATGGTCCGACATGTCTGCCCCAATATCGCAGTACTGCTAAAAATCGCAGATCACCGCCATTACTAGTAAAAAATAAAAAAAAATAAAAACCCCAGAAATTAATTCTTATCATCCGTAAACGCGGCCACTTTTGCGCAAACCAATCAATATACGCCAATTGCGATTTTTTTTAATCACAAATATGAGGAAGAATATAAATCGGCCAAAACCGATGAAAAAAAATGTTTTTTTGTATTTTTTTTTTTTGATTTGTATTTTAGCAAAAAGTAAGAAATTTGGGTTTTTTTTGCAAAATTGTCGCTTGTCTTTTGTTTATAGCGGCGATCAGAAATGACGCAGCGATGATCAAATACCACCAAAAGAAAGCTCTATTTGTGGGGAAAAAAGGACGCAAATTTAGTTTGGGTACAACGTCGCACGACCGCGCAATTGTCAGTTAAAGAGACGCAGCGCCGAATCGCAAAAAGTGCTCTGGTCCTAAAGTGTGAAAACCTTCCGGGGCTGAAGTGGTTAAAATATTTACAAAAATGAGTGAGATACTGTATATATATATATGTTTTTCAGAAAATCAATAAAATGTAATTATTATTAATAGGATTTATATAGCGCCAACAGTTTACGCGGCCATTTAAAATGAAATGAAACTAGTAATATTTAAATCTGCTGATAAGTTCTTTTTAGAGCTACAATATTAAATAGTTTCAAAGCACAAAGTCTTTACTATATGAAGGAACCACAACCACTAATAAAGATAACCTGAGATATGAGGACAATAAACAAAGCTAAATGAGCAGCAATACTCTGTCAGCAATGAGAATTATCCTAGCTGTACCATAAACTTCAGCGAAACTGCTGTTTTATTGCATTTAATGTTTTTATGAACATGCATTCTTTCATTGAGAATAAAGGTCACATTTCACAGTTTGTCCATTAAAGGGTATAATAACTTAAAATCGGGGTAATCAGTCATGATATCTTTAAACCCTTACAGATAAACAGCGTACAGGAAAAAGATCCATAAAAATCACATTTGATATAGAAATGCTGTTACACGCTTTCTGGCTTGAAAATACTCCATGTGATGAATACTGAAAAATGCTTCCCACATGATTAAACTTTATGTTATGTCAGTGTTATTGAAATACTAACATCATTAAAAGATAGAATATTTGAAATAGGTTAGCTGCTGGATTCAGTTTATTTGACAACTAAGTTAGCAATAGATGAGCAGATACAGTATGTCACAAGAAGCACAAGCAAAAAAGATACTGCCCATCCTCAAACAAGTTGCATGAGTGCCAGGGTCATCGCCATCCTGTCTTCTCTTTGTCAATGACAGTATTGCACATCATAGCAGAGGAAAGGATCCACAACCTGCTATACCTAAGCCCCTCATTTGTTTCCAACTTGGATTGATCAAAGAGCCCCCCCCAACCTTTATCTGTATAGGGGTTTAATTTCTGAGGCACTGTATTCATTATCTGCCAGTTCAATATGGTCAGTTAACCACTTCAGCCCCGGAAGGATTTCCCACATTAGGACCAGAGCACTTTTTGCGATTCTGCACTGTGTCGCTTTAACTGACAATTGCGTGGTCATGCGACATTGTACCCAAACGAAATTTGCATCCTTTTTTCCCCACAAATAGAGCTTACTTTTGGTGGTATTTCATCACCTCTGCATCATTTCTAATCACCGATATAAACAAAAAATAAGCAACAATTTTGAAAAAAAAACAATATTTCTTACTTTTTGCTACAGAAAAAATTGAGTACTGTCTGTGATACTTTTTTTATTTTACTTTTTGCTAAAATACAAATCCAAAAAAAAAAATATAAAAAAACAAATGTATTTATCAGTTTTGGCCAATATATATACTTCCTCATATTTGTGGTAAAAAAGAAATTGCGATCTGTGTCCTTTGATTGGTTTGCGCAAAAGTTCAGCGTTTACAAACCATGAGAATTCATTTCTGGCGTTTTTACTATTTTTTTACTAGTAATGGCGGCGATCTACAATTTTTATCGGAACTGTGATATTGGGGCGGACATGTTGGATATTTTTGACACTTTTTTGGACCAATGACATTTATACAGAAATGTAAATGTCCACTGATTACTGTGTAAATGTCATTGGCAGTGAAGGGGTTAACCTGCAGGGAGAGATCTAGGGGTTAACTGTGTTCCCTGGGCGTGTTCTAGCTGTGAGGGGGCTGGGCTGCCAGGGGCATAAGAGATCTACCTGATCCCAGTGACAGGGATCAGTAGATCTCTTGCATGCCGCCTGGCAGAGAGGGGAATGGCCATGTTTACATTGGCCGTTCCGCATTTTTCTTCTCTGCCAGGTCATTGCCGGACCCGCGGCCACACTGCTACAGAGTGCGGCGCCGCCAGTGAGCTCCTAGCCGCGCACAAGCGAGCTGCCGTTTATAAACGGCGATTAGCGGGACAGAGCCACTATGCAGCAGTAAATGTACGTGATGTGGTCAGGAACCGGTTAAGCAAGGGAAGCAAAATCATTAATATAATACCTGGGAATTCTGAATAAAGGTAACTTGTTCAGGCAATTCCTGTTCATGGCATGACAACTTGCGCTCCTGGGTTGTCACCGTGTCACCTATTCAGTGTTCATTTTGATGTCAAATTTAGTTTTAGTCATAGTTTTTTGACTAAAATGCATTTTAGTCATATTAGGCCTCATGCAAACTGGACATTATAAAAATGCCAGTAGCCTTAGCTGTAGAAAACTGTAGCTGTAGAATGAGTTTTGCAGCATTTTTGCAGTAGCGTTTCTTAGCTTTTTTCAGCAGAACTATACTCCCACAGAAGCTTATGGCTCAAAAACGCTCATAAACACAGGATAGCATGTTTTTAAGCGTTTTTTTAGAGTTAGATCACTAGAAGTTTTTACAGCTGCTGTTCTTGGCTTCAAGCGTTTTTCTTTCTGCAGCCAGTAAACTCTCCAACATGTTATCCTGTGTGTCCATGCACACATAGGCTTTTATCAGCATTTTTTGGCAGGGGCGTTTTCTGGCTGCAAAGAAAACCCAGAACGCTCTAAGGCCTCATGCACACAAGACGTTTTTGGACTTTTTCACAGCAGCTGTTTTTGGCTTCAGATGTTTTTTTCCTACAGTCAGTGAACAGCATGTTATCCTATGTGTTCATGCACACATAGGCTGTTATCAACTGTTTTTGGCTGTAAAGAAAAACCAAGACTAGTAGGTTCTGAAAAAAAAAAAGGCTAGAAAATGCTAACACTAAAAAACGCTAAAAAACGTTATTGCAAAAACGCTGAAAAACATTGAAAAACTCACTACAAAGCTACTGACGTTTTTATAACATTTTTAAAATAATCTGTGTGCATGAAGCCTAAGGCTCCATGCACATTGGCTTAAAAAACGTTGCTTCTACAGGAGTTTTGTGTTCTATCTGTAGAAGCAGCTCAGTGTTATCCTATGTGTCCATGCACATTAGGATGATTACAGGCATATTTTGAGCTCAACAATTAGAGGCATGAAAAAAAACCTTCTGGTTCGCATTTCTGTCTGGAGCTTACTGGCAGAAAAAATGTAAAACTTTTGTAATATCATCAAAACTTTTATACAAAAAATGCTCTATATGAACGTTTTTTAAGCCCAGTGTGCATGGAGCCTAAAGCCCCATACACATGCTGCGATTGTCGTACGACGACCGCACATCCAACTTTTCCCAAAATCGGCTACCCGTGACTTTGTCTAGCGTACTGACGGGAGTAAAGGTATCGTTCGACAAATGCGAACGTAGTGACGTGCTATGAGCGTATAAAGAGGAAGTTCACCCGTCTGCTAATTGTTGGCAGACAAACGTTTTTTAGTCTGCTCATACAACTTTTGCTGGATGATAATTCAAAATCGGCTGTCGAATGGAGCGTACTAACGGTCAGATTATTAGATGACTGTCTGTTGTATGACAATTTTAGGCCGATAATTGTACCGTGTGAACGGGTCTTTACTCTGAAAAATGCTAAAAAACATGGCTATTTTGCGTTTATGAAAGAAAATAATTTATTTATATATAATAAAATAATATACAATTATATATTATAAAATATATATATAATAAAAGAGTTTATTAAAAGAAAGCTCTATTTGTGTTAAAAAATATAAAAACTTATTATGGGTTCAGTGTTGCATGACTGCGCAATTGTCATTCAAAGTGCTACAGCGCTGAAAGATGAAAATTGGCCTGGGCAGGAAGGGGGCGAAAGTGCCCAGTATTGAAGTGGTTAATGCATAGAATGCAGTAAGGTAAAAAAAACTCATGCCTTTAGAATCGTTTTGTTGCAGGGAATGCATTAGGTTAAAAAATGTTTTGACTTTAGAACCATTTTAACTATAGCCTTTTCCCAGCCTTTGACCAGTTTAAACAGATCTGCATAGATGTTAACTTTAATTGCTTGGTTATGGACTATAGTGATACCATGGGGTGCCATGCTCTTTTAACCTTGCCAATTGCAGAACCTGGAGACCTACAATTTTCTTGCCACGTCACAAAGCTTTTAAGTTTGCTTTTATCTTTATACTGTATATCATCACTGTGTCCAAATTTATATCATTGGCCAGTTTGGGGTTTTTGTAGACAGTTTCAAAGGTTTCACATGCACCTGGAAAATGGCAAGACTTCCCACAGTGTCAGGCAATTAAAGGGGTTATAAAGTCTCCTGATTTTTGACCTTAATGCATTCTATACATTAAGGTGAAAAAACTTTTTAGTGCAGTAGCCCCCCTGTGCCACCTTTACTTACCTGAGCCCGAACTGACCCCGCGCTGGGGACAAGCCGTGTCCCTCTAGCTGCCGGCTTTGTTCCTTATTGGATGGAGTGATAGCAGGGGAGCCATTGGCTCCCGCTGCTGTCAATCAAGTGCAGTGACACAGGAGCCGGGGGCGGAGCCGAGTCCCGCTGTATGTGTGAATACACACGTGTGACCACCAGGGAAATCGCTTCCCTGACGGGTCAATCGATGCGGAGGAGGAGCCAAGATTTCCACCAAGGAGCCCCAGAAGAGGAGGATCGGGGCCACTCTTTGCAAAACCGCTGCACAGAGAAGGTAAGTATAACATGTTTGTTATTTTTTCAAAGAAAAACGAGAACCTTTAGGCCCCTTTCACACTGGGGCTGGCAGGTGGTAGCGGTAAATACCCGCTGAGACTCTCAGCGGGGATTTAGCGCTGTTATAGCGACGCTATGGCACCATTATGCAGGCGGGTGCGCTCCACTTTTAACCCCCCACAGGGGGTTAAAACGGGGTTAAAAGTGCCGGCACTCATCGCAACCGAGGCGGTGAGCAGCCGCTTCGGCAGCGCTTGCCATTCATTTCAATGGCAGGGGCGGCAGAGGAGCGGTATATTACCGCTCCCCTCACCGCCCCAAAGATGCTGCTTCCAGGACTTTTTGTAACGTCCTGCTAGTGCACCGCCACAGTGTGAAAGCACTCAGGGCTTTCACATTGGGGTGGATGGGGGGGACTTTTGAGGCGCTTTACAGACACTATTTTTAGCTAAATAGCGTCTGTAAAACGCTCCAGTCTGAAAGTAGCCTTAGTATCACTTTAAGTGTAGAAGATCCCAACAGCTTTGCCACTGCGTAGGAATGCAATATTACCACATCAGGCACATAGAGCTCTGTAGTAGTAAATATCTTTATTTTTTTTTCCATTGAAGGTATTTTTTTCTTTAATGCATCTTTGTTTTTTGTCTTTTAACTGTCTGGTATGTCATACATTCTTGTCATGAAGGGAATCCCTCTTCCTTCCACTTAGGAATGCAACGTAATAGAAACTGCCCAGAAACAACGTAATAGACAGCCCAGGCAAACAAGCCCATGGCTGTCAGATAAGAGGTCTTTGGTCTTTTCAAGACTCACAACAGATCAAGACAAACAAAAATATTATGTAAGATAATGCGTGTTATGTCTGACCTGTCATTCCTGACATTCTTCATCTATATATACAATATTGTCTGACATGATGTGCCCTTTAAAGTTTTGACCCTGGTCTTTATATATAGTGTTTTGGAAGTACTTATACCTGTGATCACTTATATTTTTAGGTGCAAAAGCAGTTAGATTTATAGCAATCTGATTGGGTTATTTTTGGTGATGCAGTTCGGGTTTTGTGCTACTATGGGTTCAAGGCAAACTTGTGTTTACAGTTTGTGGACCTGGAAAACTAATGCTAGAATTTACCATAGTAAACATAACTCACTGCCTGGCCCTTAAAGACTATAAAGACATGGGTGATTGCGTTTGGGGTGGAGGAACTTGACTGGCCCGCACATAGTCCTGACCACAACCCAATAGAACACCTTTGGGATGAATTAGAACGGAGACTGCGAGCCAGGCCTTCTCGTCCAACATCAGTGCCTGACCTCACAAATCTGGAAGAATGGTCAAACATTCCCATAGACACACTCCTAAACCTTGTGGACAGCCTTACCAGAAGAGTTGAAGCTGTTATAGCTGCAAAGGGTGGACCAACTCAATATTGAACCTTACAGACTAAGACTGGGTTGCCATTAAAGTTCACATGCATGTAAAGGCAGGCGTTCCAATATATATATATATATATATATATATATATATATATATATATATACAGTATCTCACAAAAGTGAGTACACTTCTCACATTTTTGTAAATATTTAATTCTATCTTTTCATGTAACAACACTGAAGAAATGACACTTTGCTGTAGTGAGAGTACAGCTTGTATAACAATGTAAATTTGCTGTCCCCTCAGAATAACTCAACACAGATTCGAACGTGGTGGGATATTGCTACACTTGAAAAATATATAGAGGATAGCATCAAATGGAGAAAGAGGATCACAGAGGGTGAAAGAGTTAAAAAAAAGAGAAGTGTAGAAGATGGTATTTTTAATTTGAGCCAAGAGTTTTTTTATGGAAAGTGAGCTTAAGGTTTTAGATCTGGGGGTCAAGTTTGGCATGGTTATTGACTTGCAAAAATTTATAAGGAAATGAAATATCAAGAAATATATGAGCAAAGCCAATCAGGAGGAGAGGAGCCAGAAATGATCAGAATTTGTACATTGAGGAACTGTTCAGTTTTTAATCCTAAACTTCCAGGAAATCATTACATGGAGGTGTTTAAAAATATGGGTGAGCAGGATACAAGGGAAACAGAGGTGGGGAAATTTAAACAGAAAATGATGTATAATCAGATATTAATCACTTCAGCCCCGGAAGGATTTACCCTCTTCCTTACCTGGCCATTTTTTGCGATATGGCACTCCGCTGCTTTAACTGATAATTTCACGGTCGTGCGATGCTGTACCCAAACAAAATTGATTTATTTTCCCCACAAATAGAGCTTTCTTTTGGTGGTTGATTTGATCACCTCTGCGGTTTTTATTTTTTGCGCTATAAACAAAAAAGACCGACAATTTTGAAAAAAAAGCAATATTTTTTACTTTCTGCTATAATACATATCCAAAAATAAATTTGTTTTTTATATATTTTTTTATCAGTTTAGACCAATATGTATTCTACATATTTTTGTTTAAAAAAAAAAGCAATACGCATATATTGATTAGTCTGCACAAACGTTATAGCGACTACAAAATAGGTAATATATTTATAGACCTTTAATTTTTTTTCTGTTTTTACTGGTAATGGTGGCGATCTGCAATTTTTAGCGGGACTGCGACATTGTGGCGGACAAATCTGACCCTAAGTGACGCTTTTTGGGAACCAGTGGCACCAATACAGTGATCAGTGCTAAAAAATGCACTGATCACTGTATAAATGACACTGGCAGGGAAGGGGTTAACATCAGGGGTAATCAAGGGGTTAAGTGTGTTCCTGGGAGGTACTTTCTAACTGTGGGGGGAGTGGATGCACTGGAGGCTCTCTGACAGATCAACAGTTTGCCTTGTTTAAATAGGCACACCGCTGCACTGTCTCTCCACAGAACGATCGGCGGGTCGCGACGGCCACTGGGCCCGCTCTCCCGCTGTGTCCAATCAAAGCGGTAGCGGCACTCCAGCAGCGCACCCCCTGCACCGCGTGCACAAAATCACGTACAGGTACATGGTTTTGCGCAGCCGGGCCGCCCTGCCACAGTATATATGCGGTGGGTGGTCCGGAAGTAGTTAAACTATTAGAAAAAAAGGAAAAATATAGTTATAGCACCAGCAGATAAGGGGAAGATATTGTCATTTTAGACAAAACCAATTATGATATAGAAATGATGAAGATTATTATTATATAGGAACTCAGAGGAAACCCTGGTGTGGAGTAATAAGCTGAAATCATTGATTAAAAAAAAAAAAAGCAAAAAAAGCTAAAATTCTTAACAAAAGGGAAGTTCTTGTAGTATATCATGTACCCAAAATTCACAAAAATAAATCCCACCCACCGGGTAGACCCATAGTAAGTGGGGTGGATTCCCTATTTTCAAGATTAGAGGAATCCACCCCACTTACTATGGGTCTATATATCTATGCGTCTATGGGATACCTACTGTACCTATCCTACTTGAGAAATAGTAAAGTCCTTATTAAACTATTGAAAGCTGTATTCATCCAATATAATTATATTCAGGTCATTATAGATGTAGAGTCATTGTACATTATTATAAAGCAATCTGATGGCTTGGAGGCAGTAAAATGGGCTCTTAATCAAACCAGTTTAAAAACAGCACACATTGAGATTATTTTAGAAGCATTAGAGATGGTTATAAGCTGAAACTTCTTTTGATATGACCAGAATTATTACAATCAGATAAAGGGTGTGACGACGAACGCAGAATATGCCCCAAATATCGCTTCACTAGGAAGTGGGAGCATGAGGAGATCTACAACAAAAAGATAGAAATTATACATACAATTTATTGATGATATCATAGTCATATGACTTTTATTACACAATATAATAAACAATTTAGGAAGGTTGAAAGATTTTTTTTTTAAATATTGGCCCATTTTATTAAAGGATAGTATATTAATTAAATATTTGCCAAGACAACCTAAGTTTATCTATAAACAGGCTCCATCATTAAGCTAGCTCATAACAATCCTGGTCCTCAAAAATGAAAGTGTTACACCTTTTTTTTAACAAACCAGTTTCTTTAGATGAAGGAGATGTTTGCCATGTAGAATGGTTACAAACAAGGAAAGGAGAAAAACTACCTTTAGGTAATTTAAAGCCTCACGGACATATGCAATAAAAAAGTTTATTTCATGTAAAAGAAAATTGGCCACATGCATATGGGGAAAATAAGGATAAAAGGCTTTAGAAAACACAGTGTCTCCAACCATTTTAGACTATTCCATGAGAAGGAGAAGAGGTTGGTATTTTATGGCATTGATCAAGTGACGTGACGATGAAGGGGGTCTTATTTAAAAAAGGCAATCTCTATGAATGAGACCAGGTGGATCTGTGAACTGAGAACATTATACCCAGTCAACATAGAGATTGACCTAAACTGCTTTATTTCAAAATTCTAATGTAGCTTAATAAGGTTCCCCTCTGGCTCAAATTTATAAAGTATTTTTTAGATTTATATTTCATTCTTACGTGTTATTATACCTTTAATCTCTCATGGCAGAATAGCCATTAGCTAAACACCACAAAGTAACAGTAATAATATCATCATGGAATCTTAATTATAGGCTTTTAACTTTATAATATTTGTAGTTGATTTTTTGCTTGGTGTTTAGTCCCAATTATTAGCAGTGGTTTAAAACAGTAAGGATATGTACAATATATAATATAATCGCATTGAGAAATATAGCCAAAATGTCTGGGTTAGGCAAGTATAGGGTTATTGGAATCACAGAGGAGGATGTGGTAGTGCCATTGCTCCCTGATGGCGTCCTGTAGACAAAATGCATTGGGAGGGGCTAAGGCCAATTACGTCACTTCTGCTCAGTGGAATGCACACACACACACACCCAGCAGGGGGGGATTGGAGTGGTGTTCCTTCCCGAGACCAAGCTAGTATACTGAATAGCAGGGAGGGCACAGAGTAATGTGATATTGGAATGTTTATCAGAAGTGCAGTGTTAATAAAATAACTAAAATGAATTGTCTATTATGGAGAGCACTATGTATTGTCCATTGCGTTTCCATGACATTACCATGGTATGAGATGTCCATCCACCCCCGTTGGAATCGGAGACCTGACAATACTTTGGAGCTGTGTGAAGCATTAACTATTTGTGTTCCAAGGAAGCGTTGTTAACATCTCTTGTTACCCAATACGGGAATGCTGGCTTAACCTTCTGTTTATTCAGGGGTCCATTCAGTGAGGTGAGCGGCTTTATATGTCGGCAGAGGAAGCACATTTACCTACCCATTTGCATGAGATATTCTTGAGCACATCCATCACGCTGGGAATTTCTTGTGTCTGTGTTCTCTGCATACTTTTATGAACTATATGCTTCTTTATATAATGGGTGGACTTTCTGATTGCACATGAGAATTCTGTACAGTTTTGAGGTTTTTTATGACATTAATTTTAGTTATTTTATTAGCGCTGCACTTCTTATTAACGATTATCTATTAAGGATTTGATTGGTTGACCTTTGGTGTTCAGCTGCTTAGGAGTTATTGTTTGGTGTGGCGCTGATTGGTTTACTTGTTATATTCCCTCTGTTTGCATTGTTATAGAGAGTAATATGGAGAACCAGGGATTGCTGATCCCTGGGGATTTATGAGCCACATACTGGGACAGAGGAAAGTGGGCCCTTAATATTTGGGGCACATTTTTGTGGCTTTTCCTATATAAGAAGTCACAATTTTACATTTGGTAATTGAGGGCACTTAAAGGAGCACACACAAAAGTTCACAAAGGTGGCACAGCATTGTTGTGTGAAAAAATAAACTTACAAACTATACTATTAAACTGTTGTGCCAATTGCCAATTTGTACAAAGTTAATGGCTTTAGCTTTATTTTTTTTCAGCTTAGCCTTTCCTATAGCCTTTATATCTGTAGTGGCTGATACTTCCGCCGTTCAACTCAGGTCTTCAAGCCTTCAAATTCAAGTTAAAATTAATGAGATTAGGATGATGCTGCTTTAAGCAAAGCTAAATGTAAAAGTTAAAAAAGCAATTATACATCCAAAATATGTAATGCCAGAATATAGTATTGCTGATGTGAAAATCATTGACGTTTTTCCCCATGTTGCATTGAGCTGCCCCCATTGGCAGTGTCCAGGTCCCTATGGCCTTTTTTAAAGCTTGTCAATTAGCCTTGGCCAGAATTTAGTACAACCCCCATTGACTTCAATGGGGTTCTCAGCTAAGTTTGGGTTTTGTGGATTCCATGCAAGATTCAGCTAGCCCCACCTAAACCCCATGAATTGAAACTGTGTAGATTTGCTCATCCCTAGTTATTTTATTGTTGCTTATGTCAAACGTTCAGACACAGATGTTAATTGTTAAATTTGTTCTGGCTTTACAGAATGGCTATGCATTTTTATGTGCAGATAAACCACATGTGAATACAGAAATTAACTTTAATTTATTAATATTATGTTTAACACCTTATCATTCACTCTGTTATACATATATGCCTTCATAGGTCATATAGGAAATACAATAGGAAGACATTTTTCTGCCAAGTATTGGTGTATTTTTCTTAAATTATAAACAATGCTTTGTCCTGCTTGGCCAATAGGACTTTTGTATTCCCGACTTATGGTGCAGTCACAAGGGCTAGTGTCTGCCCCAGGTGAGGATGAAGACTCACAGTCTCTGTCATGCTAGTTTGTAGTGAATGGAGGCCCACCTGACACAGACTCCTTCCCTTACCCTCTTCTCATAGTATACATCTAAAGAGGTACCCATTTAGACTTCCAATATGGGAGCACAGAGACTGTCTATTTCTTGGCTGTTTTTATAATACACGTTTCTTTTTAAGGGTCAGAGGCCCCAAATAAGTTATTTTAGTAATTGGTGAATGCTGGTAAGTGTGGAATGAACCACTAGCATTTTATCTGGCAAGGGGTCTCAAGCTGTAAGATCATTCTGGCTGGAGTTCCCACCTCCAATTGTCTCATTCTACATGAAGAAATTATAGAGCTTACCTGAGGGCAAGTTAGGTGGGAACATTTTTTTTCTGTGGATATAAAGAAGGTGATTAATTCAAGAACAAATGCTCTCTGAGCTACGTTTTGCTCAGTGGATGGTTCCTGGGCCCTAGTTTGTCAAGCTGGCCCACAGAGCACCACCTGTTCAGCAGTGTACAGAATTGATTATTACCTGGCTCTCCTTTTATCAAATAAGTAATATTGAAAAAAGCTGAAAGGATTGTGCAATATTTATGTGTTCATAAATGCATACAGTTCATAAACAGTCCATCATTATTCAGAACACATAAATAACTGTCCATAAATAAAGGGTTCCCCTGAAGAAGTAACATGATGTGACGTAACGCATAGGGCGTGGGCGGATTGAGCGTTATACCGGAAGTGACGTGGGAGGCTGAAAACACCATTGTTTTCATTGTTTTATTCAGCTATTTTTGTAAGCAGGCTTTTGGCTTTTAATAAATAGATATTTTAAAACCATATCACACTATGGGAGGCATATTGTTTATTACATGTTGGTATATGGATGGGAGCTGCTAGCGGAATCATATAAGGTTGGAGTCTACATCCCATGTAGAAGTGCCAAGGAGCTGGACAATGTGGGGAAGGATTACTAATCCCATATTGGAACATGTGTATAAGGCTGTTTTTACTTGATATTAAGTTGAGAGTTTTGTGAGCACAGAGGTGTTTGTGGCAGCACAGATATCCTGTGGAAACACATCAAGAAGAAAAGACACGTTTTATTTGAGCACCGAGACACTTTATTTATGCACAGTTATATATGTGTGTTTTGAATAATGATGGACTGTTTATGAACTGTATGCATTTTTGAACACATAGAGTGCTGTCAGTTTTTATGCGATTTAACTAATTGCGCAATATCATTTCTAACTATCTTTTACCTATATGTGCAGTTGTGGACTCACGAGGTATTGCAGCATCTCCAGCGAAGTCACTTTATGCATTTACTAACTATTTGGAGTTGGTTTACATGTATTTATATTAATTTCTATTTTTATAGTTTACCACATTTTAAGTAATAGTAGCGCAGAGGATCACAAACAATCACGTTATGCAATATTTGTTTATACTTTTGGTAAACTAGATTGCTTCCTTTATAAAATGGTTTACAGTGCAACGACAATTTGCAAAATGGTATAAGAAGCCCACAGCTGCCAATTACTTCTCCATAGTCAGATATATATATTTAATTTGCTACAATTTGAACATAGTCAATAAATACAGCTTATATTATAGGTAATACCATGTGCAATGACGTTATACAAAATAGTATAATTCATTGTAGCCAATCAGATTAGTTATTGTCCCACAAGATACCACGATACTACCTTATTATTGTTACCTGCTTGTGAAGACTGGGCAACATAGTTATCTATTGAGGGGAGCAACATAGTATTGATAATCCAATGTTTTATTATTTTATATGTTGCAAGAAAATAATTTTAAATTAGTAAATGGCATTATTTTTGTTTTCCATAGATATCCCAAGAAGCATCAGCCTTACAGAGAAAGAGCTGAGGGAAGCACAGTCTCTTAGTGATAACAATTCCTCCCAGCTGAATCCAACAGGAAGTTGTTCTAGGGGAGCTCAACTTTTTCACCGCCGACGTCAAAAAATTAAAGCTTTTGAGGAACAGAAGCTTGCCAGACAAGCTCAGTTACAGGCCACCAAGGACCCACAGCTTAAACGAGTTCAATATGGTGCAAGGCTTTCACTGTCCATGAGAGAGGAATCTCTTTCTGGCTTTGGGAAACCCAAACCTTTCAGCAATATGGAAGAGACCTCTGCTGACCATGGGAGCACAGGGGGAACAGATGATATATGGATAGATGAGGTTAAAGAAGCTGATTATCTACCTATAGATAAACGAGCTCCTTCTCCTAGTGCTTCAGTGGAAGACCATCAAGAACCTTTAAGTGTATGTCTGAAGGAAACTTTGGTGGTAACCAATTCTAGCATAAATGGCCTGAATACTGACAACAGTCAAGAGAAAGAAACACCTGTTTTGAAAGAGCAAAATAGCACTCCAAACACACAATACTGTGAAGTACATCTTACTCTGTCCAAACCAGTATCTGTGGCTAACAGAACAGCTAAGCCCTTTGGAGGTCAGTTACCTGTTAAAAGAAATGTATCCTCATCAGAAAAAAGTCCTACCATTGATCTCCCTCCCCCACCTACATATGCAGAAACCCTATCAAGCCCCCCTCCAGTCACCCGCGTTCGTTCTCCTCCTTCTTATTCAGCACTATATCCCTCTGAACCTCAGCATGTTATCCCTGTCCAACAAGTAATAAACCATGGAGAGACAAGACTGACACCTCAACCAAAAACTGGCGTTTTAGAGTCCATTTCAGCACGTCGAGGCCCTAGAAAGTCCATGTTCACCTTCATTGAAAAGCCAAAAGTGGCCCCTAATCCTGAACTTCTGTCTATGGTGCAAAATTCAGATGAACGTCAAAAGCACAGGGAGCATGGAAGTGTAACTTCTGAGGATGAGTCATTTGCTCTTGGAGCTGAAGCTTCCAATTTCCAAAATATTAAGTCACCTAATGCAACACACAATACAGAAACATCTGACACAGTTGTAGACTGGGCATCTAGTCTTAGGTCTCCTGGTGTCAGAACAAAGCCACCACCTGGAACAATACAGCAAGCTCTAACTGAAGATAAAGGGAAAGGTGCAGAATTGTTTGCCCGGAGGCAATCCAGAATGGAACGTTTTGTGATTGAATCTCCTGACACTGTCCGGTCACCTTCTCCTACTATGTCACTGCCACCTTCTTGGAAGTATGCTATGAATGCCAGGACTCCACCTTCTCCACTCAGTCACCTGCCTAAAAACAACCAAAGATCACCTATGTCTCCCTCCACTATGCAAACCCCCAACTCTGCCTCAGAGAGTGTGCAGTCTCAAAAGGAACTTGAAATATCTAAACGTCAGCCATACCAACTTCAGACTTCTCTGTTCATCCTCTCACCAACAAAAGATCCTGTGAGCTCACTTCCCAAAGGAGCACCTCCTCCAAAACCCATGGTGTTGGAATCTCATCGGATAACCAGACAGTCTTCCTGCCCATCCTCTTCTTTGGTTCCTTCTCCCACAGTCTATTCTCCACCATACTTCCAGTCAGTCCGATCACCTTCTTCTGCAATGTCACCACCTCTTGCTGCTGACACTTCCACCAACTTTGGAAGAATTACTCCAACCAACTCGGCCTCCCCAATTTCACCAGTTCCTTTTTTAAACACCAGAGTGTCATCTCCACGAAACAAAACTGTTGTGCAAGCTCCTCGGCCAGCATTTTCTGCTAAAAACGCAGGATTGGAGTCACAGGTGTGGAAACCCTCTCCATATTACAAATAGTAACTTCAATATTTCTTATATATAGTTTATGGTTATGACAGATAATAATACAGGAACTAAGATCAGGTCGTATTTTACTATAGCCTTAGCAAAATAAATTTTCTTAAAATCCAGCTAGACTTTTAAACTGTGAATTATTAAAAAAACATTCAAATAGAACTTTGAGCAGGAAAACTAGATCAGATCCCTGAAAGTAATATTTCTATTGACTCTCTACCTTCTTCTCTCTGCTTGGATTTCTGAAGTTCTGCAACTCAAGCCTTCATCTTTCACTTCCTCTGTGCAATTTTCTGGACAAGTTCTTTTGCCTTTGACACTTTTGCTTGATCTTTCTTCATTTCATTTAATGTGCTATAGATACAAAAAAAACTTTCCGTATGATTGTGCCTTCTACATATGTCTCTGCTTCTTCTTTGTGTCATGATTTTCCTTTTAGACGGGCTTAGATACATTTAGGATTTCAAGAGCAATGTCAGGAGGTAATACTAAGTAATTACCAATTAGTCTAGCAACTTTACTTTGTTAAAAGCTGACAGGGTTTTGTTTATTCTTGTCATTTTCACTGGGTTTCCCTATTAAAGTGTGCCTGAAATAAGAACTGTCTGTTGTTCACAGCAGTCCAGTCATATTTGTTTTCACAGTGCAGAATGAAACAAAGAAATCAATTGCTATAGTCAGTAAAGGCACATCTTTCAGATAGTTTGAGAGATGAAGCCCTAGTAGAGCTAGACAGTATTGATTACTACAGGATATATTCAGATGTCGAAGTAAGAGTCCAGAGAATAAGATTATGCTATATTTTCACAGTGAAACAATTTTTGGCTCTAAAGCAAACTACAGATATAATTCTCCCAATAACTTTTATTCTGCTATTATATGTATGAAAGTTTATTTGAACAGCAAAGCCACTAAACACCACTGCTATTTTGGGGCAAGGATAAGCAAAGGTGAAGATTTCTAACCCAATCAATAATCTTTACTCTTGAGATATTTCTGTGGATGTTTGTTCCTCATAGACATTCAAGTCATTTTCCAAAATGGCTAAAATTAATGTTTTAACATCCATAAAACATCCAAGGCATGAATAGTGGAGCTGCGAAGAAGAACCCACCCCCAGACGTAAAATATCAGGAGCCCTAACTAAGAATGTTCTTCCCTTAATTAATTTACTTACTGGGTGCTCACATTACATACTTTAACCTTTATAGATCCGCGCTATAGCCGAAAGACAGCTACAGCGAGGATCTGAATTGCCAGGTGGACGTCCATGGACGTCCGCCCTTTGCGCGCTCCCTGCGTGCACTCACAGCCGGCGGGTCGGGTGGACTCGATGTTGGGATCAGTGAGATCTGTTATGTCCCTGCCAGCCCAGCCCCCATACAGTTAGAACACACACAGGGAACACAGTTAACCCATTGATTGCCCCTTAGTGTTAACCCCTTCCCTGCCAGTGACATTCATACAGTAATCAGTGGATAATTAAATTTCTGATCGCTGTATAAATGTCATTGGTCCCAAAAAAGTGTAAAAAATGTCCGACATGTCCGCCCCAATATGACCCCAATATGACAGTCCCGATAAAAATCACAGATCACCGCAATTACTAGTAAAAAAAAATAATAATAATAAAAACGCCATAAATCAATTCCGATAGTTTGTAGATGCGATAACTTTTGCGCAAACCAATCAATATACGCCAATTGCGATTTTATTTACCAAAAATATGTAGAAGAATATATATCGGCCAAAACTGATGAATATTTTTTTTTAATTTTTTTTTGGATATTTACCATAGCAAAAAGTAAAAAATATTGTTGCCCTTTGTTTGTTTATAGCGCAAAAAATTAAAAAACGCAGAGGTGATCAAATAACACCAAAAGAAAGCTCTATTTGTGGGAAAAAAGGATAAAAATTCTGTTTGGGTACAGCGTTGCACGACCGCGCAATTGTAATTCAAAATGCAACAGCGTTGAAAGCTGAAAATTGGTCTGGGCAGGAGGGGGGTTTAAGTGCCCAGTAAGCAAGTGGTTAAGGAATAAGAGAGTATAGCACATAGTAATCTCATTATCTGTATAGGAAAGTGGAAGTTTTTTTGTGCGAGATATGAGGGGGTCTATACTCACATCTTGTTCCATCTGGGTGCCCCTAATAATGTCTATGAGTTTGTTAAAGAAAACTGTGAAAAGAAAAACACAGAGACTGCTATTGCAAACTTGAAATTCCACTTCTCAAGCTGTCACGATGACCCTCTGGCTTTAATACTTTGAGTCATTGCTCTGGAATAGCTATGTACTGGGATAAGGACTTCTGATTTCAATCAGACTTTCCTGATCATATGAATACTTGTTCACTTAAAAAGCATTGAAGTCAGCGAGTCAGACAAAGAGTCATGCAACAAGGATTTTCAGTAGGAAATACATTTTTTTTAAATTTGTTAGTTTTTGTAATGGCAAAAAAAGAGCTGTCATATAGAAACATAGAAAAGTGACGGCAGAAAGAGTAGTAGTCCATCAAGTCTGCCCCTTTTTATTTTTTTTATTTTTATTTATTATTTATTTTTTTTTGTTTTCTGACTATAGATTTATGTTTATCCCAAGTATGTTTGAAGCCATTTACCGTTGACTGTCCCACAACCTCTGTTGGTAGTTTATTCCAATCATCAACCACCCTTTCAGGACCTTGCTTCAATACCTATAGAAGGGGTAGTGAATTAAAATTCAAGGAGGCCCAATCACTAAAACGTTCTTCCACCCAAGGTCTGAATCACAAATCTGTGCCATGAAAGATTGTACATGTCTAGTTTCCTTTTTTTTGTCACAAGCCACCCTCTCTGGTGCTTTTCTTACTGTTTCCTTCACACACTCTGGTAATACTCTGTCAATTTAAATATCACAATAGTATTCCCCCTTACATCAGGTGCCCCTACCAGAGTAATTCATTACATTGGGTGCCCCCATCCGACTACCCCCATAAATCAGTTGCCACATCAGGGTACCCCCTTATATCAGGTGTCCCCATCAGAGTGCCCCATTACCTCAGGTATTCCCATCAGAGTGCCCGCTTACATCAGGTTTCTTCATCAGAAGACCCCCTACATGTGGTGTCTCCCATCAGTGTGCCCTCTTACATCATTTGTCCCCATCAGAGTTATCCCTTACATCAGAATGCCCCTTTACATCAGGTGTACGCATCACATCAGGTGTGCTCCTTTATACTAGGTGTGCCCATCAGAGTATCCCTTATATCAGGTGTCCAATCATAGTACCCCTTTACATCAGTTGTCCCCATTTCAGTGCCACCTTACATCAGGTGTCCCTGTCAGAGTGCCACCTTACATCAGGTATTGTCGTTAGAGTGCCCTCTTACATCAAGTGTCCCCATCACATCAGGTGTGCTCAGCAGAGTGCTCCTTTACATCAGGTGTCCCCATCACAGTGCCCCTTTACATATCATGGACCCATCAGCATGCCCCCTTAACATAATATGTGCCCATCAGCCTGCCCCCTTAACATAAAATGTGCCCATCAGTGTGCCCCCATAAAATGTGTCCATCAGCATGCCCCTTATTGTATGTTAAGGGTCACTCTGATTGGTACATTTTATATTAAGGGGCACGCTGTTGGGCACATTTTGTTGTGCCCATCAGAGTGCCCCTTAACATAAAATGCGCCCATCAGCTTGCCCCTTAACATAAAATGTGCCCATCAGTGTGCCCCTTAAGATAAAATATGCCCATCAGAGTGAACTTTAACATAAAATAAGGGGCATGCTGCTGTGCACATTTTTTGTTAAGGGGCACTCTGATCGGCACATTTTATGTTAAGGTTCACTCTGATGGGCATATTTTATGTTAAGAGGCATGCTGATGGGTACATTTTATGTTAAGGGGCATGCTGATGAGCACATTTTGTTGTGCCCATCAGAGTTGACCTTAACATAAAATGTGCCCATCAGCTTGACCCTTAACATAAAATGTGCCCACCAGCGTGCCCCTTAACATAAAATGTGCTCATCAGTGTGCCCCTTAACATAAAATATGCTCATCAGAGGGAACCTTAACATAAAATAAAGGGAATGCTGATGGGCACATTTTATGTTAAAGTTCACTCTGATGAGCATATATTTTATGTTAAGGGGTACTCTGATGGGCACAACAAAATGTGCCCATCAACTTGCCTCTTAACATAAAACGTGCCCATCAGCTTGCCCCTTAACATAAAATGTGCCCATCAGAGTGAATCTTAACATAGAATGTGCCCATCAGAATGCCCCTTATTTTATGTTAAGGGGCACACTGATGGGCATATTTTATGTTAAGGGGTACGAAAATGGGCATATTTTATGTAAAGGGGCACGTTGATGAGCACATTTTATGTTAAGGGGCACGCTGATGGACACATTTTGTTGTGCCCATCAGCGTGCCTCTTAACATAAAATGTGCCCATCAGCGTGCCCCTTAAGAAAAAATGTGCCCCTTAAGAGAAAGTGTGCCCATCAGTGTGCCTTTGTAAATATCACACCCCACATACCTTGAGGCAAGCAGGGAGCTGGAGCCAGCAAAGGTAGCAAGCTGCAAGGGACAAGAGCTGCGCCGATAGTCTTGCCGAAGGGGGCGGGGAGCGCATAAGACATCACATACCTTGCGACCAGCAAGGAGTGAGAACTGGGAGCCACAAAATAAGGAGCAACAGGGGGCGGGGAACACAAGTGAGTCACGCCTTACCTTGCGGCCCAGACGAAAGCCACGAGACAGTCAGCAGCAGGGGGCGGGGCGCACACACAACGTTTTTTCATTTTTGGATAGCGTAAAGGAGAGGTACAGGTTTTTCCATTGGGGAGATTTTTCTTCACTTCCTGTTTTGGCTATGGGACAGCCCTCCAATGTGAAGAAATCCCTGGTTGTCACCAGGGTTAACAGAACTAGTGTCTCCACTTGAATATTTCACCTATATCACTGTTCTGGTGACAACCCAAAATTTGTGTTTTTCTTTCACTTTCTGTGATAACAGTAAACATGAGAAAATAGAGAGGGTGAATCTTTCTAATGGGGGTACAGACGGTAATTGAAATGACTGGTGTTGTCATCCCTCTCCACTCTGTCAACAAAAAAAGATAAAGTTTTGGCTTTAGTTATATTTTAAGTCAGTGACTCATTGTCATAAGTCAGTGACTGAACCAATGATGAACATGACAGCCTTAGAGCCTGAAATGTAAAAACCGGTCAGAAATGACAGCCTACAGATTTCTATTCTGTTTCAATCATTATTATTGGTTTTAGAAGAGGGTAATAACAAGCATACCCACTCAGGGGCTAACGCATCTGATAGGGATAACAAACAGTAAGGATACATTGTCAACTCTATGAAGTTTTAAACCTACAGGTAACATGTTATTTAAGGGCCTCTCGTGGACTTAAAATCATAGGTCAGTGATCCAGACCATTGTTTGGGAGTGTAGGTCCAAACAGAAAGCAAGGGGAAAAGGAGGCGGTGGGAAAGGAAAGGTTAAAGTGAAAACTGGTATGGCTAAAGAAACCTCAGGGGATGGGAGAGATTAAGAAAGGAGATTGGGGGGGCCAGAATTGAGGGAAGCGGTTGAGGACCGGTGGGGGTTGAGTTACCGGCAAGGAAAAATCCCTATTGGATTCAGGTCCAGGAGCCTAGCAAGTGGACTATAGATAACTCGGGCTAAAAGAATTAAAAGACAGAAAGGTATAAATAAGCCATGGTTCCTATATTTTAAGTTCCTATATTTTAAGAATCTTGGATTATTTAGAATGCTGAATAATTTCTCATTAACTAACATCATGGTCATGCGGTCTATGATTTCTTGAAAATGGACTCCGGACTTCTTTCAGGCTTTGGCTATCATTTGTTTAGCCGCCAGGAACAAATATGTAACTAATTTCTGTTGGTTTGAAAAAAGGCCCAGGATTCTATGGTGTGGAAGTGCTTTCCTTGCATATTTTGGAACAATTAAATAAAGCAGAGTTTGAAGGAGGCCAAAGCATATATGTCCAAAGACTGATTTTGCCGATAGATTTCCAAAAACAATATTGTTACATAGGTTGAAAAGGAAATCCAGTTTAACTAATAGAAAAACACATAAATATTGTAAATAAATGGAAACCCGTGACAACCACTTTAATCTACAAGTAAGCCTATGCAAAGGCTTACCTGTAGGTGCCCTGCATATCTCCCGAACCTGCACTGTTCAGGGGATATGCAGTGTACTAGATGTGCCGACATCATTGCAGCACATGTGCAGTGAAGAAACGGCCTCCGTGCCATTTCTTCACTGAGATTGTGCCGTCACTGGCAGCTCCTGCGCGCATGTGCGGGAGTGAAGCCACGGGACTCTGACCAGTCACAGAGCTGGAGTTGCGGCCCCAGAAGGAAGAGGGGCTAAAGATGGACGCTGCCAGCACAGGGGACATCGCTGGATGTCACAGGCTTCGTTTGCAGGTAAGTGACACATAATGGGCTACTATGTGATGCATAGTAGCCCATTATGTTTCTACTTTGCAGGGGAATATAGAGGAAGTAAACTCCATCAGGGTTTACTTCCTCTTTAAGTTAAGCTAATCGTTCCTTATATGTGAGCTCCCCCATGCCTCTTATCAGTTTGGTTCCCCTTTTCTGCACTTTCTCCAGTTCTTGGAAATCTTTTATGAGAACTGATGCCCATAACTGAACTACATATTTTAGATTATGTTGTATTAATGCTTTGTATAGGGGAATTTTTGTATGGTAGACCTTTAATATGCAGTTCCTTTTATGTTTAACATGACTTTTAATGTGTACCTGTTATTCAACGCTGAAAAACTTTCAGTATTGCATGACAGTTAAACTTTAAGGGCTACTTGGGTAGCATACTACAATTCTGGCATATAAAAATTGGACTCAGTATCTTTACTAGATATAGAACCAAAAAAAAGTAACAACTACTATTTGAGCTGCTGCATGGTCAGAAAATTGTATACCTAAATAACATGTTGCTGTAAAGGGTATAACTTGCTCCTAAAGAACTGGGCAGCACAAAGAACAGTTATGATGTGCGAAGTGCAGTAACCTACAGCAACCCATTCCTTCAGATATGAACACTGATTTCCACCAGGTCTTCATAGCTGTGACCCCACAGCGAGATCTTAGCACACCTCCCAAATATCTGCAACCGCCAGGGCAATGAAGTCAGCAAAACTTCCTAGTCCCTCTCTTTGTAGTGCCTTTTCTATGAATTGCTGTGACAGGGCTGTAACTATGTGTAATAGGGTCCCATAGCAAAACCATCAACGGCCTCTCTTATATTCAACTAAAATGTAATTCTTAAAGTAAAAAATAAAACAAATTACTTTCATAACAATGATATTAGTGGTTCCAAGACTATATATAAATTCATTTTATCCAAATATATTAACTAAACACTGTTGCCACCCCCACCCCCCGTGCTTCTGGGTTCACAAATGAATGTTTAAATGTATATTTACAGGCCAAATGCACCCTTTAAAAAGCTGACAGCAGCCATAATCCTTCAATATGCCATCCAAAAGCATGGTTATAGATATATTTTAAGGGTCACTTCACAGCATCTTGTTGTGGTAAGTGGTAAACTGCGCATTAGTGCGGGTGTAACCATAATGTGCAGCAGTTTTTGCAGTATTTTGCAGTATGCTATCATAAATAATGCATGCAGCTGCAATTAGATGGTGTGAACTATTAAATGTAAAATATTTAATGTTAGGATTTAGGAGTGCTCTGATGTTCTCTTCATCTTTAGAGTAATGTATATGATTGATCAGGGAGCAACCACCCATTAATTACAAAGGATTATCCTTGAATGTTAAAGTAGATGTAAACCCTTACTGAATTACATTTAGTTTGCTAAGATACTGCATATTATAAATCCTAAGCGTCCCAGTGCCCCGATCTCCTGCAGCCACTTTCTCTAGTGATGACTACAAGTCATTTCTCAGGACGGGACTCCTCATGGTGACAATTGTAGACCATACTTGGTCAATGTGAGCTGAAACAGCCTCTTGTAGTCTCCATCATAAGCCTATCATAGGTTGACAATGGGGGAGCAAATGTGGGAGACAGAATGTTGCCACACTATAACAGGAAGTAATCAAACAAAACCCACAAGAGTGTTGTGCTCCGTGTGTAAACAGCGCTTGAATGTGAAAATTAATTCACTGTAATACAATATACAATTCTAAGCCAAACAAAAGGAGAAAAATTAAAGTCCAAATAATAATGAAAGTGCTCAGTTCCAACAAAGTGTAATGACATCCAATATGAAAGATCCTTTCAGCATACAAAATTGTGCCGTTCTGTATCTGCAACAATAGCAATCACTCAGTGTAACTAAATCACTGTGTGTGAAGTTAAGATCCCCACTCACCGAATGGAGTTGACCCTCTTATTGTATAACAAAAGGAGTCAAATATCGCTTAGGTGGGCACCCGGCCGCTCTCCGGTGTCTTTTCCTCATGGTGGTGTGCCTAAAAATTCCAGTAGCAGGATTTAGTAGTGGAGAAAGAAAGAAAGAACCGGCTTCTCATAGCGTAAAATTGTTTTATATTTTTTGTAAAAACCTCCGTAGTAGGTTAGCATACAAAAAAGTTCCAAACATAGGCATTCACACTGCGTTATGAAAGCAGGGAACCGATGGGCATCAGCGTGTGCTCCACCTGCACTAAGGGTTACGCAACGTGCGGTCCAACTTGATGCGTTTCGTCATCACTTGCCATCTTCAGAAGCTGGAGGTCATGGTGCATGCCCCAATCCTTTATACAGTTCTCGCTATCCAGAATCCCACCCATTCCCCTGTGCATAAAAAAACCTAATGTACTTATTAAATGGCAATCCTGGAGTTCCTTAGCTCATCCAAAAAATAGGGTTCACAAAAATATACTATGTGGCATATACAAATCCCTTGCCATCCCTTAATACTAGCCCAATTTGTGGCAGTCTGTGGCTGAAGAGAGTATTACATATGAAATGCTTACCACTATACAATTATTGCCAATAACAGCCTGGTCAAAAAATATATGGGAGTTGGTTCTTGTGGTGCTCGCTAGGAATCTGTGCACTGACTCATTAACCTGTAAGGTTAAACTATAAAAATAAAAAATAAAATTAAAAATTAAAAAAAGGTCCCTATGTAGGTATCATACCAGGCCTCTACATTTATACCATAAAATGTTATGTGAAATATACAGACCCAGATACTGGCCCTAAAGATAAAATGAAACCTACAAAATGGCTATATACTCCTTTATGGGATGTACTCCTGGTGTGCCGTATAATCTGTACAGTGCACTAAAATAATGTCAATATTCATACCCTGGGGGCTCATAGTGCATAACTCATATATCCAACGTGTTTCATTTTGTGACACTGCTTTGTGCATGTCAGTGCCCTCCAGTGTCTCTCTATTTTGTCTATACCCCAAAACGTAAGCAAGCTGGGGTCTCTATTATGATTTAACCTAGCTCGTTTGGGACAGCAACTGCACCAATTTGTATATTTCTGTATAGTTGGCATGAGTGTATTTTTTAATATGTAACAGGAAGTTCCTGAACAAGAATCTTCATGGCAGGATTGCCAAGTATTATTAAATGAAAGTTGCAGACAATGATATTTCAGATGACGTTAACATAATAAGGATTATAAAAAAATTCAGCAGGTTTACATATACTTTAATTGATTTGCGTAGTTGTTTGCACTTGATTTTAGCCAAATATCTTCCACTCTTCCTTCTTCAGTAATTAAATTTGACTGCTGATTGGTTGCTTTAAGTTGCTGCATATGCACATTGCTGCTTGCATAATTAAAACCACTACTCTGTGCAGATTTATAGCAAAATTAAATGGTCACAAGTCCTATCTGATAATACCATGAATATAACTTTTGTTTACCTGTCATTTTAATGGCACTAATGTTGTTTGTGCAGAAGGAATATCTTAGTCTTTTTTTTTTTTTCTTACACAATCATGTGATGTTCTGCCTTAGTTTCCTAATATACACTGCAATGACAAAAACAGAAATGGAAAAAGTGCAGGCTTCAGGTAGTGGACTCACAGGAAGTAACATTTGTTACACGTTCCTTATTATTTTGCCATTTCTTGGAATGGAAATAATCCCTAAAGGCAACTAGAATATATTTTCCTGTAAAGGAATAGAAAACACAAATTGGACAGACTTAGTTTGTAGGAAGAACAGGATCATTATATGTTATATTTTTAGATGGAGCTGTGAGAGTTGTTGGCCTTGGAATTAATTGGAGAGCAACAATGTTATTATCCCTACTAATCAGGAGCCAACTAACCAACCTACCTATAGTTGCCAATATTATTAAATTTTTTTCTAGAATTTTTTTATTACTGAGCCGGCATTTGTTAAACATTTTACACAGAGCAATGCTTGGGAATAGACGCAAACACTATTTAACCAATATTCTCTTTAATAGTAACCTATTAAAGAGAATCTATAGTAATTTGTAGGGGCCCATTTATAACGGAGAGGCGATATGGACTCCTGAAGCCAGAAGAGCAAAATACACATTTTAAAGCACAACACTCTGCTTTAAACCACCAGTCACCAACCAGTGGTCCGTGGACCACTGATGGTACACGAGAAAATCTTGGCGTCCCTTTTTCCCACAAATAGAGCTTTCTTTTGGTGGTATTTGATCACGTATGCATCACTTCTGATCACCGCAATAAACAAAAAAGGGCGACAGTTTTGAATAAAAAACAATATTTTTTACTTTTGCTAAAATACATATCCAAAAAATATATATATAAAGAAAAATGTATTCATAAGTTTTGGCCCGATATATTCTTCCTCATATTTGTGGTAAAAAAATGAGATCAGCATTTATTGATTGGTTTTCGCAAAAGTTGCCGTGTTTACAAACCATGAGAATTCATTTATGGCTTTTTTACTATTTTTTTTTTTTTTTACTAGTAATGGCAGTGATCTGCGATTTTTATCGGGACTGTGATATTACAGCGAACATGTCCAACATTTTTGACACTTTTTTGGGACCAATGACATTTATACAGCGATCAGACATTTAAATAGAGTTCCCTAGGCGTGTTCTAACTATGAGGGGGCTGGGCTGCCAGGGGCATAAGAGATCTTACTAATCCCAGTGACAGGGATCAGTAGATCTCTTACATGCCGCCTGACAGAGCGGGGAACCTTCCAAGTTTACATTGTCGCTTCCCCATTTTTATTCGGTGCCAGGCGATCACGGGTCACCGGCAGACATTGAGTCCGCCCGACCTGCACAATGCTGGAGAGTGCAGCGGGCACAAGAGCGTGCCGCCGGCAGCGTGCTCCTGCCTGCTAGCCGCACACGCGCGAGCCGCCTTTTATAGATGCCGATTCGTGCTATCCAGCCACTCTGCAGCAGTAAATGCACATACATAGGCCCACCAAATGCAGGGAGATGTTTACAAGTCTGTGCTGCCAACATTGTATTTCATACGTTGGTGGCAACGAGAGGGTTAAATAGACAGCTTATGTTTTTAGCAATATACGTAAATGTGATTGGCTTAAAGTTACCCATTGATAATTTCAAATATAAAAAAACTGATAGCTGAAAAGAAGATTGTAAACACTTACCTCTTCTGCTGCCCTCGCTGCTGAACCCTGCTCTGTTGCTGAAGAATTGTCACTCGAAGTGTTTAGAAAAAACCCTACATCCAGGAGAGTTGATCGCCTGTGTTTCCTCTGCAGTGCTCACTGGTTCCATCACAGTAAGCAATGTAGAGATCGGCAGAAGGATCCAGTGAGCGCTGCAGGAGACACAGGAGTGTGACACTCCGGGAAGTGATGGTTTTATAGCGGACTTCAGGAGAATGTTCCTCAGCAACATTCGGTGGTAGCAGGATAGGTTCTAAAAGTATTTACAGTCCGTTTAGCAGGTAACTTTTTTTTTTAAATTGATTTGACTTTGGTCACTTTAATTTGATTTTTTTAGTCTATGAGACAGTGTTGACCTTACTGTAGTCAACAGATTCTCTTTAAGACTAAATTATTTAAAGCGGTAGTAAACCCATCCATTTAATAGTTTAAAAACCAGTTACATTTCCGGCACATGCCGGAAATGTAACACTCTCATTGGTTGTGCTGTAAACATGGGCGTCCGCAGGTAGGGGCAAGGGGGGGCAAGTACCCCCCCTCCTGGAATCAGGGATCGCAAGGTGTCCGCCATAGGTGTGTGCATGGTTGTGCCCAGGCACGCACACCCTAATCACCTGAGTGCAGCGTACAGAGTGTGAGCAGGTGCTGGGCGCTGGAACACTCTCCATGTGCCAGCACCCGGCACAGGAAGGTAGATTACACTGTGGATGGCAGCCGGCAGTCTAGCATCTGGAATCAGCACACACAAAACCCTTCCTGCTCTCCCAGCTCTGCATATACAGATAGAGGAGGGGGCAAGGTGGGTTATCCACAGCCACTCAAGCCTGCAGCGTGTATCCACAGGAGCCTGACCTGCCACTGTGAGTTACAGACAACTCTCTTCTGTGGGGGAAAGAGAGCTCTGTGGGGGGGATTGAGTATGCATACTGGCATAGCACACGCCTGGAATCTGCACCCTGTACATAGCACACGCCTGGAATCTGCACCCTCTACATAGCACACGCCTGGAATCTGCACCCTGTACATAGCACACGCCTGGAATCTGCACCCTGTACATAGCACACGCCTGGAATAAAGTCTGCCATTTCTCCGTTAAAAATAAATAATTGCGAGTCGCGGCTAAGCCGCTCCCATTCATCACATTGTCAAAAGGGGCGGAGCATGGGTGAACTCAAAATGATGCCCCCCCCCCCGAAAAAAGTTCTGCGGACGCCCATGGCTGTAAACCAAACTGTCAAACCATCCAATGGCTGTTGTCATAGCTGATCACATGAGCAGCATCATGGCAGTTGTAGATTAAACAGAGGCCAAGATGGCAGCTTCCTTGGCTAAAAATGATAGGAGGGTTTACTACCACTTTAATCATAACAGTCAAGTTGTACAGAGAGAATATGTAAGCTGCCAAAGCAGACTTCTGAGTATGCTAGTTGTGTGGCTGTAGCTCATACTTTGAGTCGGGGATTGAGAATAAGTATACAGATAAAGATCTCCGACTTGACTCTACTGATTTGTCTGCTTGTTTTTGACAGTATTAAAGACAGTGGGTTAGCATAACATCCAGGCAGCTGACAAAATGAGATCTGCAATAGGTATCAGTATGCTCTAAATAAGACCTATTTTGAGAGACTTTGGAGGAGAACACTGCTGACTGATCCCTCTAAAAATGCTAGTTGCCAGCGGCTATTGTTAATCCAATGGCTTTGAGGCTTTCATGATCACTGACCTGAAACATATACATATCAGAAGTTGAGACTCCAGTCTAGCTTTCTACCCTGCATGCTTGTTTCAGGTTAATGACTCAGAAATCGACTGTCAGCAATGGCAGCCTATGTGTATTTCTAATGACAGGTTGCCTTTTAGGTGTTGAATTATATTGAGAAGGTTGCTGTTGAGAGGATGCGGGCACAGAATTTAGAAAGTTGTCAAGTTGCACATATCCTTTCAACATGTATATTTCTTGATATACAGATCACCACTAGAGGTTACACATATCTGCCTATGAAAAACTCTAATCAAAATATGGAAGAATAAGCAAGTAAAAGTGTGACAGTCACGCCAAAATGACTGTAGTGAGCTGACAATGTTGCCTTGCTACACTGAAATCCCAAGCGGTAATTTCAGTCCATCCTGATTCCTCCTCTGCTTGTCTATAGAACACACTCCCTTATGTCAGTGTTTCTCAACTCCTGTCCTCAGGACCCACCAACAGGCCAGATTTTGAGTATTACCTTGGGGAGATGCAGACTAGAATACTGCAATCACTGAGCAGCAAATGATATCACCTGTGATGTATTTCAGTTATCCTGCAAACCTGGCCTGTTAGTGGGTCCCGAGGACAGGAGTTGAGAACCACTGCCTTATGTTCTGGAGATAAGTAGAGGGTGTGGTGTTTTGTAGTCCAATGGGAAGACAAGGTAAGGCTGGCAAAACTGCTTAGGATTTCAGGGCAGTGAAGGCTCTGTGTGCCCTATGTACCACAGGGAGTTAGGAGAACATTTAGGTTCCATGCACACTAGCGTTTTTTATAACCTCAAAATAACGCTAGCAGAAAAAAGCTGGATGAAACACTTTGATAATAGCATTTTTGTGCTGGCTTGTAGTAGCGTTTTAGTAGCTTTTAGGAGCATTAGCGTATTGTTAGCGTTTTTACAGTACATGAAGAAGAAAAAAATCACTTGAAAAAAGCTGTTAGGAGCCTTTTAGTAGCATTTAGAAGCATTTAGCATTTTTCTTCTGCCAGAAAAACACTCCAAAACTCTACAAAAACATTTTTATTCTGCTACTAAACGATGAAGCTTGAAAAATGCTTCTAGCATAAAATAGTGGGCATGGACACAGACGGGTTGATTTACTAAAGGCAAACAGACTGTGCACTTTGCAAAGTGCAGTTGCTCCAGAGCTTAGTAAATAAGGTAAAACTTCACTTTGCAAAGAATATCTAACCACATGCAAGGAAAATGAAAAAAAAAAAGTATTTTTGCTTGCACGTGATTGGATGATGGAAGTCAGCAGAGCATCTGCTCATTTACTAAGCTCTTTCAGGGTGCAGGGTATTTGCCTTTAGTAAATCACCCCCATAGGACAGCACTATTAGCTTCTAGGAGCAGAAAAAGAAGGAGCTTAACCACTTCAGCCCCGGAAAGTTTTACCCCCTTCCTGACCAGAGCAGTTTTTGAGATTCGGCACTGCGTCGCTTTAACTGACAATTGCGCGGTCCTGCAACGTTGTACCCAAACAAAATTGGCGTCCTTTTTTTCCCCACAAATAGAGCTTTCTTTTGGTGGTATTTGATCCCCTCTGCGTCATTTCTGATCGCCGCTATAAACAAAAAAAAGTTTTTCTTACTTTTTGCTAAAATACAAATCCAAAAAAAAAAATATAAAAAAACATTTTTTTTCATCGGTTTTGGCCGAATTATATTCTTCCTCATATTTGTGATAAAAAAAAACGAAATCTGCGTTTATTGATTGGTTTGCGCAAAAGTGGCCGCGTTTACAAATAGTGAGAATTAATTTCTGGGGTTTTCATTTTTTTTTTTTTTTTTTTACTAGTAATGGCGGCGATTTGCGATTTTTAGCAGTACTGCGATATTGCGGTGGACATGTCGGATATTTTTGACACTTTTTTGGGACCAATGACTTTTATACAGTGATCAGAAATTTAAATGTCCACTGATTACTGTATAAATGTCATTGGCAGTGAAGGGGTTAACCTGGGGGGGGGGGCTAGGGATTAACTGTGTTCCCAGGGTGTGTTCTAGCTGTGGGGGGGCTGGGATAACATGGGCATTGGAGATCTAACTGATCCCAGTGACAGGGATCAGTAGATCTCCTATGTCCCCATTGAAAGAGCCGGGAACCTCCGTGTTTACATCGGCGGTTCCCAGCTCTTTGGCTGTGGCCGCTCATTGTGGCTTGCTGGCGGACATCGGGTCTGCCGGGGCCGCGGGCACACTCCTCCGGAGTGCGATGGCGCGTGCACGCCCCCTAGAGGCCACCCGCAGATCGCCGCCTTTTTACGGCGATTCGAGGTTGCCGTCCACACTGCCGCAGTAAATATACTGCGTGCAGTGTGGAACCGGTTAAATAACGCTAATGTGCATGAAGCCTTTGTTTAAACCAGCTAAAAACATTCCCAGCACATCAAAAAAAAAGGTGTTCAAAGCCCTACAGTTCGTTTTCTTTCTAAAGCAGCCACAGCCTGAGTAGAAAAGTCTGTCCCCTGCCAACATGTTGCAAAGAAGGACCCTTGCTTTCTGTGGGAGAGCAGTATACTTTCTGCGGGAGTGCAACACATCTCCTTCTGAATGTATGTGTAGGACCAGCGCAACGGAAAGCAATAAATCATATATTTGTGTGTGAATATATAGATAAACAAATGAGCATATGTGAATAATTAAATATACACAAATAAACAAATATAAATCTGAGGGGGGCTGCACGTGTATCTGTTATAAAACAAAAGAATTATAGGAACCAAAGAACCGCGCTCCCCTCATATAGTGATAATCTACCAACTAACTCTTGGGGTGTAGTCACAACTATTGGGCAAAAAGCTCAAAATACGTTGAATGTGCCCCAACTGAAATGCTCATAAATAAAGTACAAGTGCTACATCAATACCCAGTACAATCTGTGTGGTGGCTGGGTACAAACCATACCCCACACACGTCACACAAGGTCAGTGCAAATGTGAATAATCGTCATTAGCTATTATTGAACTGTGCAAAAACATGCAAAAAATATATAAAGTGCAGAATGCCAAAAAAGTGCAAAAGCCTTAATATAATGGTGCTAATAAGTCCAAATAGTCCCAAATCATTCAATATATAAATAGGTATATCCATGAATGGACCGATAACAAACCGCTGTAGCGGAGGAGAAGTCGTCTATTCATTAAACAAGAAGCATTTATGATTCCTGTCATGGGAATCCATTTGATCTGGTGAGTAGGCTGTGTGACCAGGGTGTCAGGTGGAGGATCGTCACAGTATTAAAGGTGCTACATCATTTCACATCCCTTTTGTCCCTGGTGCTTTGTCCAGTGCCCTGCATGCACTTTTATATCATATATGTCATTCTTTCTGCCTGGAAACTTGAGAACGTCCATGGCATCCAAAAAGCGTCCCTTTACGTCAAAACTGGTTTTGGACCAGCTAGAAAACACCGATAGTAAATAAGAATCATTTGCAGAATTGAGTGATACTGATTTGTGGGGAAATTCGTTATCAGACACTGAAAGTGATGACAGCAACAATTCTGCAAATGAGCAAATTTCAGTGTTTTTATAATTTATGATTTCATTATTTCAAACTTTATCATACTGGGGATGTCTGCTAGACTCTTGTTTGGACAGATTTAAGCGAGTATTCCTAAGCATAGGTGTGCGCAACCTATTGCATTAGTGTGAGCACCCCAAAGCTCAAACACACAATACCTATCACGATGTTCATTCAGAAAGGGAAGGGGCCGGTAAATTACATATTTAACGACCCCTTCCCCCACTCATCCTAAAACATCTGAGCAGCAAAAGCCGGCAGGAGAGGGGGGGAGAGGAAACGAGGGAGGGGGGGGAAGGGCACTAGGGGGAATCTGTGCTACACAGGGTAATTAGAGTGTGCCTGGGCATACGTGGCACACCCTGTGCGCTTGCCTATGTTCCTAAGAATTACAGACCTACAATATAAAACGCCAAATTTCTATGCAAAACAATGTACCGCTTTGAGATGCAAAAATCTGACATAATCATACCGCCAGGGAGGTTAATAAAGAAAGCAAGGGAAATTTTTGAGACCGCTCACAGAGAGACGTATGTCAGGGAAATGAGGATGTAGATGCTACTTTGGGGTAACTTTCAAAGTACTTTGGAGTATGTATTTAAAAAAAAGCTGGAAGTGTACAAGAAAATGAAAGAGGAAATCTAGGAATTATCTATTTTTTCCAACTTACAGTGGTTTAACTTGGTTTGAGGTAAGTATCCAATAATATAATATCCAGAGAGCTGCTGGGGATGCGTAAAATCATTGTAGTAGTCCGTGCCACATACAGTGATAGCTGCGGTCTTCCGAGTGCTTTTCCAGCACTTTCACCTCTGCACACTGAACACAGGGGCCATTCAGAGAATATGATGACACCCGCTACTTCTCTGCACCTTGTCCATTCAGATAACGTCTTGTATTTATTTTTAAAAATGAAAAGGCATTTTCTGAACGGGGTCCATATAATTATTTCTGTAACTCGGCATCTAATTTGGGTAAAAAACATAGAGATGGATATACACACATTACCAAGGCACATCTTTGGAATGTAAGCGATGCTTGCACACAATGTATTATTTGCTTTTTACACATAACTGTGCAAGTGTTTATGATCCAACTTATGGTGCAATAACTGCTAGCTGTCCACAATTTCGAGCTTCATACATGGAATTGCTTTGACATATCAAACATTAAGGATGCTAGTTAAGGAGTATGCTTGTACTTGCTGACTATATTTTATTTATGACAGTTAGGCAGAACGGGGATTTCTGGTGGGGGATTTTACCAGTGAAGTCTCCTAGATATATAACAAGACAGTATGTAATTTCACTTTCCCATACCCACAAAAAGTGACAAAAACACTTTGGATGGAGTTACCCTTTGAAAAAATGAGTTGACAGCTGAATAAAGATAAACTAACAGTGGAATGAAAATTCTTGCTTTCTCTTTACTTAGGTATAACAAAATGAAAGCAGAAAATTCAAAACTCCAGTATGTTGGAGATTTCAATCACAAAAAGCCTAAAATAATAATATTATCAGTTGTGTAGTCGAGAAGGTTAGTAGGAATGTCAGATTGGCAGTCATTGGTGTAGACCAGCCTTTTTCACCCAGGGTGCCTTGAGGTTTCTTCAGGGGTTCCTTGGCAAAATACCTAAAAATTGTCCAAAAATTGTATACAAGCCAGTGTGTGGATGAAGCCTGTATTTTAGTTACACAAAGCAACTGGTTTTCATTGTGCACCATTCCAACCTTCTAGCTGCCGGAATCCTAACGACCAATGGCATCATGGATATGGAGGATGTCAGTCACCTGAATAGCATTCTTGTTTGACCCTCCCCTGCCCCTAACCATCAGTGTTGGGGTCACATTAGCTGAGTGATGGAGAAAAGCTGAGGGAGAAGAGAAACATTAAAATACTAGTCAGTACCAGTTTGCAAAAGTGTATTTGCTTTGGAAGAAAAAATCACCCCTAAAGTTGAGTGCCCTACTTGTGAGGATGTTGCTGTATAATGTAAAACTATTAGAATAGTTTTTTATACATTTTAGAATGGGGTGCCTTGAGACTGTCCATAATTTTTAAAGGGTGCCTCGGGATTGTCCCAAATTTTTAAAGGGTACCTTGACTAAAAAAAGGTTAAGAAACCTGGTGTAGACTAGCAACCTTTGGACCATATTTGATTCTGTCACTCCTTTCTGATGGCTTTTAGCAATGCTACACTAAAAGATATTATTGGAGGTGATGAAGTTATTGTGTTTGATAGCGGCATGTTGAGCAGTAGATGTCAAACTTAGAACATCAAAATGTTGGAAACGGGGGGGCGTGGCTGGCTGCAGCAGGAGATGGCTGCTTAACTGCTCAGCTCCATGCAGCTTGAGAACTGAAAATCACCACTCTGACATCAAAAAAAGGTGAAAACTATACAAATTATACTCCACAGCGCACAATATTCAGCCAACAGCACATTGATTGCCAGAGAGAGTAAAAAAAAATACAAACCAGGAGGAGAAGATCTGGAAAAAAACTACAGTCTCACCACTAAAAGTCAAGAGTTCGACGTACCTCGACTCGTCAATTCGTCGGTAGAGGACGACGTCGGTCGGTGCGGGGGGGCAAAGGTTGTAAAACTACAAGATTCAAACTGTAGATGACGAGTTGTACGGCGATAGTTTGTGTTATTGAAGTAGTGGAGGTTATTATAGAAAATCACATCGTAACGATTTTCGGTAGTCTTTCCTCACTGTCTTAGTTTATACCAGGTTTCCAACGATCAGATGTGGTCCAAAGAATTGGAAAAAAATCAGTTCCATGGGAAATTTTT
>BLSH010298547.1:298935-314489 GCA_018402905.1 Glandirana rugosa | reverse complement strand
AGCCAGGCTACTCATAATGCGAAAATGGAGAGGTTCGCTGACACCCAACATATCAGAGGTTAAATTTCAGCTGAATCTGACCAAAGATCTGGAATGTTCATTAGCCATACAGAATGACACATTCAATAAATATGCAAGAGCCTGGTCTCCCTGGACAACAATTCAAAGAACTTGACATTTTACCATTAACTGATATTCTGGTTATTATACAATATCTCTTGGATGTTTAATCTTTCAAATGGACAATCTGAGCCGACAGGATTACTTCTTGTCTATGAGCCTCCTGACCTACTTTCAACGTTTAACGTTTATAAGCCTGTACGTTTGTTATTATTACCTGATATGATGTATGGAAGGGTTAATCTGATAACCCAATTGCAATAACATGTATTGTCTACTTTTGAAAATATCAATAAAAAACCATATTAAAAAAAAAAAAAAAAAAAAAATGTTGGAAACAACACTGAAGTTATGCCTATAGGCACATGACTTAAAGCAAACCTGAGCTTTGCCCTTAGAGGACAATGCAACTGGCTCATTTGAATTCCCTCCTCTCCAGCTCCTATCCATCATCTTCCTCCATGGTGGAACATGTGATTCACTTCCCTGCCTCTCATATGATAGCGCTAGTGTTTTATGTGTGGCCAGGGGTTTTGGATGGACAGACAGCCCCCTCTCTGTAAAGGCTCAAACTAGAGTGATTTGGAACTTACGCAAGGCTACCTTTTCTGGTGGCTAAACAGAGCAGCGGGGTAGCGGAAAAAAGGAAACCATGTGTTGCTGAGAAGAAAGACATGAAAGATGTTGATTTGCCCTACATGGGCAGTGCATAGGTTCACTCTAAAGGTCCGCTCCATGCAAAAAGTAAAATATTACCCAGAAAACATTACCAGTAAACTAAAAATCTAAAAACATTTACCACGCCTGGAAAAAAACCAAAGTTTTCAGAATATTTCTGGCTGGAGCTACAGCCTCTTTACTACTCATATTGTGCTGGGCGAGCTCACTCCTTCAAATCTATGTCTTTGTATTATGTGGAAGTACAACACCTGATGATTGCAGAACTACTAGGTCAACATTGGAGACCCACAGGACAAATAGGATACACAACACGGCAGTTACTCTGTTGTGTCCTCAAGGATGAAAAACAAAAGCATAGGGGAGATTTACTTAATGACTTAATGATATAGAAAATAGTTGGAAACATGTATCCATTATTTAAAGGTATACACTATACCAGGGGTCTCCAAACTATGGCCCTCCAGTTGTTCAGGAACTACAATTCCCATCATGCCTAGTCATGTCTGTGACTGTCAGAGTTTTGCAAAGCCTCATGGGACGTGTAGTTCTGCAACAGCTAGAGGGCTGTAGTTTGGAGATCCCTGCTCAATACCATAAAAGATATACTATGGGACAAATTTACTAAAACTGGTGAACACAGAATCTGGTGCAGCTGTGCATAGTAACTAATCAGCTTCTAGGTTTTACTGTCAAAGCTTATTTGAACAAGCTGAAGTTAGAAGCTGATTGGTTACCATTCACAGCTGCACCAGATTCTGTGTGCAACAGTTTAAGTACCCCCCCCCCCCCAGGTATATGTTTTATGGTATAGAGCAGGGATAAACAATTAGCGGACCTCCAGATGTTGCAAAACGACAAGTCCCATCATGCCTCTGCCTCTGGGTGTCATGCTTGTAGCTGTCAGAGTCTTGCTATGCCTCATGGGACTTGTAGTTCTGCAACAGCTGGAGGTCCGCTAATTGCATATCCCTGGTATTGAGTATACCTTTAAATAATGGATACGTTTCCATTTTTTCCCTATTTTCTATATCATTAAATCACAAGTCTTATAATCACTCATCAGTACTTTGTTTGAGGACTGAGGATTTACATGCACTGCTATATTGTGTTAAACCAGCAGACATCAAAATAGGATAACATTATGCTTCAATCTGATGAAAGGGCAGGGCTGTAAATTACATCTTAAGTATGCAAATATCTGGTTTCATTATATAACACTCCCCAAACCAACAACACAATTGAAAATAGGGTGTATGGAGCAATTCATATTATTGCCAGGAGACATAGGGTTGGTCACAAGTACAGGAGTACAGAATTAACACCACAGCCCATTGGGGGGGGGGTGTAAGACACAATTGCTTTACCTCTGAGGCTAAGGTCAACTTGTCATAGCACTTTATAAAGGTCATAAATATAAGCTTTTTTACAAGAATCATAGGTTAGGAAAAGTGACCAGTGTTCAATTCGATACACATGTAATGCAGGAGTTGTGAAAAGGAAAGCTTTTAATGTTTTACAGTGACTGCATTTGGAAAAAGACAAATTCATATATATATATATATATATATATATATATATATATATATATATGTATACGGTATACTTTATAAAGGACTTTGGGACTTTTTTATTTTTTGTACATAAATTGCAATTTACGTTCTTCAATGACATTGCTTGATAAGGTTTTTTGCAGAAAGTGTGACACTATGAGGTTCATTTACTAAAGCTTGAAAGTGCACAATTTGGTGCAGCTCCACACAGAAACCAATCAGCTTCAAGTTTTTATTGTCAAAGCTTGATTGAACAAGCTGAGGTTAGAAGCTGATTGGTTAGCATGCACAGCTGCACCAGTTTTTGCACTCTCCATCTTTAGTAAATCAACCCCTATATTTCATAAGGCTTCATAAAATTTAGATTATTCTGTTGTAAACCAATGACAGGGCCCATGCATGTGTTGCAATATCGCACTCACCATAATACAATGTATTATGCCTTCCATAAGGCTGTTTTGCTGCAGCCCATCATAACAGACATTGTGCGTTATAGTGTGCTGTGGTGCACTGTAGGGCAGATGTGCATTTGGAATAGCATTCTAGCCATCAACCTGGTGTGAACTGGCCGTTATTAGATTTTTTAAAATTATGCCTATTACATTAATTTAGATGGTAGGGACCCCCAAAACAGTTGGAAGGTAAGAGATCTCTATATATCAGCCATTCTCAACCTTTCAACAAAGAGGAACCCTTGAAATAACTTTCCGGCCTCAGGGAACCCCTGCTAAAAATTACTGTAGCTACAACTCATGATGCATTAGTGAGATGGTCATTGGGAAGAATGCTCCTTACACTTGTGGTCATTGGAAACGATTACCCCTTACAGATAACTAAAATAATCAGTAGTGTCAGTGGGAACTTATCCAAGAGGCAGAAGTTGCTCATTGGTCAAGGAACCGCTCCAAGCCTCTGGAAGAACCCCCTGGTTGAGAAACCCTACAATAGATGGACCCCAGGACATTGTCATTAGTTGAGACACAATAACAAGTGCACATAACCCCCAGGAAAACCATAATGGGGCATTATCAATAGTATCCATCATATATAGTATTTTATGATACTTTAATTGCATTTCACTTTGCCATGTATATGACTTAAAGCAACTTCTGAGCAGTCAGGCTTTAGCAGGACTGTCACTTGATGCCTTTATATGAATAGCCAACCAAACTTTGATGATGTTGGGTAATGGGGGTTCTCAGTAAGGGTGGATTACAGCTGTGTGGCCTGGGATTTAGGTCATAAGCTACCATATGGACATATTTATTTGTAAATTGCTTTCCATGTTCTTTAATTTAAATTAGTTCATTTTTTTTCCACAGAAATTTAGAGAATTTGTACCAGGGACCACAACCAACAGAGTTCTTCAGCATCAAGGATCATTGGATGGATGGGGTACATCTTCCCTGCCGAGCTATGATGAGAGTTCAATTATACAGAGTCCTCCACCCCGGTCCATGTCACCTGCTTGGAGTGACCGTTCACCTTCCCCATCACCTGTACGAATGGAGAATGACCTTAGAGCGGGAAATCAGATGAAAGCTCTTCTTGCCAGAAATATCATCAATGCAGCAAAGCGCAAGAATACCTCACCATGGGGGGTTACTAGTCCACAGTCTCCTCTTCATATTACATCTCCCTGGAGTCTACCAGTTGGCAATGGATCTTCTCTGCCTGCTACACCTAGAGCCAGGCGGTCACCAACTGGTTCAGATATCTCAATGGAATCAGAGGATTCTGGAGCAAAATCTCCAGGATTTCGGAGCTTCCCATTCTCACCAAAGGGGTGGTATGGAAGCATGCGGGGGAAGCGAGATAGTCTACCCTCTAGCTCACCCTTTGCATACACCCCATAAATGATTCTGTCCAGCTCAAGTACCGTTAGATACCATTAGATACCAAATCAAGCTCTAACAGCTTTTCATGTCCTATATTGCCAAATAGGCTTTTAGATTTAAACTAGAAACATTTGGGAATTAAAATTTTAAATTTTAAAAATAAATCAAAATTTAAGTGGATCAGTTCTGACTTCACAGGGTAAAACTCAATGGAAGTCTAAGCAATCACTGACATTAAACTTAAATAAACAATTAATAATTCCGTAACCGCTGAGCAATATATTTCAAAGTAGTTTCTCATGAACATTGTAAATTGTATAAAGTCAAATAAGCCTCCATTTTTTTATTATTATTTTAATCCCAGCATTTTATTTTTTAAGACACGAGTTATAAAACTAAATGGAATAACTGTATTATTAATCACATTTTGGAGGCAACAATATGAGTTTTGAAATAAAGAATTATTACTGGAAAAAATAAGGAACATTTGTAATTTTGAAGATTATTTTTTAAACAACTGACTGTGGACCTTTATTGTCACATTTGTATAGTTTTGTGGACAATTAATCAGCAGACAGCTTCGCTTACCTACAAAATATGATGGACAGGTTTTGCAAGAATTTACTTTTGTAATGTGGAGAACTTTTGTTAGGCATATACGAGACAATTGCTTCGGACTACCTAGCAAAGACTTAACCTCTGCTGATAGCAATCTTCAAATGCAAAGGGCTAAGTGCGGATCATTCCAAGTAATGAAGATCTTAAACTAATCCTTCAACATGCCGGAAAAGCTTTAACATTGGGAAGCCTAAGGAAACTAAATTGTTGTCATACACAACATTCAGGTGAATTGGTTCCTCTGTTTGGGCGATTGAAAACGAAATATTGGAAAAGACCTACAAAAATGACTGGAAACAAACATTATTTTAACTGGGAAGAATACGTGATGATCAGTGGTGCCTGCTGTCCATCTAGGATAACCAAGCAGTTTTCTTCTCAAACAAAAAAATCTGTTTGTTGGTGGCCAGCATTATCCGTAATTAGATATCAAGACAATCCAGAGGGTGGATGTAATAGGCTTAACTGTGGAGGCCTTTCCACATCTGCCTTTGCACTGATAAAAACCTCTCAGTATTCTATGCATAGGCTTTTGTCACTGCACATTTATCAATGCACTATAATTGCTTTTAACTGTCCACTGCGGAGAAGGTGCACACAAGACCTGGGGACACTATGAATGAAATAAAATGCTATTTCTTTAGCTTAAGAAAAGGAAGCAACATGCCAAAGAAAGAAAGACAGTTTTAGGAAACTGAAGGTACTTTATGATATTTAATATTGTTTTAAATAAAAAGGCCTACTTGTCTGTAGCCAGTAACAACATGGCTAGCTTGTGAAGGATTTAAAAAGAGCCATAGAGAAACAGGTTGCTTAAATGACTGCAATACACATCTGATTGATTTAGTAATGAAATGCATCTTGTAATATTCACAAATATATCAGTAAATTGGGTGCGTGATATGTGACATTCAGTTGAGCAAATATTTTTTTCTTTTTTTGCAGAGAGCGAAAGAAAGACACAAACCAGTTCAAATGTCTAGTTAAATGAAGGTTGGGACTGATAAAGTTTTGGATTTTCCATATGGTGTCACTGGAACAAGGAGCTCTATGTCCTGGTGACCAAAAGCAAAAAAAATGGAGTGAGGAGGGGGGGGTCTAACCCTTCACTAGTCCATCCAAAATTAAGATAAAAATGTGGATTTAGTTTCACTTTAAAATGACGGGTTTCTGAACGTCCATAGTGTTATCCTGGGATATGATGCTGTGTTCATACACTGCTGATTGTGTCTGTTCATTATGTCTGTGCAGACTTATCCTCCAGGAAAAGGAGAACATTGGATGGGGAGGTTGGGACTGGAGGAGGAAGAGGACATGGGATGGGGGAATGGGACTGGAGGAGGAGGATGACAACATGGGATGGAGGAGGAGGAGATGGGATGGAGGAGATAGGACTGTAGGAAGAGAATGACATGGGATGGAGGAGATGGAACTGGAGGAGGAGGAGGATATGGGATAGAGGAGATGGGACTGGAGGAGGAGAACTTAGGATGGAGGAGATAGGATTGGAGGAGGAGGACATGGGATGGAAGAGATGGAACTGGAGGAGGAGGACATGGAATGGAGTAGATGGAACTGGAGGAGGAGGAGGGCATGGGATGGAAGAAGAGGAGGACACAGGATGAAGGAGATGGGATTGGGGCAGGAGGACATGGGATGGAGAAGATGGGACTGGAGGAGGAGGACATGCAATGGAGCTGATGAGACTGGAGGAGAAGGAGGACATGAGATGGAGGACATGGTACTGTAGGATGGAGAGGACATGGGATGGGGGAGATCAGTCTGGAAGGGGATGAGGACATGGGATGGGGTAGATCAGATTGGAAGAGGAGAACATGGGATGGAGAAGGAGGACATGGGATGGGACTCGGTGGGATGGCCAGTGGACAGGCCCTGGGGAATGTTGATGGCCAGGCCTAAAGCTATGTAAGGGGCCTCAAATTTTCTGATGGCTGCCCTATATATATATATATATATAAGCCAAGGAAATCTGTAGTGAAAGAAATATGCTGCCATTGTTAACCTGCTTCTTAAAATGCTTGTCATCTTTGTATATCCTTTGCACAGGCTTTCTTCAGCCCAGGTTCACACTAGTGCGAACACAGACATCGCATGTGATACGCACTCGCGCTGCGGGTGTCATTTACAATGTATTGACACCCGCAGTGGTTCGCAGAAGGCAGTGTGAACTGCCTGCAAGAGAGGTGCGATGCGGGAACCCGCACTGGAATTGCGCTTTTTCCTGATCGCACCTATGTGAACCTGGGCTTAAAGTGTGTCTTTGTCCAAGCCACAGACATTTAAGTATGTATCTATTCTAACAAACAATAAATATGCTTAACAAAGCCCTTACTAACCATTATAGCTGGAGGCACTGTGGATGGAGGAGTGGGGTGAGCTGAATTGTTGAAAAATGACTTGAATGACTTAAAGGAAAAGTATGGCCTGAACTCATTTGGCCATACTTCACCTTTGGGTCACAGGAGTGCAATACGTTTTACACTCCTGTGACCCATTTTCAGCAGAGAGCGGACTGAAGTCCGTTCTCTGCTGACATCACAGGAGTCGGGACAGGCACTGCGTTATCACGACTTCAAGTGTCAGGATCCGCCAGGTGCCTGGACCAACAGCTGTCACAGCCTCTCAACAAGCAGCTGAGAGGCTGAGATGGCCACTCCCCACCCATCCACAGCTCAGTGCTCCAGTGAGCATGGAGGGAGATGAGAGGAGAGCTGCTGATTGACAGCCAGCAGCTCTCCTCTCAGGAATCTGTGAGAACCAAGCCATCAGCTGTGTTTGGTGGCTCGGTTCTCAGTGTACAGACGCCGGGGGACAGATGCAGTATCGGACCAATCCACCAGGTAAGTATAAAGGGGGGAAAACCTGGAAACCCATACTTCCCTTTTAAGTTATTAGGCTGAGAATTATAAGGATGGATTGTTCCACAGTGTGTACAGCTACAGATTAGTGAGGTCTTGTATTAGAGGTTATTTTCTGCTTGTCAACAATATGTATATACTTGAATATCCATAGACTGGCTCCAGGTAAACAGTAAAGGCCCGTACACATGATGCGAAATTCGGACGGGAATTGTCGTTGGACCACCTGTCATCCGAAATTCTTACCATTAGTATGCTCCTTTTGACAGCTGATTGACATTTTTCATCAGACAAAAGCTGGATGTGCAGACTAGTAAATTTTTGACGTACGACAACGGCACGTCCAATTTTCGCTCTGTTAGTATGGTTTTCATATGAACAAAATCAAATGACCGAGATTTCGCTTTCTCAGAAAGGAAAAAAAGATGCAAAACATGACGTCACTTCTGACGTTGAGTTCGGTCAAGCGAAAATTTTCGGATAGTCAGTATGCTTTACAAAATCATGGACACACGCTTTTGACAAGAATCATAAGCGCGGTCGTGCGAAAATCAAACCACGAGTATGAGGCTTAAGCCATGTGTAATAGACACTTATAGATTCTACAACACTAAAGTGGACATAGAAGAATACAACACAACAACTCTTATACATGAGTTTGGTGATCCTACACTAAAACTCTTGTGGGAAGACCATTTTCATGTTGTTTTTACCTAACTGTGCATCATCTGTCATTATTATACACAAGCCAGTTACATAATGTTTTTAGTCATTTTGGGTCTCACATATTTTGCAAATTTAAATGTCATTTTTACAGACATTTACGGGATTATATACTTGTGAATATTACTAATGACAGTATGCAAATATAAGAAAACATGCACTTTAGTTTGTAGCTTTGTAACCTTGTTTTATTTTACACCGGCTGATGACTGAAGGCTAATGCTGTATGTTAAATGGATATGATAGGCAAGTGTAAAAATATTACTTTGATTGTGTAAAAGGATTGTGTTTATGCACTGAGAATCAGTTTGATGTACTGCTCCATGCTGTATCATAAGGAATGTGCTTGTTAATAAAGTTTTACAGCTGATTTTGACTGAAGTAAAGTGAAATGTAATGTAATTTTACTGCAAGACCAAAGTCAGAATGAGTAAGGCAGATTTAAGTATTGCTGTTAGTTTTTTTTTTATAGCATCAATACAATATACAATACAGTAAACACATGATAAAGAAAGGTTGTTCTGTGCATTATTTTTATTACGGTGGCTTATTAGAAACATATATAGATTCATTTGTCTGCATAAGCTTCTACCTCTGCCTACCATGGTTGCCCTGTTCTTGCAAACAAGTTACTTTATTCTATTGCACATACAAAAAGATTTAAGGCTCCCGTCACACCTATGTATATGGATTCAGGAAATACATACAGTATGCAATGTGTTCCCATTAATTCTGCACGGCACACCAATGCTTATATACAATGTAAACCAATGCACCTACCCATCAGCACACTGCAATGCACAGCTGTTAAATCACGGGGCATTGCTGGGTGGGCTTCTCATAATAATGCAGGTGCATTGTATAATGTGGTATTCCACCTTAGGGTAATGTGCACAGATGCATGACAAAATATAGGTTTGAAAAGCACTGAAACAGGTACAGAAAGACATATAGGGGTTGATTTACTAAAACTGGAGTGTGCAGAATCTGGTGCAGCTGTGCATAGAAACCAACCAGCTTCCAGGTTTTATTGTCCAAGCTTAATTGAAAAAGCTGAAGTTAGAAGCGTATTGGTTACCATGCATAGCAGCACCAGATTACTGACTTCATGCTCACTATGCACGCTGTCATGCTGATAAAGTGGCTTCAATACTTTGAACCTGGAATAAACAAGTAAAGTCAAAATGAAAACAAAAATTTTTAATCTGCATACTTATCCTAGGGCAGTGGCGTAGAATGTATTGAAGCCCTAGGATAAACATGACAGGCATGCAACTGGTACTTGCAAATAGAGAAGTCAGCAGTGACCACCTATTTATTTCTCTGGGTATAGGTAACTTTAAACAATGCATGTGTGTATGTATATATCCATTCAATTGTATCCAAGGTTTGGTGATGCAGTGGGCCATGTCTCTGGGCACCATGTCTGATACACCAGAAAACCCTTTCCATAGATATTTCCAACCCACCTCATAAAAAAAAATCATCAAAAATATCTAGGACAAAACAAGGAGACTTTAACAAACAGTACATGACTGGCTCTTGAAATGTGATTAATGCACCACAGCACCTCAGAAGAGGGAAGCACACTCTATATGAAAACAAAGCAGAGAAGAAGGTGCTTCTCTGCTTTATTAACATAGCAGTGGTGCATATTTTGCAGCATTAGCACCTCCATAACAGTTTCATTGGTGCAACTGTCTGCCTGTGTAGATTGTGTGGTTGCCTGCATATACAGACCAACAGTATTAGGATAATTAATTACAACACAATAATAGCAAAGCACTCAATTTAAAGTGTAGAACCCATAGAATTAAGGCTTGATTCACACCTATGCATTTTTAGTGCTTTTTGCATATTTGCACTACAGTCCAATTATCATGGTTTCCTATGGAACACATTCTGCAGTGCAAATCTGCAAAATGCACTAAAAATGCATAGGTGTGAATCAAGCCTGAATGTGCATGTAAAGCTGCAGTTTTTTAGTTTTAGGCTGGGTTCACATCTATGCATTTTTAGTGCTTTTTGCACTTTGCAGGTTTGCACTGCAGTCCATTTAACATGGTTTCCTATGGAACACGTTCTGTAGTGCAAATCTGCAAAATGCAAAAAGCACTAATGCAAATGCATAGGTGTGAATCCAGCCTTAGAGTAGGGAAGGTTTAAAACCCTTATCAATTTATTTTTCACTATCTGTGTCCCACTGGGCAACTTTTTCTCCACTTCATGTCTTGGAGACACAATAGGAAATGAGAGGAAATCTCTCCAAAGTGAAGTGAAACCCAGTAATGAAGAATTGTCACAGGAACAGTTATGCCCATTGAAGGGTTTTCCCTCACCTCACCTCTTGCTCTTATGACAACTCATCATCTTTGGATTTCCCCTAACGTTTTGTCTCAATGACAACTGTAACCAGAAAAAATAGAGAGGGAGAATTTCCACAACAAGGACACAGCAATAAAATCCTGACAAAGTGTCTAACCTTTCCTTACTTTATCCAAATCTATTTTGGTATGCCTAGCAATGTACAGATGCTAACCATTAACCAGTACCTGCATAGAATCTTCGTGAGCTCAGCAGCAAGGCACACAGAAAATGTATAGCAAAATGACACGTCAAGAACATGCCTTAACTTGACAACGACAACTTGACCATGTAGGTCAAAGTACAGTGTCTCTGCAAAGGTTCAGTACCCTCGCCTCCCCACCCTGACCCCCTTTATATACTCACCTTACCAGAGTTACTTGCCATTCCTTCCATTGCAGACAGTGCTGAAGTCAGCAGTGATGTCACTCCATTGGCTATGTGGCAGTGCTCTGACCTATCAATAGGCTGCTAGGCCCAATCACTGTCACGGGAGAGCAGGTACATGCTCCCCATACCAGGAAGCACTGGGTAGGGCAGCTGGATGCAGAGGAGGAAGTGGTCAGGAAGTTGGCCTTACATGGGTGAGGTGACAATGTCTCTTTAAAAGTGGGGCATTCAATAAAAAAGTACATAAGTCAGCAGTCACAGAATTGGCTGTCGGTAAATTACATCCTCGATAATGTTGGCCAGATCGGATGATACAGGGATGGTTGTCATAATATTAAATAATGTTGTTATAATCTGTCGTCTCAGCATAGATTGGATGAAACAGAGGGGAAGTGTGTGCACAGTAAACATAACAGACAGGAAAGGGTTTCACTATGTCTATTGGCTGCCAGACACTCCATTTCCCCAGCATGTGCGCACTGGCCTAGCTGTGCTCTGATTGGCCCCTAGCTGTTGGACAGTTACAGGTGCTGATATTTAGCAGTGATGAAATTTCTATATTCTTTTTTTAGCATAGTAACCTTTAAAGGGTGGGCCAAGCATCCTAAGCACTTGTGTCACAGATATTTGGTCTGCGTGCGTTAGTCTGAGTAAACAGCTAGAAGGGGTTGGGGACTTGAACTGTCAAACAAAGGAAATGAGACCACTTTGTATAACTCATGTCCTGTGTAGGTCAGCACATAGCTAAACTAGTTACAAGCTGCAATGGTGCATTATATGATTGTTATGACTGTATAAAGGCCGACTTTATCTCTGGAATATCTCTTTTGGAAAAAGAGATGGAGACCAGAGTTCAGTAAAGGGGAGCTAAAGCCAAAACTATTTCTATTTGGTTTTGGATAGGATGTGAAATTTTCTTTCTGCCTGTGCACCCCAAGGAGATATTTCTCTCTATTTGTCCTAGCGACCATTGCCAGCCAGGACAGAAAGCAACAGGACTTCTCATTTGGTAAAAAATGTAACAAGTGGCTGAAACAGCAGGAGACAATGAGATTAAAGCCTAGTACACATGGGCCAAATGTCGGACGGCATTGGCTGGTTCAATAGAGACCAGCCAACATTCAGCCCATGCGTAGGGCAGCCAGTCCGACAGAAGCTGACCATTCGGCCGGCTTCTGTTGAAGGGCCATGACCAAAAAAGGTCTGCCAACCAACTCCCGATCAGCGCTCTCAGCCAATGACTGAGAATGCTGACTGGAGTGTTCCAATGGGGGGGGGGGGTGGAGAGGGGCATCCCCCTGTCAGAACGCAATAGCACAGCAGGGGAGAATGCTGTACTAACATTGGAATGTTAGTGCAGTGGCTCTGACCTGAGCAGTTAGATTTTTTTCGTTCAACCCAAAAACGAATAGTTTGTACAAGGCTTAAGGGTGGTGAAAGAACTGCCTATTACACACTGGTTTCTCGCAATGAAAAAAATGAATTCTTACAAAGAACTTACTGTGAGGGAATAATCACCACTTTCATTACTACTGTACTTTTTTTGCTGAACTGGCAGTAGTCAAGTATATTGGTAACAAAGGCGTAACACTATTACCATTACCAGTAGTTGCAGAGCTGCCCTGGTCACATGGAGGTGGAGTGTCATCTTGGCCATTTTAGATAAAGGGGCCTTCATTTGTAATCCCAAGGGCTAACTACACATACTGTTTGTTGCATATTTCAAAGTGTATCATTGGAGAATCATGGCACTTATTGCAGCCAATCAGAAGTGTTAACCCTAGCAGCCATGTTAATGAAAATGATGGATCTAAATGGGTAAACTGGATGGATACAGTTGAAGTCAGGTATGGCAGCCCTCCAGTGCTGAAATTAAGCGTTGGCTGGGCCAGATAAGCAAGGCTCTATAGGTTCTTTTAAAAAAAAAATGTACTTAAATTGAATGCCCAGCCCAAACAATTTTTTTTTAGTTACAGTATGGATAGAGAGGATGAGGCTTAGAACTCATGATGGGCTTTTACTGCTATCCAGGGCTTAGTTAGCAATGTTTCTACTTACTGTCATGGTACCCATGGTTAAACCTTATAAAGAGACATTAACTGGGCCCTAGGCTGCTGCTGAGGTTGCCTTGTGAATGATCCTTCTGTGCTGACAGGGGTTCTATCCTTCCCTACCCAAATAAAAAGCATTTTTTCAGTCATCTAAGCATTTTTTTGCCCATGTTGCAGATTTTCCTTCACTTCCTGAATACTAAAACCATTGTTCCTGGGGCAGTAATTCAGGGGGAATCTCTCTATCGAAGCTCTGGGTAGTAGGAAGCATCCAAAACAGAAGGAAAACTGCTTTGGCTGAATATACACTTTAAAGCGGTAGTAAACCCGCCTGAAAAAAAAAATCCTGCAAGACAATAGCATAATATGTTAGTATGCATTGCATACTATACCTACCTTAGAACGAGGCCCCCGATGCCTGAGTCGGTCAGCGCTGAGGGTGCTGACATGATGGTCTTCTTCTTTCTTCCGTGTACGCGGCTCCAGCGCTGTGAGTGGCCGGAGCCGCATGACATCACTCCCGTGCGCGTTCCGGCAGTCAGCTCTGATGTTCTGGCCACCTCCGCCGGATCATCAGAGCGCATGTGCCGTTAATGTCAGCGGCTGCATGCAGGGGAATATCTCCTAAACCATGTAGGTTTAGGAGATATTCATTTTACCTACAGGTACGCATTATTATAGGCTTACCTGTAGGTAAAAACAGTACTTGGAGTTTACTACCGCTTTAAATGAATGTAATGGAACACTGTTAAAAGTACGTCACAGATCCCTGTTACAGTTTTTGATGGCATTGTAACAATTACGGTATCTGAATGCAAAGTTTAATAGCAAATCAGTTCTGCAAATCAGTATATAAATATGAATCAATTTCCTTTTGAGATCATTGGCAGGTCAGTCGATAGTCTCAGCACAGGCCTGTACTTGCACATCGGTCTGTGAAAGAGCCAGCTGTACCTGTCATTGACAGGTCTCTTTAAACAACTTTAGAATCACCTATAAGCTGTTGTTTTATTACTAACTGATTTGATACCTTTTAATCCTTATTAGTTTGGTGTTACTGTACTTCCCCATGGCATGCTTCATGTACAAGGATACTATGAAAAAAAAATCATCAGGACACAGTGCTCCCTGCTGGACAAATGGAGTAATAGGAAAGAACAAAAGTGTTTTGGGGTCAATGATAAATCAGAGCTTTGTCAAGTATTTTTTTTTACTTTTTTCCAAAAAGAAAGCCCATGTGAACATCACATAATTGTAACCTCCAACTCAACCAAAAGCGTCAGTCTCATTACAATCTGCTACGTTAAACACTTTTTTTTTTCAAGTGGCTTTGAATATCCTAAACTGAGGTTGTTACCATCCTTACTAAAAGGATAATACTTATATGTAAACAGCAAGCAATGGGGTTGATTTACTAAAGACAACTAGACTGCGCACTTTGCAAAGTGCAGTTGCACTCCAGAGCTTAGTAAATGAGTAGAAGCTCTGCTGAGTTCCATCATCCAATTATGTGCAAGCAAAAACGCTGTTTTTTTTTTATTTCCTTGCACGTGATTGGGTATTCTATGCAAAGTGCTAAGCTCTGGAGCAACTGCACTTGAAGAATGCAACTGTATTTGTATTTATCTTTAGTAAACCAACCCCTAAGTCTATATATATGTAGCCAAGGTCCCCCTTAGGGGTGGCTGGTTGCAGTGGTCCACCTGTCACTCGGCCCTCAATCACATATTTCCTTTCATCCGGAGTCACGGAACAGGCTGGTAATTTTTTTTGTTTGTTTTTGTTTTATTAGGGGGGATAACACTTGGATGGGGTAAGGGTGACTGTGGGATGCCTGATGATTCAAGAACACGAGACCTTCTATCAGGGCTGGACTGGGACAAAAATTTGGCCCTGGATTTCATCCAGACCGGCCCACTTTAATTTTGCAAATGCGCACAAATACAGTACATAAACTATACGCAATTGCGCAAAAAAAAACATAAGTAGCATAACATAAAGAGTCCTCACACATCTTTTATTATTTCACTTATTCTCCTCTGTAAAAAACGCGTTAACGCATATCAAATACATGACATAAACACGCGTAAACGTTTTAATTTCACCCGGCCAGACCTACTTTAGGTCCCGGTTTAAAAACAGGGTCAGGTCGGGACTATCTTCCAGAGCACAAGAACTTAGTAGTCCGTAGGGTGTCAGTGGGAATGGGGTAGGTTCACAATAGGGGGGATTATTTTGTTTTTGTTTGTTTTTTTTAATGGTCGGACAAGGCACTGAGGCCTACTTTCCTTTATACACTAACTCCCGGCTCACTGTCCACCTGGTGACGTTGGTCGGTGG
>BLSH010298547.1:276732-294372 GCA_018402905.1 Glandirana rugosa | reverse complement strand
CAGAGAGGCCCCCACACACCAGGGTTCCCAGAGAGGCCCCCACACACCAGGGTTCCCAGAGAGGCCCCCACACACCAGGGTTCCCAGAGAGGCCCCCACACACCAGGGTTCCCAGAGAGGCCCCCACCCACCAGGGTTCCCAGAGAGGCCCCCACACACCAGGATCCCCAGACAGCCCCCCACACAGCAGGGTCCCCAGAGAGATCCCCACACAGCAGGGTCCCCAGATGCAACATGTCACTTACCACCCAAAGACTGTCTCTCTCTCCATTCCCTTCAGATTGGCATGCTGGGGGTTGCAGTTCCTCTCTTAGGATTGCGATGGGTCTGCCAGTTCTCCGGACTACATATCCCATGATCCTCCTTTATGCTATTTTTTCATTCCCAGCTCCCCAGTACAGCAGCATGAGGAGAGGGAGGGGGTGAAGAGCCCGCAGCTGCTCTCTCCACATAGAGACACTCTCCTGCTGCTGACCGAAGGAGGAGGAGGGAGGGGCAGGAAACAGCCCTCTGCTCACAGCCTCACACAGTTCAAGGGGGGGGAGGGACACAACAGTTTCTTTCTCCTCCATGGATCTGCTTGCTGTACAGGAAGGAGCACCTGGGCTTTGGCGTCCCCCTCCCCCCCGCTCTGCCGATCAGCCCTGCCAGGCTGCCACTAAGCAGTGTACAGCGGTGTTCAAAGTCATGGCTGTGCGAGACGCACAGCCATGACTTTGACAGGCTGTCTGTCACTGAACCGGCCCACTGAGCCATCGGCCCACCGGGAAACTCCCGGTAGTCCCGATGGCCAGTACAGGCCTGCCTTCTATATACACCTCCGTAGCAAGCACATGGTGAGGCCTGCATTTCTGCAAGCAGGACCTCCAGACTGCCCATTACAGGCAAGGTCCAAAGGCCCTCAAAGTGTAGCTGAGTATGTTTGTGTTAGCTAGGGTTTGATGGACTACTGCTCCCAGCCCATCCTCTTCCAGGCCATCTCAGCCCTCCAGGCTGCTCCACTGTCTATTGCACCTATTCACTATGGGGGCGGTACATATATGTACAGTATCTCACAAAAGTGAGTACACCCCTCACATTTTTGTAAATATTTTATTATATATTTTCATGTGACAACACTGAAGAAATGACACTTTGCTACAATGTAAAGTAGTGAGTGTACAGCTTGTATAACAGTGTAAATTTGCTGTCCCCTCAAAATAACTCAACACACAGCCTTTAATGTCTAAACTGCTGGCAACAAAAGTGAGTGCACCCCTAAGTGAAAATGTCCAAACTGAGCCCAAAGTGTCAATATTTTGTGAGGCCATCTGTATTTTCCAGCACTGCCTTAACCCCTTCGGGCATGGAGTTCACCAGAGCTTCACGGGTTGCCACTGGAGTTCTCTTCCACTCCTCCATGACGACATCATGGAGCTGGTGGATGTTAGAGACTTTGCGCTCCTCCACCTTCCGTTTGAGAATGCCCCACAGATACTCAATAGGGTTTAGGTCTGGAGACATGCTTGGCCAGTCCATCACCTTTAGCCTCAGCTTCTTTAGCAAGGCAGTGGTCATCTTGGAGGTGTGTTTGGGGTCGTTATCATGTTGGAATACTGCCCTGTGGCCCAGTCTCCGAAGGGAGGGGATCATGCTCTGCTTCAGTATGTTGGCATTCATGGTTCTCTCAATGAACTGTAGCTCCCCAGTGCTGGCAGCACTCACGCAGCCCTAGACCATGACACTCCCACCACCATGCTTGACTGTAGGCAAGACACACTTGTTTTTGTACTCCACATCTGGTTGCCACCACACATGCTTGACACCATCTGAACCAAATAAGTTTATATTGGTCTCATCAGACCACAGGACATGGTTCCAGTAATCCATGTCCTTAGTCTGCTTGTCTTCAGCAAACTGTTTGCAGACTTTCTTGTGCATCATCTTTAGAGGAAGCTTCCTTCTGATCAGCCATGCAGATCAATTTGATTCAGTGTGCGACATATGGTTTGAGCACTGACAGGCTGACCCCCCACCCCTTCAACCTCTGTAGCAATGCTGGCAGCACTCATATGTCTATTTCCCAAAGACAACCTCTGGATATGACGCTGAACACGTGCACTCAACTTCTTTGGTCGACCATGGCGAGGCCTGTTCAGAGTGGAACCTGTCCTGTTATAATGCTGTATGGATTTGGCCACTGTGCTGCAGCTCAGTTTCAGGGTCTTGGCAATCTTCTTATAGCCTAGGCCATCTTTATGTAGAGCAACAATTATTTTTTTCAGAACCTCAGAGAGTTCTTTGTGATGAGGTGCCATGTTGAACTTCCAGTGACCAGTATGAGAGAGTGAGAGTGATAACACCAAATTTAACACACCTGCTCCCCATTCACACCTGAGACCTTGTAACACTAATGAGTCACATGACACCGGGGAGGGAGAATGGCTAATTGGGCCCAATTTGGACATGTTCACTTAGGGGTGTACTCACTTTTGTTGCCAGCGGTTTAGACATTAATGGCTGTGTGTTGAGTTATTTTGAGGGGACAGCAAATTTACACTGTTATACAAGCTGTACACTCACTACTTTACATTGTAGCAAAGTGTAATTTCTTCAGTGTTGTCACATGAAAAGATAAAATAAAAGATACTGTGTGTATATATATATATATATATATATATACTGAAAATAATGTTCTGCAATGCATCATGGGTCTTCAGTCCAGTTGCATGTTGAATGTGTGTAATTACAGTATTACTTGCTATATTTACTGCACAATTTATCAATATGTTTACTCTGTATAGTTGTCTCCAAAATAAACATTATTTCATGCTTTCCAAACTATTGTCTTTTTGTTTAGGTTTCAGGTCACATTCTATGCTCAAGCATTTGTCACTAACATACAGAAATGTGGCTCAACCAGTAAGCATTAAGTGATTGGTTGCAGGAATACGAAGAGTAGCCCTCTTTTGTGGATGGTATGAGAAATGGCCCTCCACAAACATTGTGATATTGTGCTAAACCTGTGGGTAAATAAGAGAAGCAGAACCTTCACTAAGTGGAAAAGTGGGTTTGATAATAAAGTTGGCAGTACCTCCACATAGGACAGGACAGCTGTGAACAGAGGGGATTCCCTTCCTGAGAAATTAACCAGTAATCTAATCAAAGTAATTAGAGCAGAGGAACTACTTCTACCAGCATAGATGTGCCAAATCATATACTGTACCTAGCATGTGATCCAGCACTTCTGGGTTGGGGGCACGAGTGTGCCCGCTGTGCTGTGATTAGTCATAGCACAAGCCAATCAGCAGGTGATGGCCAATGGATGACTGCCGGCACCCGCTGATCGACGAGGAGGAAGACAGGACAGAGCTCTGTCAATGTAAACAATACAAAGCCCTTTCCTGTGAGCAGGATGTGTTGGTTTTTGTTTTCCTGAAAAGCAGGGAATAAAAACCAGCACTTCCCTTAGTGAAAGCATCTTACAGTAAACACTAGTTAGGCACACATTTAACCCTTTGATCGCCCTGGAGGTTAACTCCTGTTAACCAGAGTTATCAGTACAGTGACATTGCATACTTTTAGCATTGATCGCTCTATTAGTGTCACTGGTTCCCACGAAGTGTCACTTAGTGTCAGACTGCCTGTCATACTATCACAGTCCCACTATAAGTTGCTGATCACCGTCATTGCTAGTATTAAAAAAAAAAAAAAAAATTCCAGTATATGTACTATAGTTTGTAGACTCTGTAACGTTCCCATAAACCAATCAATATACATTTATTGGGATTTTTTGATACCAAAAATATGATGAATATGTTTTATAGCAGAAAATAAAAATATTGTTTTGTTTTTTTTTCACAAACTCTTGTTTTTTTTTCATTTATAGCACAAAAAAAACCCAGTGCTGATCAAATACCACTAAAAGAAGCTCTATTTGTGGGGAAAATTTTTTATAAATTTTATTTGTGTACAGCGTTGCTTGATCGTGCAATTGTCAGTTAAAGTAACACAGTGCTTAAAAGCAGAAAATGGCCTGGTCATGAAGGGGGGTAAAGCTCCAGGAGGGTAAGTGATTAAGAAAAGATTAATAATAGTACATACATTCAATGTACATAGTGATAGTATCAGCAAAGGGCCCAACAAGAGTCCTGGTGGAATTGTGCTCATATACCTGAGTATATATAGTTAATAGAGACCCCCAGATGAATGTTGCAGCAAAGTCCAGTTGCAATGGCCCCTGAGGATGATCACAATGTCCGTGATCATCATGAACACAGTGTTCATCTTGGTGTCACCTGAAGACAAGATCTGCGGTGATGAGGAGACCAGCCATTGTCCAACCTGCCTTGAAGGCAGCTTTTCACCAGCAGAAACTGTTGTATGGCAGTGGAGTCAACCTATCTACTCAGCGCTTAGTCCCTAGTAGCATCTAATCTGTCATGTAAGCAGATTCTATCTACCAGAAGTGACCTTTGGATGCCTAACCTGAGTCTAACCTATTCTGGTTATTGAACCCTGAGTTAAAACTAGCTATAGAATCCTAGACCAGAAGGCAATGTTACACTATACTAAAAGGTGCTGCATATATACTCTATTGCAATAAACAGGTTCACCTACTATCATACAGCCAAGGTGACCACTACATACAAACTTTCAGCTACAGACTAAACGATCTGGTAGTCGCATGTGAGATAACAAGGGAACAGATATACTTCTGTCACCAGTTGTTAAATATATACATATATACATCCAGAAATTATGGCAACAACAGTATACTATTAACATAGGAACACTTGCCTATTAATGGCTGGCTGCATAGGCGTGCGCACATAGGGTGGCAGGGGTGCCTGGTCACACCCTAATCACCCTGTACTGTGCAGATTCCCCCTAAGGGGGGACTGTGGAATCTCTGTCCTCAATCGCTTTCTCTGTCTCAAAAGTGAGACATCAGGGGTCTGTTAAGGGCCCCTGATATTTCACCAAAGCGCACCAGCAGGGCTCCTAAAAAAATTTAAAATATAATATTGTAAAAAAAAATAATAAAAAAAAAAAATTAAAAAAAAAAAAAAAAAAAATAAGGCACTGACACCGATCTCTGCCCTAATGACACCATCCTCTACCCTTCTGACATATATACACACACACTTATGTTTGCGCTTTTGTGGTGCACACCCTAATGCAATAGGTTGCGCACACCTATGGTTGGCTGGTAGTATCAAAACTAGCAGATGTGCATATGCATACGAATGTGGCTCTCACAGGGGATTTTTCTTCAGAACCATTCTAAGCGATCATCCTACAGCGATTGCTCAGCAATCCAATCCAGGTTATTTAGAGAGATACTCAGCACAAAACCATTAAAACTGTTGTATATCCTGACATCCACACACACTTGTTATTTTTTTAGTAATAAAACAAATTTTATAATTATTTTTTCTTTTTTATAGAGGAAGTCTGCGGCCCTCTCTGGCAGGGGGTTTTGGGTCAGTTGCCCCTTTTGCCCCTTATAAATCCAGCACTGCCTATGGGAAGGAGCTCCCCTTTAATGATTGTGCCTGTGCTGCTAGACTATGTCATGAGTCACAAGTTTGGGTCTGTGACCACTTGTAAATGACAAAAGCCCTGAAGTCTTGTGGAAGTGTGACTGCCAGCCCTGACCCTAGGAGTTAATTTACTAAAGGCAAATAGACTGTGCACTTAGCAAAGTGCAGTTTCACCCTGCAAGTGCAGTTGTTCCAGAGCTTAGTAAATGAGCAGAAGCTCTGCTGACTTCCACCATCCAATCGTGTGCAAGCAAAAATTATTATTATTTTTTTCTTTCACGTGATTGGGTATTCTTTGCAAAGTGAATCTTTACCTCATTTACTAAGCTCTGAAGCAAATGCACTTGCAGAGTGCAACTGTACTTTGCAAAGTGCACAGTCTGTATGCCTTTAGTAAATCAACCCCTTGGTTTACAACAGTCTTTCAACTGTATATTTAACAGTAAGGTGGGTTCACATATATGCGAATTGGATGCATTTTTAACTGCATCCAATTCGCATAACATGTGAATGTGACTGGCTTTCAATGGAGCTGGTTCACACATGTGCGAGGTGGCTGTGGTGCAGTTTTGGAAAGGGTTCTGTGTATTTTTGGGTCCAGTTCGGGTGGGAATTCGGGTAAAAAATTTTCACCTGAATCAGTGAACAGAAACGCTTCGGACTCCAGACTGCAAACCGCAGCTGCATATATGTGAACCCACCCTAAAAGTAGGCAAATTCGAGAGTCTTATTGTTAGGGTTTACATGCACTTTAAATAATTATTCATTGATATTTCAGATCCCTTTAACAGCCTAAAAGAATTTTAGTTATCGGATATGTTCAGTACAAATCTATGATGCCATGTGAATGGTATTTCAGGATCTGTATACTATTACATGTAAAAATGTATGAAGTATGCACAGGTGTGCTTCTTTGTGTTTGGAATACAAAAGGGAAACGCCTCAGACTCAACAATGTATAATACTATTCTTTTAGCCATAAAATGTTAGCTATTGCAAGAATCTGGATAAAGTGCAATCAACTAAAATGATTATTAACAAAGCTCTTCTCATGCCATGCAAGCTGATAAGATCATTATTAAATTCAGCTCAAACACATGGGTTGCATAGCATATATCAGGGCGGTGTCTAAAAGGAAAATGGAATCTAAAGCTGTTTTTGTTTTGTTTGTTATACAAGATATATACTTACCTTGTGAGGAACATATCAGTTATATCTGCTAAATGGCTCAAATTGTTATTCTGCATTTAACTTCTATGATAGGTTCATGAGTCTGCAAAAATATCTGGTGTATTCCCCTGGTTTATTTTCTGCTCATTCTCTTAAAGCTGAACTAAACCCTCCTATTCTTTACAGCCAAGGAAGCTGCCATTTTAGCCTCTGTTTGGTCTGCAGTTGTCATGGTGCTCTACATGTGATCAGTTATGATTTGATGGATTGACAGTTCAGTTGAGATCAAAAACAAGTGAGAAAGTTATCATTCAGGGCATTCCTTGAATGTAACTGTTTTGACAGAGTGGAACTAAACTCTCCTATAGTTTTTAGCCATGGAAGCTGCCATATGGCCTCTGTTTGATCTTCAACTGCCATGAATGCCTCATAGGTGACCATATGTGATCATTTCAGACACCAGTCATTTGATGATTTGACAGTTTGGTCTAGAGCACAACCAATGCAACAGTAAATAAATGGGTTTAATACCAATTTGATCAAGGAGTTTTATTCTGTCTTAAGCTGGCAAACACTAGACACCAGGGCATTGAGAAAAGCTGCTGTTAATCTTTAAATAAAGATACAAAATTGTGTCTAAAAGTGACATCAGGTTATAACCAAACTTATTTGTTAACAATTTATTTGATTAATTATTTATTACTTTAACTGTGACGCCTTCTATTATATGGAAGGTGCCAAGACACCGCAGCTGGAGAGGAAGTCAAGAGGAACACAGTTCCTCTATGGCAGTGGTTTTCAACTCCGGTCCTCAGGACCCACCAACAGGCCAGATTTTAAGTATTGGGGAGATGCAGACTAGAATACTGAAATCACTGAGCAGCAAATTATATCACCTGGGATGTATTTCAGTTATCCTGCAAACCTGGCCTGTTTGTGGGTCCCGAGGACAGGAGTTGAGAACCACTGCTCTATGGTTTCCTGGGTTATTGGGGAAGAACCCAAACTAGATGCTGATGCCCCATGTGACTCCAGCAGCCATCTTGGCTCATGCAGAGCCTAATTAAGGCCCTGGCTCTCAGGCTTGGTGCACTTTATGTGAGTTGGTAGGGTAGATACATGTAGCCCGCCTGTTAGGGAAAGTACTAACATTAGGGAAAGGTTCCTGACGAGGAGGTAAAGTGTAGGGTCGCAACTCCTTGTACATCTTCCTGCTTAGGCACCAGATGGCTTTGCCCAATCAGGGCACAGATCACAGTCAGAGCCATGATTGGACATAGTCATAATGACTTTGCCCAATCAGGGCTCAGTGCTCATAGTCCCACCCCACACTAGAAAAGGTTCCTTCCCACAGGAAACATTTGCAGTGTGTTGTTGGAGTGGAAATAGATAGAGCAGGGCTTTAAAGTGTAAAGTGTCAGTGTACAGTAGTGTTAGTGTAGTTTGAGTATAGTGTGGGTATAATGTAGTGTCAGTGTAGTGTCTCAGTGCAGTGTTAGTGTAGTGTGAGTATAGTGTGAGTATAGACTAGTGTAGTTTAGTGTGAGTATAGTGTCAGTGTGGTGTCAATATAGTGTGTGAGTATAGTGTAGTGTCCGGGTAGTGTGTTAGTGTAGTGCAGTGTTTAACACAGCATTACATAACATTTAGTGCTGTATACAGTGCCGTATACCCTTTTTTTTGGTTGCTGAGTTTTGTTTTTTGTCTTGTGCCTGCCTCCTTTTTTTCTAGATTGTCAGCCGCAATTTTTCTGACTGGGACGCTGTTGTTCCCCCATTTTTTAAATTAATTTTTTTGTAGTTTTTACATTTCTGTCAGCAGCAGTCCTCAATTTAACCACTTACCAACCGGAAGGTTTTCCAACTTTAGGACCAGAGCACTTTTTGCGATTCGGCGCTGAGTCGTTTTAACTGACAATTGCGCGGTCATGCGACGTTGCACCCAAACAAAATTTGCGTCCTTTTTTTCCCACAAATAGAGCTTTCTTTTGGTGGTATTTGAGCGCCTCTGCGTCATTTCTGTTCGCCGCTATAAACAAAAGAAGAGCGACCATTGTGTAAAAAACCCAAATTTCTTACGTTTTGCTAAAATTCAAATCCAAAAAAAAATATAAAAAAACATTTTTTTTCACCGTTTTTGGCCGATTTATATAATTCCTCATATTTGTGATAAAAAAATCGCAATCTGCATTTATTGATTGGTTTGCGCAAAAGTGGCCGCGTTTATGGATGGTGAGAATTCATTTCTGGGGTTTTTATTTTTTTTTTTATTTTTTACTAGTAATGGCGGCGATCTGCGATTTTTAGCGGTAATGCGATATTTCAGCGGACATGTCGGACATTTTTGACACTTTTTTGGGACCAATGACATTTATTCAGCGATCAGAAATTTAAATGTCCACTGATTACTGTATAAATGTCATTGGCAGTGAAGGGGTTAACCTGCAGGGGGAGATCTAGGGGTTAACTGTGTTCCCTGGGTGTGTTCTTACTGTGGGGGGGGGGGTTGGGCTAACATGGGCATGAGAGATCTAACTGATCCCAGTGACAGGGATCAGTAGATCACTCATGCCCCTACTAACAGAGCGGGGAACCGCCGTGTTTACATCGGCGGTTCCCCGTTCTTTCCCTGTGGCCGCTCATCGCGGCTCGCCGGCGGACATCGGGTCCGCCCGAGCCGCGGGCACATTCCTCAGGAGTGCGGCGCGCGCGCGCCCCCTAATGGCTGATTGCAGATCGCCGTCTTTTTACGCCAATTCGCGCTCAGCATCCCGACTGCCGCCGTGAAAACACGGTGCGCGGTCAGGAACTGGTTAAAGTGCACCAAACACTACTTTTCATTGAATAAAGTACATCCAATTACACATTTCCCAGTATCTATTAAAGCTGAGACTAGTGTGTAGACCACTGCAGCTGCCAGAGCAGCTTATTCTCCTGTCATAGCCCCAGCATTATGCATGGAGGAGTCAGCTGAATTATTTGAACACAGCATCAGCCACTTGCTTCTCACTGTTGCAATCTCTGCTGCAAGCACATCAAGTGTGGCAAAAACACCAGCCATTTGGGTACCACATGCTTGAAAATGCATTTAACCTCCCACCACTTAGCCTGTTGGCCAGAGCACCTGAAAGCCACACTATAGGGACACAATTCTTCTCCTCCTCACTCCTCACCTTCCATGTCTACCCCCACTGTATCTCATGACCTCTCAGAAGCCTCTGCTGACAGGGATGATGGTAAAGCAAAGGGTGGCCCAGATCTTTGCAACAAGTCTGCCTGCAACACACCACCAGCTGTAGAGTATAGCAGGCAAATTTCTCTGCCCCAGCTGCTGTATTGAAAAAAAAAACACTCTCTGTTACCCATATGCCCAGAATCTATGTTCCAGCTTGTCCAAACTGTTGGCTTTACAACTCCTGGCCTTCCATCTGGTTTTCTGGATTCTGCCCCCTTTCATGAATTTGCAGAATGTGCTGTACCACAATGGCAGATTCACAGACGCTCTTTATTTGAATGTAAGACCATTCCAGCTCTGTAGCATCATGCAGAAGGCAATGTTTTGGCATTGTTTGGCAAGGCAGTCAGAAGCAATGTCCACCTTACTGCCAACACATGATCCAGCAAGCATGGCCAGGGACACTATATTTCATTCACAGCATACTGGGTAACTATGCTTACAACTAGGAAGGATGCGGATGCAGTGTTGGAGCTTGTTTTGTCACCACATCTCCATACAGCTGGTGGTGATGATGCAAGATTGGTCAGCTCCACCCCTCCTCTGCTGAATTGTCCTATGAACCACCAGTACCCCTAAGCATTCAAGGGGCTATTCAATGAGTCAGGCTTAAAGATGCCATGCAGTGCTTCAGCTGGTCTGTCTAGGGCAGTGAACCCCAACCTTTTTGGCACCGGGGACCGGTATTGTGGAATAAAATAGTGGCAATGCCTGGGGGGGGGTATGTGGCTTTTCGCTGGCAATTTTTCAGGGAAATGGCTGGTGTTTCAATCATCATGGCACTATGGCTGCTATTGTGTCAGGATGTTTGAAGCACATTATTTCTGTCATTACATTGTAATGTAAAATGAAATAGTTCAACTCACCATAAAGCAGAATCTGCCACCAGATGCAGAGTGTCGCTTGCCACCAGAGGTGGTTTGTCATTTGCCACGTCGCCTGCCACCAGATGTGGATTGTGGCTTGCCAGGTTGCCTGCCACCAGATGTGGATTGTCACTTGCCACGTCATCTGCCACCAGATGTGGATTGCCACCTGCCACCAGATGTGGATTGCCACCTGCCACCAGATGTGGTTTGTCATCTACCACCAGATGTGGATTGCACCTGCCACTAGACGTGGATTGCCACCAGATGTGGTATTTCACCTGCCACCAGATGGGGATTGTCACCAGATGTGGTTTATCACCTGCCATCAGATGTGAATTGCCACCAGATGTGGTTTGTCACCTGCCACCAGATGTGGTTTGCCACCAGCTGTGGATTGCCAACCGCCACCAGATGTGGTCTGTCACCTGCCACCAGATGGGGATTGTCACCAGATGTTGTTTATCACCTGCCACCAAATGTGGATTGCCACCAGATGTGGTTTGTCGCCTGCCACCAGATGTGGTTTGCCACCAGCTGTGGTTTGCCACCCACCACCAGATGTGGATTGCCAATTGCCACCAGATGAGGATTGCCACCTGCCACCAGATGTGGATTGCCACCTGCCACCAGATGAGGATTGCCACCTGCCACCAGATGTGGATTGCCATCTGCCACCAGATGTGGATTGCCACCTGCCACCAGATGAGGATTGCCACCTGCCACCAGATGTGGATTGCCATCTGCCACCAGATGTGGATTGCCACCATGCACCAGATGTGGATTGCCATCAGATGTGGTTTGTCACTTGCCACCAGATGTGGATTTCCACCAGATGTGGATTGCCACCTGCCACCAGATGTGGATTGCCACCTGACACCAGATGTGGATTGTCACCTGCCACCAGATGTGGATTGCCACCTGCCACCAGATGTGGATTACCACCTGCCAGGATGTGGATTACCACCTGCCACCAAATGTGTATTGCCACCTGCCGCCAGATGTGGTTTGTCACCTGTCATCAGATGCAGTTTGTCACTTCCAGCAGTGCAGCGGACCCACTATGTGGGCAGAAGAGCGGTGATCCAGGCGGCGGTGAGAGATGACCTCATCTCTATGCTTCCACGCCTTACTGCAGTGTAGTGGCTCCTCTGTGTGGGTGTAAGCACAATGATTTGGGTGGGCGATGAGAGATGATTTCATCTCTCTGCTCCCCCGCATCATTGCAGTATAGCGGATCCGCTGTGTGTGTGGAAGAGTGGTGATCTGGGCGGGCTATGAGAGATCATCGCATCTCTCTGCTCGCCCGGTGCCGCATGTCAGGCAGTGCAGCCTTCGCGGCCTGGCAGCAAGCAGGCTATGGCCCGGCAGTGGGTCGTGGCCCCAGGGTTGGGCAACCTTGGTCTAGGGGACAGGAGCCACATGGTACAGAGATTCTTTCAGCTCTGCAAGGGCAGGCCCAGAGGTGGTTCACGCCATGCAAACTTGAGCCAGGAATGGGGGTGGCGGTAATGGCACTAACCTTCTGTCTGTCCTTCGACAGGGAAAGTTGACACATGTGCCATGCCTGCCACAGGTCCTCAATTTGGTACTGCAGCTTTTCTTAAACAGGCCCGAGGGCCCTGCTTCTCATGCCTCCAAAAACTTGCGGTGCATGGGCTCCATTATTTTTCCAAGCCTGCGAAAGGACCTGAGAATTCGGGGCATCAAGGAGAAGGATCATTATTGGCTGGCAACCCTCCTTGATCACCATTTCAAGGGAAAAGTCTCTGAACAGGATGAAATATCTTGAGGAAATCTTAAAGAGGAGTTTATGTAATACCTTTCCAGGCTCTGGTAGGTTACAGTCTCATGGAAAAGGTAGTTTTGAGGCTTCTGTTGGTCAAAGGAGGAGTAGTGGAGATGGGGGCCGCCTAAGCAATTAAGCATTTAAAAAAATGTTTTAGTCCTCGGCACCCAGTGCTGTCAGCTTGCACATCCCATCGGCAGTGTCTTCATCATATGGTGGGGTTTCTAGGGACAAAAACAGACATGGAGGACTTTCAAGTAGACGATCCACTGGATTACTGGGTCATGAGAATAGACCACTGGCCAGAATTTGCCCAGTATGCAATAGAGCTGCTGGGCTGCTGTCAGGGATACCATATGCAGGTATCCAGCAGGGATGGTCAGATCAGTTGGCTGCATTTAAAGGAATCAGGACTAGGTGTAAGGTGAAAATATCAATATATTTATTACACAAATAACACACACTTCCAACACCAAACACCAGCAAACATAAATGAGCAAGTAAAAGATGAAAACACACCAAACCCCAAAATAAACACCTATCTGACTAACTAAATACAAGTGAAGAAAACACACACATATACAATAAGCAACCAGGGATACCAGATAAGGGGAACAGGGAGCCAGGTACTGGGAGCAGAAGGAGAGCAAGGGATAAGGTTCAGGAATCAAGTCTCTGGGTCTGGATCGCAGATCAGGGATCAGAGCAGGTCAGGTTCAGGCATGGACACAGCTTGCAGGGAAAATACCGAAGCACTGGGACAGGGAGCGAAGCGGGCTTATATGGACCCAGCAGACCCATCAGGTGCAGCTTAATGACCTGGAAGCTCAATCTCCTGGGAGACTCCCGCTGGTGGCCACCAGAACTACACCATTTAGTTTTCCAAACACTGCCACCAGCAGGTGACCCAAGCAAGGACACAGGTCCTGACAGTTCCCCCTCCTTGAGGAGCGGCCTCCGGACGCTCCATTCTGCTGTTAACTGGAGAGTCCTTGTGGGTGCAGGAACAGTCCAGCAAAGTTTCCCCTCCATGTCTGTGGACTCTATTACACTTCTCTGACCAGAGCTCTTTAACCTGCTGGGCGGCGTGTCACCCAAATCAGGTACTGGAACAAACCCCCCACCACCAGGGTCTGGAGGTCTGAGTCCGGTACCAACAGCTAGCCAGACATCAGGCCTGAAACCAGCGGGGGCAGGCAACACAGGGACATCAAAATCAGCCTGGGCATCAAGCCGGGGGAAAACAGTGGCAAGCTGGGCATTAGGTAGCCAAACATCCACAGGCACTGATTCATCAGGCACCTGGTCATCACACTGGGTAGTAGGCATCGGGTAATCAGGCACTGGATCAGCGGGCACCAGGTCACACTGGGTAGTGGGCACCGGGTCGGCAGGCACAGAGTCATAAGGCACTGGATCAGCGGGCACAGAGTCATCAGGCACTGGATCAGCAGGCCCCGGGTCATCACACTGGGCAGCAGGCACCGGGTCGTCACACTGGGCAGCAGGCACCGCGTCAGCGGGCACAGGAACGGGCTGGACAGCGGACACAGGAACAGCGGGCACAGAGTCATCACACTGGGTAGTAGACATCGGGTCATCAGGCAATGGATCAGCGGGCACCGGGTCGTCACACTGGGCAGGGGGCACCGGGTCGTCACACTGGGCAGCAGGCACCGGGTCGTCACACTGGGCAACAGGCACCGGGTCGTCACACTGGGCAGCAGGCACCGGGTCGTCACACTGGGCAGCAGTCACCGGGTCGTCAGGCGTTGAAGGAGTGGACACTGGATCATCAGGCACTGGATCAGCGGGCACTGGGTCATCAGGAACTGGGTTATAAGGCGTAGGATCAGCAGGCACTTGATCAGTGCGCACCGGGTCATCGGGCACTGGGTCATCGGGCACCGGGTCATCGGGCGTAGGATCAGCAGGCACTTGATCAGTGGGCACAGGATCAGCGGACATCAGGTCATTGGGCACAGGATCAGCAGACATCAGGTCATCGGGAACGGGATCAGCAGGCACAGGATCAGCGGGTTCCAGGACATTGGGCACAGGATCAGTGGGCACCAGGACAGCGGGCACCAGGACAGCGGGCACCGGATCAGCGGGCACCAGGACATCGGGCACAGGATCAGCGGGCACCAGGACATCAGGCACAGGATCAGCGGGCACCAGGACATCAGGCACCAAGACATCGGGCACAGGATCAGCGGGCACCAGGACATCGGGCACAGGACCATCAGGCACAGGATCAGCAGGCACCAGGACCTCGGGCACAGGATCAGCGGGCACCAGGACATCGGGCACAGGACCATCGGGCACAGGATCAGCGGGCACCAGGACATCAGGCCCCAGGACAGCGGGCACAGGATCAGCGGGCACAGGATCAGCGGGCACCAGGGCAGCGGGCACCAGGGCAGCGGGCACCAGGGCAGCGGGCACAGGAACAGCAGGCTGGATGGAAGGCATGGCAGCAGGTACCGGAACAGGCTGGGCGGCAGGCATGGCAGTGGGCACAGGATCAGCAGGCTGGACAGCTGGCACAGGATCAGCAGGCTGGACAGCTGGCACAGGATCAGCAGGCAGGACAGTGGGCACAGGATCAACAGCTGGCACAGGATCAGCAGGCATAGGATCAGCAGGCCTGACAGCGGGCACGACAGCTGGCGCAGGATTAGCAGGCCAGACAGCGGGCACAGGAACAACGGTCATAGCATCAGCGGGCACAGGATCAGCAGGCTGGACAGTGGGCACAGGATCAACAGGCACAGGAACAATGAAGTCAAATTGAATAGCCGGCAAAGAGTCCATAGGGCCAGACTGGGTGAAGGACAGAGAACCAGTACAGTTAGGTGAAATAGTGACAGGCAGGTGGGAAACAGAGGGTCCAATTTTCATGGGTTGAACCAAGGTGGCAGATGTGGAGGCAGACTGGAACAGATCAGTTGTTGAAGCAGACTGAATCAGATTGGCAGGTGTGGAGGCAGGATTGGATAGTGGTAGGATTGTGCAGGTTGGGAAAAACTTCTGTTTCTTTTTGGGTTTAGTCACAGCAATTCTGTATGGGGATGCAGGGCTGTAAGTAGTGGGTGCAGCTGATGGAGGAGAAGAGCAGTAGGATGGTAAAAAAGAGGGAGCAGTTGTTGAGGATTTTTGTGGGGTATATTGGGCTGCAACAGTGGTTGCTATGGGCGATGGAGAAAAAGACATTTCAGCAGCCAGGTGTCTGGCCACAGGACTGGGTGGTTGCAGGCTGACAGAGGCCGAGTGCAATATTTTTGACCATGCTTGTAATAAAGGTTGCACAAAATCAGATTTGCATACTGCCTGTCTGACCAGTGATTGCACAGAATCAATACACTCCCTTAGCACCTGTTGGGAACATGCTGAGTAATGTTCAAAGAAAAAGGCTGAGTCGTCTTCCAGTAACCAAACCAATGAAACTACCTGCATTAAACTGAAAGGTGGGGTGTAATCATCACCACCACTAGGGACACCAGACAAAGCCAACTCTGCACAAATTTGAATGAGTGGCTGAACCTCTTCAAACAAAAATCTGCCTTGGTCAACCAAAGAGTGTGCCAGACGGATGCATTCCAACAATTGTTCCCTGGTCTGCTCTTTCAAAATCTGGCAACAATAATCCCTGTCTTCTGTTGCAAGCAGTGAGAAATACAAAATATCTTCAGCATGCGTCTTGCAGCAATTAGCAAGTGCTCAGACCTGATTCCCAGGTGCAGCCGATCTGATTGTAAGGCTTCGGTATTATGTCAGGGATACCATATGCAGGTATCCAGCAGGGATGATCAGATCAGTTGGCTGCACTTAAAGGAATCAGGACTAGGTGTAAGGTGAAAATATCAATATATTTATTACACAAATAACAGACACTTCCAACACCAAACACCAGCAAACATATATGAGCAAGTAAAAGATGAAAACACACCAAACCCCAAAATAAAGACCTATCTGACTAACTAAATACAAGTGAAGAAAACACACACACATATACAATAAGCTACCAGGGATACCAGATAAGGGGAACAGGGAGCCAGGTACTGGGAGCAGAAGGAGAGCAAGGGATAAGGTTCAGGAATCAAGTCTCTGGGTCTGGATCGCAGATCAGGGATCATAGCAGGTCAGGTTAAGGCATGGACACAGCTTGCAGGGAAAATACCGAAGCACTGGGACAAGGAGCGAAGCGGGCTTATATGGACCCAGCAGACCCATCAGGTGCAGCTTAATGACCTGTAAGCTCAATCTCCTGGGAGACTCCCGCTGGTGGCCACCAGAACTACACCATTTAGTTTTCCAAACACTGCCACCAGCAGGTGACCCAAGCAAGGACACAGGTCCTGACAGCTGCCCTGCATCCAGCACACTTTCTGAATGGGCATTCAGTGCTGCCAGAGGTTTTGGGACAGATAAAAGAGCGTGTCTGTCCACAGACTCCGTTGACTGGCTGATATTTGTCAAAATGAATCAGTCCTGGATTAACAGCAGCTATCAAGCCCCTAATGCCGATGTCGCAGACTGTCTAGTCTAGTTTGTGGGTGTTGTTTTATCTTGAAGTAATTTTTTGGTATAGGTTTCATGGGCACAATTAACACCAAAGGACCAATTTTTCTACACCTATTTGACAGGTGCATATCCACTTCCATACAGGACACTTACACCCCCTTCCTTCCCAGACCAATTTTCAGCTTTCAGCGCTCTCACACTTTAAATGACAATTACTCAGTCATGCTACACTGTACCCAAACACAATTTTAATGATTTTTTTTCTCACAAATAGAGCTTTCTTTTGGTGGTATATAATCACTGCTGGGTTTTTTATTTTTTTCAATATAGGCAAAAAAAGTAGCGAAAATTTTGAAAAAAAAACACTTTTTTTTAGTTTGTATTGAAAATTTTTTCTTCATAAATTTGGGCCATAATGTATACTGCTACATATCTTTGGTAAAAATAACCCAAATTAGTGGATATTATTTATTCTCTGTGAAAGTTATAGAGTCTACAAGCTATGGTGCCAATCATTGAAAATTGATCA
>BLSH010298547.1:259313-271991 GCA_018402905.1 Glandirana rugosa | reverse complement strand
GATGGGCTGGTGACAGGTGCTCGGGTACTCAGATGGGTTGGTGACAGGTACTTGGGTACTCTGATGGGCTGGTGACAGGTACTCGGGTACTCAGATGGGTTGATGACAGGTGCTCGGGTACTCTGATGGGCTGGAGACAAGTACTCGGGTACTCTGATGGGCTGGTGACAGGTACTCGGATGCTCTGATGGGCTGGTGACAGGTACTCGGGTACTTTGATGGGCTGGTGACAGGTACTCGGGTACTCTGATGGGCTGGTGACAGGTACTTGAGTACTCTGATGGGCTGGTGACAAGTACTCAGGTACTCTCATGGGCTGGTGACAGGTACTCGGGTACTCAGATGGGTTGATGACAGGTACTAGGGTACTGTGATGGGCTGATGACAGGTACTCGGGTACTCAGATGGGTTGGTGACAGGTACTCGGGTACTCAGATGGGTTTATGACAGGTACTCGGGTACTCAGATGGGATGGTGACAGGTGCTCGTGTATGCTGATGGTCTGGTGACAGGTACTTGGGTACTCTGATGGGCAGGTGACAAGTACTCGGGTACTTTGATTTGCTGGTGACAGGTACTCGGGTGCTCAGATGGGTTGGTGACAGATACTCGGGTACTCAGATGGGTTAATGACAGGGACTCGGGTACTTTGATGGGCAGGTGACAGGTACTTGGGTACTCTGATGGGCTGGTGACAGGTACTGGGGTACTAAATGGGCTGGTGACAGGTACTCAGTACTCAGATGGGTTGATGACAGGTGCTCGGGTACTCTGATGGGCTGGTGACAGGTACTCGGATACTCTGATGGGCTGGTGACAGGTACTCAGGTACTTTGATGGGCTGGTGACAGGTTCTCAGGTACTCTGATGGGCTGGTGACAGGTACTTGAGTACTCTGATGGGCTGGTGACAAGTACTCAGGTACTCTCATGGGCTGGTGACAGGTACTCGGGTACTCACATGGGTTGATGACAGGTACTCGGGTACTGTGATGGGCTGGTGACAGGTACTCGGGTACTCAGATGGGTTGGTGACAGGTACTCGGGTACTCAGATGGGATGGTGACAGGTGCTCGGGTATGCTGATGGTCTGGTGACAGGTACTCGGTACTCTGATGGGCAGGTGACAGGTACTCGGGTACTTTGATGGGCTGTTGACAGGTACTCGGGAACTGAGATGGGTTGGTGACAGGTACTCAGGTACTCTGATGGGCTGGTGACAGGTACTCGGGTACTTTGATGGGCTGGTGACCGGTAATCGGGTATTCAGATGGGTTGGGTGACAGGTACTCGGGTACTCAGATGGGTTAATGACAGGTACTCGGGTACTTTGATGGGCAGGTGACAGGTATTCGGGTACTGTGATGGGCTGGTGACAGGTACTCGGGTACTCAGATGGGTTGGTGACAAGTACTCAGGTACTCTGATGGGCTGGTGATAGGTACTCAGATACTCTGATGGGCTGGTGACAAGTACTCAGGTACTATCATGGGCAGGTGACAGTTACTCAGGTACTCAGATGAGTTGATGACAGGTACTCGGGTACTGTGATGGGCTGGTGACAGGTACTCGGGTACTCAGATCGGTTGGTGACAGGTACTTGGGTACTCAGATGGGTTGATGACAGGTACTCGGGTACTCAGATGGGTTGATGACAGGTCCTCGGGTACTCTGATGGGCTGGTGACAAGTACTCGGGTACTCTCATGGGCTGGTGACAGGTACTCAGGTACTCTGATGGGCAGGTGACAGGTACTCGGGTACTTTGATGGGCTGGTGACAGGTACTCGGGTACTCAGATGGGTTGGTGACAGGTACTCGGGTACTCTGATGGGCTGGTGACAGGTACTTGGGTACTCTGATGGGCAGGTGACAGGTACTCGGGTACTTTGATGGGTTAGTGACAGGTACTCGGGTACTCTGATGGGCAGGTGACAGGTACTGAGGTACTCTGATGGCCAGGTGACAGGTACTCAGGTACTCTGATGGGCAGGTGACAGGTACTCGGGTACTTAGATGGGCAGGTGACAGGTACTCGGGTACTCTGATGGGGTGGTGACAGGTACTCTTTATTGGGGGGGCAATCAGTGTTATTGGTGCACACAGTAAGCGGTAACGAACTGTTACTGCTATCTCCTCCTCACACACGATTGGTGTGTGAAGAGGAGAACCCGGTAACAGCTCGTTACCGCGGATTCTCGTCATTCTGTGACTAGCTGTGATTGGACACAGCCGGTCATGTGGTAAAGAGCCAATATGATTGGCTCTTTACCGTGATCGTTGTTGGGCTTTGTCCGAGGGACAAGCCTGAAACCCGATCGCCGCGCTGCGCGCCCCCCGGGGGCACGCATGAGCGGCGTGCGCGCTGCTGTTTGTTGTTGTTGGAAGTGACCGGCTGTGATAGGACACAGCCGGTCACTTGGTAAAGAGAAAATTTTATTGGCTCTTTACCCCAATCATGGAAGGCCAGAGTCCCAAGGGACACGGCCGGTCCCCGATCGCCACAATGCGGGCCCCTGAGGACCCGCAAAGTGGCGAAAACGGGTGGACGTCATATGACGTCCACTTAGGATGGGGAGTGCACCTTGCCGACGTATAATTACTATACACCGGTAAGGAAGGGGATATAATTACATTTTTTTTACAGAAAGGCCAATTCTTGCTTTCATCAAATGTACCTTTATAGGGTTACGGTGTGAAGGCACCAACATCCAAAGCCCAATTTTTCTGCACCTGTTTGACAGGTGCATATACTTTCAATTTTTTTACAGAAAGGTCAATTTTTGCTTTCATCAAGAGTACCTCTAGCCATTCCATGCTCACTCTGGTGGTGATTTTCTATTCCTTTCACTGGTCTGTGGATCAGAGGCTTCAGCAGCAGAATGATTTTGCCGCTAAACCCAAAACCATTCCTTGATAGCCTTACTGGTAAACCAGTAATGGTGAAACTGAAGTGGGGTATGGAATACAAGGGATACCTGGTCTCTGTGGATGGCTGCATGAACATGCAGCTCGCCAATACAGAAGAGTATATTGATGGGGCATTGTCTATACATCTTGGAGAAGTTCTTATAAGGTGTAATGATGTATTGTATATACAGTACGAGGAGTAGAAGAGGAGGAAAAAGATGGGGAGATGAGAAAATAAAGCAATTTCCAAATTAGTTTTGTAAATTCATTTTGAAACTTCTCTTTTGAGGTTATTGTTGGACATTGTTTTTGTATGTTTTGTTAGGAAAAGTAACCTCTATAGGGTTATGGGGTGTAGGCACCACCAACACCCAAAGCCCAATTTTTCCACACCTATTACTTTTATCCAAAGTCTGCGAAAGAGACATCAGACTTTTTCTAAAACAAAATTGTTAACCTTGGCCCGAGTGTACTATAATTTGGCTTCTTCACATAAGGTTACTAGGGTTCGCATTTTGGGTCGAAACATTTGCGATTTTGCGATGTTCGAGAGTTCTGGTGCAAACCGAACCGGGGGGCGTTCAGCCCAACTCTAGCAGGGAACATGAGCTTTGCTAATTGCAGAGCTATTGGTCTGATTCAGTAGAGAGTGTGTTGGAGCTCTGTCCCACAGCAAGGCAAAGGGATGGGCTTTTCTACTTAGGCTGTAGCTGCTCTAGAAAGAAAATGAACTGTAACATATTGAGCACTTCTTAAAGTAAAACAAAACTCTCTCAATCAACTTTAACGATTTTTAATCTGTATGCTGCTTGCCATAGTATATTATACTTATTTGTTTTAGACTTTTTTTACATTTCTTCTGTTGCTTCCTGGACTAGGCCATAATGATGTCATACATCCCAGGAGTCTTCATTGGCATTTTTTTCTTTCATCTGGAGCAAGGGAAGAGGGGCTTTCTTAACTAAGCACACCCTCCTGCCTGCATGCCTGATCTAAGGGTAGATGGTTTGCAGAAAGAAATGCTACATGAATCATCTGCCCTTACTCAAAATGGCTGGAAATGCTAGCAGGTGTTTGTCTCATCAGAATAAAATATGGCAACAGGGATGGCTGAGTTTGCTTTGAATATTTAAAATGAATGAAATAGCATGTTCATTTTATGGTGCTCTGATACAGTTAGGTACTGCTTTAATTTGATGTACCTGGAATGTATTTAGCTGATTTAAAGTGAAAATTCAATCGGTCTTTAATTTGAGGCACTATATGTGTGATAGCCTGAAATATTTGTTGTTTAGCCTTGAATTAAAAGTGGTCATCGGGCTATGCAATCTTTTATTTTATTCTTTATTCTGACAGAAAAGAAGTACACATTTTGCATCTACTACAGTACACATGCATCCACTGAACACTCAAATGTAAAATAAGCATGGAAATAAACTGAGCAGTATTGTACTGACTGCATTATGGGTCTGTTTCCCCCAGTGCCACACTGCAACCGCATATTCTCTCTTTGGTTGGTTAAGTCATATTTAAATAAGGAGAAAGGGCACTTGATTAGTGTGACCGTGCTGGTCCAGGTGTCAAGGTGTCCAGGTGCTTCAAAAAGTTGCACAAGATCTAACCTGTTTTTTTTGCCACAAGAAACTATCAAGTGCTCTGTTGCTTTTAGAGAGATGGTCTTTAACTACAGTAGCTAAAAATGGATGAGTTACATTCACATTCTTGGCAGTTAAAAACATGTGGAGCTAAATCCTGGTTCTCCGTAGAGACAAAATAACATTGATGACTGATATTAGAGGGTCCCTAAAATGTCAGTCGAACCAGAACTGATTTCAGTTATGAGTAGATGTTGGTGGGTTCTATTACCTGCTTGATCTCTTACATCTCTCAAGGACTTTGTGAAGACCTCTGCGCCAAAATTCCCAGCTTCAATATCCTACTCTGTTGCCTTCTCCATAACACTGTGGAGTGTTTAGTTTAGTATTCAGTATGGAGAATGCAATGGGAAGGCCAAAACACCATAGAGAACAAGATGATAACCCCAGAGGGAATCTTTTACTGTTGGACTCCACAAGGGATACAATAGTCTGGCAAGGATTTCAAGTCAAGTTCACTCATAGCAGGAATATCAGTTTTAGATAAACCCACAATATTTTGAAATGGAATCCTGTAGCAGTTCAGCGCTTAGACAGGTAGCTAGAGGCAAATTTTGCAAAAGACGCTTGCCTATGAGCTACAAGAGGGGGAAATGTAAAAACAACAATTGTTAGGTAACATAAAATCTAAGGTCGTTCTTGGTGATGTCATGAATGGAGAGATTGGCTTGAATTTTAATTGCAACGCTTTCCTGGCCAGCTAATGCCGTCACCTACATTTTCCTTGCACTCTCTGTCCTATCCAGTCACCGAAAGACAACTAAGAACACATATGTCACTTTTTAGAGTGCAGAACTGTTCAAAAATGAGGATATGTAATGTATTGATAGCCATGTAGTCACATCACCATATACAATGCCGTATTAGCACAGCTAAGTCTTCCAAATGTGTCAGTATACTATCTACACAGGAAGCTCCTGTATGATATTCCAGCAGTGGGGTGTATAGGGTCTAGGAGCACAGGGTGTCTAGGAAATATGAATATCCTTTTCAGATAATAAAAGTTTAGAAAAAAATGACTATTTCTTAAAGGGAAACTACACTAGTTTTTGGTCAAATTCATTTTAATTTTTAATGGCATCTGAAGTTTCAAAAAATACATCACGGAAACCCAAGAACTATGGTGACTGCCGCGTCCTAAATAATTATAAAACTAATGAGGAGATAGCCTCATAAATAGAAAAAAACCCCCTTGGACTTTTAGGGCAGAGGGAGTAGAAAAACAGGTAAAGCGGTAATATAAAAGATTTTTATTTTTATTGATATTAAGCGTTACTGATATAGAAGTGTTATGCAAAAATAGAGTGCCACAATGAAGTACAGTATCAATTTAAAACTCAATGCCTGGGAGTTGCACACCTAAGTAACCACATTGAAGTGGGATCCAGGGGCAAGTTCTATTGTCATCCCGACATGTTTTGGAGTTAAAGTCCTTCTTCAGGGGGTAATTACATTGAGAATGAAATAGTAATTTATATCTGTAGATAAAGCATGACATGTTGAAGAAACAACCATGGTCGTTTGGCATGCATAAAGGTAGAAGCATATGAAGAAATAATGGGGGTGCTTTCCATTAGGAAAGGGGGGAAAGAAAGACACACTTACATTGATACTGAATGGCACTCACTGCGCAGGTTCACACACAGCCCGGGGACCGATAAGTGGAAGGAGGCCAAACACTGAACCAGATAGACTGTCTGAGCCAATACAGGAATGGATGCGTGGTAGTGCTACCACAAGGGGTGCCAGGTGGCTATGCCAGCTAACCACAATGGAGTGTAGGTTGGCTAAATAGAAAAAAGTACATATACATATGTATGTCAAGATAAAATGTATGATGATGAGGAAAGGGAAAAAGAAGGGGAGCCGTCATAGTGCCCTAGAATTTTGTGGGATATATTAGGCAGCAAGTATACAGTATATGTTGTCCCTGAAGTTGATATGTTGAAGCAGAAAAAATGGGCATCACAGTTTGTTGTGTATTGGGCTGCCTGGCCGCAGACTGAATGAGCCTCATAACTGGACCACATGAATCATGTATTCTTTTACATTATGTGGATGGCCAGGTGTGTGTGCATTGCTTGCCTGGAAAATAGATGGCACCAGCATACACTGGGAAGAAGGCAAGCCAGCGAAGTCAGTGGGATGCTTTGGGCAATTTTCTGTGGGAAATATTGGTCTTGCCATTCATGCGGATGTAATTCTGACACGTACCACCTACCTAAACATTGTAGCTGACCAAGTACGTAAGCCCATCATGGAAACTGTATTCCCTGATGGCAGTGGCCTCTTTCAGCAGGATACTCCCTGCTGCACTGCAAAAATGGCTCGAGAATGATTTGAGGAATATAGTTTGAGGTGTTGATTTGGCCTCCAAATTCTCTAGATCTTAATTCATTCAAGCATCTGTGGGTTGTTTTGGAAAGACAAGTCCAATCCAAAGAAGCCCTACATTGCAACTTGCAGGACTACAGGATAGGTCAGGTTGTTTTAGGACCTACTCAATATTAGGTGGGTGATCATGGCTATGGTTATGGCTAATGGGTGATTTTTTGTTTCAGCTTTACATTGAGTAGGGAGGGGCCCTATGTCAGGTTTTTATTGCTGGCTAGGGAGATTCACTCTTACAGTCGAGCTTTGGGCTCAGGGCGACCATTAGTTCAACCCAATCTCTAGCTGTTTACAGTTTTAGAAAATGGTGAACTATTGTAATTGTTTGCTGCCATAGCAACCATTACCAGTCATGCACTTTCTAGCCTCTGAACTTGCATGCAGTGAAAGGCACACTCACAGATTTTGTTTTACAGTGTAATAGCAGATATAGCAGATTAAGGAGTGATATTTTGATTGTCATAGATCAGGCCAAACCAACACCTTGATCTTGTTGTTCAACCATTCTTTAATCATTTTTGCAGGGTGGCCGAGCACATTAACCTGCTAAAAGAGGCCACTACCATCAGGGAATACTATGTCAATGAAGGGTTGTACTTGTTCAGCTACAATGTTTAGGTAGGTGGTACAGGTCAAGTAACATCCCCATGAATGACAGGACCCAATGTTTCCCAGTAAAACATTGTCCAAAGCATCACACCGCTGCACACACGTGTCTTCTTCCCATACAGCATCCTGGTGCCATCTCTTTCCCAGGTAAGTGACACACAAGCACCTGGCCATCCTCATGATGTAAAAGAAAATGTGATTCCTCAGACCAGGCCACCTTCTTGCATTGCTTTGTGGTCTAGTTCTGATGCTCACATGCTCACTGTAGGTGCTTTTGGCTGTGAACATGGGTCAGTTTGGGGACCCTGACCGGTCTATGTCTATGCATTCAAATGCACAATAAATTGTGATTCCCATTTTTTCTGCTTTAAACAATTCAGCTCCAGGAAGAACATGTTTATTATATATATGTCCCACGACTTTTAAATGCTGTTGTAACGAGACAATCAATATTATTCGCCTAACCTGTCATTAGTTGTAAAGTTATGTACAGTACTGTGCAAAAGTTTTAGGTAGGTCTGCTCAGAGAAAAAATCCACTTATTGCCTCAGTATTAGAATGTTGTTTATTTGCAGGAAAAAACACATCAACAAATTGTAGTATTATATTACGGTAGTAAAATGTTGGCACTATGCCCCAATTTAAACCAGTCCCCTGATAGTCATTTTTAAATCTAGAAATCAAGATTTTATTTATTTCTAGAAAAAAATACCACAAAAGATGGTTGTGGCTCAGTTCCTAGTATTCATTTATTTGCACTTAATGTAGGCCTTCCCCCCTCCTCCTTTTTTGAAACTGCCGGTAGTAAAGAAACAAGAATTGACAAATAAATAGATAAAATGAATATTGGCTGTATCATTCTTACTGTGCTTCCATATGCAAATGTCCTTTTCCTCCTTCTCACGTAAACCTGTTCACTTTGCAAATGAACGTGTTGTGCATTTTTTTTTTGTTTAACACTCTAATATTGATCAATATAGATGCTTCATTGATGATGTGTTTATTATTTGGTAGGGTAATGAGGCTAGTTTGTGTACCCTTATAGATAAGCTGGATGATAATAATAAGAATATTGTTCTTATGGGGACAATGAATAGGAATAGTATTGCATTTTTGGATATGGTGATCTCTGTGGAAAATGGTAGGTTTGCTACTAAGACCTATTTTAAACCTACAGACTCCAGCAGTTACACTTCAGTGGATAGTTGCCACCAAACGAATACCCAAAGGGCAATTTATTAGATTACTTTGTATTTGTACCTCTGGGGATGATATTTTACAGCAATCATAAATAGTGAGTCGACATTTTATACAGAAAGGTTATAAAAAAAAGATAATATTAGTTAAATAGTACAGGAGTTTGTGACGAACGCGGGTATCAGATCCCTACCTCGTGACAGGGGACCGGTCAATCTCACACCACGCTATCACTAACGTAGCAATGCCACTCTCAGATGCATCCAGCACAAAGATTTTCCAGCACGCGGGACCATAACCTAGGAGCCAGCAACCTGAGAGTGATTGTCATCAGGCTAATTTAAGCAATTAACCCTTTCACTGCCACCACCTCCTTGGACCAGGCAGGAGAGACTCGTAATTTTAGCAATATCAATTATGATTTTAGAATAATCGTCTGTCACCACAGGCAGGTATATTCAGATGATTTATTCTAAACAGTAGCACTCTTCAAGGAACAGGTTTGTTATAGCTTGCATTAAGAGCTAAGCGAAAAGGTTAACACTTTTCAAAATAAGGTTTAATAATGAAAAATTGGTGCAAAAAAAATATTTACAGAAAAAAAGGTATTTCAAAGCAATAAAGACATAATACAGCAACAAAGAGATAAGGTAGAATTTAAGGAAGAAAGATACTTGCGATCAATGTCTTTGGATTGAACAGAATTTGGTCAATGAGCCAAAATGGTTCTCAACTTGCAGATGTTCCTGGTTTGAAGGTAAAAAGAGAACTGACAACGGTCTTGGCATTTCCCTTTTTCTCTGGGATCAAAGGGGTGGGACCATATGCCCCCGACCACTAGAAATGGATAGGAGGGCCAATGGGGTTGTCTGGGGTGGATGTTAGTATAATGATCCTCCCTTGCAAACATTTTTTATACCATTATTCATATCAACCAATATGTACTGGCTGCTTTCCTGAAACTGAGAAATTATGGTTCAGCATGGTATTTTGTGTCCAGAGATACCAGACACATGGTAGCTCAAATGCACTTGTCACCTAGGAGGCATTTGACAGCTATCTTCCCTTTGGTATGCCTGAACATGGGCCATGCCTGGACTCCAGTCGTTCAGTATGAAATTCCACATTCAAATATGTACTTTTTATTAAGGTGTCATGTTCCTGTCTGAGTTTATGAATCATGTGTAGATTTCAAAGGTTTTGAATTGGGCAGAAGTCTCTGAAAGGTCACTTCTGCTTTGCATGCCCTTTTACGACCCTCATTAATTCTGAGCATCCTTTGATGCCATGCTCTGTATTCTTAATGGATCTGGTTATAGTTTTATCATAGGCCTGGACAAGCAAAAACAGACATCCGGCCATGACTCAATTAGCTGTTTACAGCCCTGCACGGCCCCAGTGGTGGTTTCTGATGTATATGAACTGAGATAACGGTTCTTTTTAATTGAGAATATGAACTCCGTGATTGAAGGGAGGAGGGAGGGACTAAGGTTACTTCTAAGTGTATCTATTAGGCTAAACTGTCATGGCTGACGTCTGATTTCTGAACAAGATGGCTGATAGCTACAGCTTTTCATGTGTCTAGTACATGATATCACTACAGAGTAAGACAAGAAAGTGCTGATTAAGGATAGTGAATCTAGGGGAGAGAGTGAGATTGGTTTGGATTTTCATGTATTATTACATTTTAACGTACAGTATAAAAAAGCTGAGAGGATTATTAATACATATTGGGGCTTTTGGAGAAGGATAACGTTTTAGAACCAGTTTTACCAACCTGTCCCAGGTTTATCTATAGGAAAGCACCTAGTCTGAGAGCCTGATTAGTTCTTGGTGTTATTGATCCCCCCAAAAAAGCACTTTTTGCTGGTATTCATTGCTTTCTATACTTGTGGCAGATGCAGGGCATGTAAAATGGAAGCAGGAAGAAGAGATTCCTGGCGTCTGCCACTAATAGAAATGATCAGATACGTGATTTTATCTCTTGCACTACTGAGGAGGTTGTGTACATGCTGGAGTGCCCTTGTGGCCTCCAGTATGTTGGTCAGACATCAAGTGAACTTCAGGTACATTTAAGGGAACACATTTCCAATATTAACCACTTCAATACCGGGCACTTAGAACACTTCCCGCCCAGACCAATTTTCAGATTTCAGTGCTGTTGCAATTTGAATGAGAATTGCGCGGCCGTGTGACGCTGTACCCAAACAAAGTTTTTATCATTTTGTTCCCACAAATAGAGCTTTCTTTTGGTGGTATTTGATCGCCTCTGCATTTTTTATTTTTTGCGCTATAAATAAAAAAAAACGAGAATTTTCAAAAAAATATTTTTTTTTCTTTGTTTCTGTCACAAAACTTTGCATAAATTACATTTTCGGGCACTGACCGGCACTGATGTGGCTACACTGATGAGGCTAGACTGACAGGCACTGAGGAGGCAGTACAGATTGGCACTGATGAGGTGGCACTGATAAGGTTGCACTGATGATGGGGCACATATGCAGCACTGATGGGCGGCCACTGATAAGCAACACTGATGGGCACTGATACATGGCACTGATATGCGACACTGATGGACACTGATAGGTGGCACTGGGCACTGATGGGCAGATAGGTGGCACTGCTGGGCACTGATAGGTGGCACTTTTAGGTGGCACAGGTGGGTACTTTTAGGTGGTACAGGTGGGCACTGATAGGTGGCACAGGTGGGTATTGATAGGTGGCACAGGTGGGCACAGGTGGTCACTGATAGGTGGCACTGCTGGGCACTGGTGCATATAGCACTGTTAGGGAAGGCACTGGCAGGCATCATACATGGGCACAGTGCCATCCCTACAGTGTGCTGTATTGCCCTTACCTGGTGGTCTAGTAGGGGCTCCCTGGTGGTCCTGGGCGGCCTCCATTTTCCCTCCCTGGTGGTCCTGGGCGGTCTCATCACAGTGTCCAGGGGCGGACTCCCTGGTGGTCCTGGGCAGGCTTCCTGGTGGTCCAGTGGGGTGATCCTGAGGGTGGCTGCGCTGATAAACATTCAGCGCAGCCACCCCTCATCAGGCGAGCAGCCGATCGGCTCTGCGCTGCTCAGGTCTGCAGACCAGAGCAGAGGAAATGCCGTTAAACGGCTCTTCCTATTTACACTGTGATCAGCTGTGATTGGTCACGGCTGATCACATGGTAAAAGGCTTCCACGGAAGCCTTTTACAACGATCGGTAATGCAGGGGCGCGCGATCGCGGATTATCCTGAGGACGTCAATAGACGTCCAGTCAGGATAATGAACTACCCGCCCGGACGTCATTTCTCAATACGCCGGGCGGGAAGTGGTTAAAAAGGGAGGGAAAAAACAGTGTTTCCTAACATTTCAAATATTACCATAATAAAGATCCTAGCGGATTAAGAGTTTGGAGGGTGGCAAGGGTGGATAGACAGTGGAGAGGGGGTCATTTTAGTAGACAATTGAGCCAAAGAGAGTCTTTTTGGATTTATGAAACAAAGGTTTTATCCCCGTCAGGTCTTAATTTTGACTTTGATTTAAATTGTTTCATTAGTGATTTGTAACTTTGTAACCCCCTCTTCGGATTTCTGTTATCTTACCTCTCACATTTTCCATCCTGTTATTTTTCCCTCTTTTACCCTGTCCATGATGTTTTTCTTTTTGTCCCCCTGATTGTTTATTGATTTTCAGTAATATAGGCTTTTGTATCTATTGTCTTTAGGCTTCTCCCCCAATGTTTCAATGTTTAGTGATTACTTTGTTAAATTTAGTTTCAGTTTTAATTCTGGACTGCCCCTATTTTGGAAACAAAGTATTTAGGTTTTTCTGAGAGAAACCGAGTTAACAGATGATTTTACTGGGGGAGAGGTGACAGATAGGTGGGAACGGTGGGAGGTTTGAGAATTAGGCGATCCTAGAAATAATACC
>BLSH010298547.1:248590-259303 GCA_018402905.1 Glandirana rugosa | reverse complement strand
AAGCAGCGGTATGTGAAATCTCTAATTTCTGCTATCTGTCCTCAGAGCAACAGCACAGACAGCAGTAGTAAAGTAATCTATATCAGGATGCAGGATCAGGTCTTAAAATGTCTCAAATCTCTCCCTCACGCAGTCAGCTACCTTTCCCTACACTAACCCAAGGAGCATGTGACTGCAGCACTGTGACTCCAGCTTATAAAGAGGCTGGGTCACATGATGCACTGGCCAATCACAGCCATGCCATTAGTAGGCATGGCTGTGATGGCTTCTAAGGGCAAACCAGTGAAACACTTGTTGATTGGCTGCCCTGCAGCTTCTCAACACGTGGAGTAAAATAGCAGAACCCCGGACCGAACCCGAACGATTTTTGAAATGTCTGGGTCCGGGTCCGTGCCACGGACACCCGAAAGTTCGGTACGGACCCGAACGTTACAGTCCGGGTTCGCTCAACACTACTTACTAGTCTATTATTGTAACATGGGCCCTTGTTATCTTTTTTCTTTATTTAGGGTTCAAGTTACTTATGTGTATTGCCAAATGTACTGCCCCTCTCACACCCCTCTCATGCATACGCCCAATATCTCCAGCTTTATATGCGTCAGTGTAAACATAAGGATCAGACTAAAGTGCCCCAAGAAATCTCAAAGATATAGAAGTCATATGCATGACTTAAGAGGGGATTTGAAAGGATTTGACGGTATCCATTTTGTATGTTAGGGTTCCACTTTAAATATCTGTTAGTCTGGTTTGTTTCTGGCCTTATCTTGAGAAAATGTCTTTTGCTAGGTTCTCATGAAATAGCTGAGGCCAGTTAGTCACGTAATGAAGTTCTTGTATTCTGTATCAATATTCTGCAGCTAGTGTACCCTTTGTATCTTGTTACAAAGGACACCTGTTTTTACCAGTTTCTACTGCTTGATGATGTACGCATGTGCCATTTCTCGAATGATCTGTGACGTGTTCTGCCATATAAAGGGCGCCTCCCATGCGTCACAATACACTATTCCCTGCTTAACTATCGTTCTGTGTATGTCTTTCTTATCTATGCATATTATCTACAGACATGTCTGATAATCATAAAGGTGCCTGTCGGAGGTTCAGGAGTTAGCCGAGGATACAGTAACCCCTTCCTTTCACCGGCCATGACTCAATTAGCTGTTTACAGCCCTGCACGGCCCCAGGGGTGGTTTCTGATGTATCTGAACTGAGATAACGGTTCTTTTTAATTGAGATTATGAACTCTGTGATTGAAGGGAGGAGGGAGGGACTAAGGTTACTTCTATGTGTATCTATTAGGCTAAACTGTCATGGCTGACGTCTGATTTCTGAACAAGATGGCTGATAGCTACAGCTTTTCATGTGTCTAGTACGTGATATCACTACAGAGTAAGACAAGAAAGAGCTGATTAAGGATAGTGAATCTAGGGGAGAGAGTGAGATTGGTTTGGATTTTCATGTATTATTACATTTTAATGTACAGTATAAAAAAGCTGAGAGGATTATTAATACATATTGGGGCGTTTGGAGAAGGATAAAGTTTTAGAACCAGTTTTACCAACCTGTCCCAGGTTTATCTATAGGAAAGCACCTAGTCTGAAAGCCTGATTAGTTCTAGGTGTTATTGATCCCCCAAAAAAGTACTTTTTGCTGGTATTCATTGCTTTCTATACTTGTGGCAGATGCAGGGCATGTAAAATGGAAGCAGGAAGAAGAGATTCCTGGCGTCTGCCACTAATAGAAATGATCAGGTACGTGATTTTATCTCTTGCACTACTGAGGGGGTTGTGTACATGCTGGAGTGCCCTTGTGGCCTCTAGTATGTTGGTCAGACATCAAGTAAACGTCAGGTACATTTAAGGGAACACATTTCCAATATTAACCACTTCAATACCAGGCACTTAGAACACTTCCCGCCCAGACCAATTTTCAGATTTCAGTGCTGTTGCAATTTGAATGAGAATTGCGAGGCCGTGTGACGCTGTACCCAAACAAAGTTTTTATCATTTTGTTCCCACAAAGAGAGCTTTCTTTTGGTGGTATTTGATCGCCTCTGCATTTTTTATTTTTTGCGCTATAAATAAAAAAAAAACGAGGATTTTCAAAAAACATTTTTTTTCTTTGTTTCTGTCACAAAACTTTGCATAAAGTACATTTTCGGGCACTGACGGGCACTGGTGTGGCTACACTGATGAGGCTAGACTGACAGGCACTGAGGAGGCAGTACAGATTGGCACTGATGAGGTGGCACTAATAAGGTTGCACTGATGATGGGGCACATATGCAGCACTGATGGGCGGCCACTGATAAGCAACACTGATGGGCACTGATACGTGGCACTGATATGTGGCACTGATGGACACTCATAGGCGGCACTGATAGGTGGCACTGGGCACTGATGGCCAGATAGGTGGCACTGCTGGGCACTGATAGGTGGCACTTTTAGGTGGCACAGGTGGGTACTTTTAGGTGGCACAGGTGGGCACTGATAGGTGGCACAGGTGGGTACTGGTAGGTGGCACAGGTGGGCACAGGTGGTCACTGAAAGGTGGCTCTGCTGGGCACTGGTGCATATAGCACTGTTAGGGATGGCACTGGCAGGCATCATACATGGGCACAATGCCATCCCTACAGTGTGCTGTATTGCCCTTACCTGGTGGTCTAGTGGGGGCTCCCTGGTGGTCCTGGGCAGCCTCCATTTTCCCTTCCTGGTGGTCCTGGGCGGTCTCATCACGGTGTCCAGGGGCGGACTCCCTGGTGGTCCTGGGCAGGCTCCCTGGTGGTCCAGTGGGGTGATCCTGAGGGTGGCTGCACTGATAAATGTTCAGCGCAGCCACCCCTCATCAGGCGAGCAGCCGATCGGCTCTCCGCTGCTCAGGTCTGCAGACCAGAGCAGAGGAAATGCCGATAAACGGCTCTTCCTATTTACACTGTGATCAGCCGTGATTGGTCATGGCTGATCACATGGTAAAAGGCTTCCACGGAAGTCAGGATAATGAACCACCCGCCCGGATGTCATTTCTCAAAACGCCGGGCGGGAAGTGGTTAAAAAGGGAGGGAAAAAACAGTGTTTCCTAACATTTCAAATATTACCATAATAAAGATCCTAGCAGATTAAGAGTTTGGAGGGTGGCAAGGGTGGATAGACAGTGGAGAGGGGGTCATTTTATTAGACAATTGAGTCAAAGAGAGTCTTTTTGGATTTATGAAACAAAGGTTTTATCCCCGTCAGGTCTTAATTTTGACTTTGATTTAAATTGTTTCATTAGTGATTTGTAACTTTGTAACCCCCTCTTCGGATTTCTGTTATCTTACCTCTCACATTTTCCATCCTGTTATTTTTCCCTCTTTTACCCTGTCCATGATGTTTTTCTTTTTGTCCCCCTGATTGTTTATTGATTTTCAGTAATATAGGCTTTTGTAACATCTTTAGATTTATATATGGTTCCTTGTTTTCCCTTTATTTGTTTGATGTATTTATGTTTTTTATATATTTTTTTATGATATTCATTTTAATATATTTTAATGGTTTTATTGTATTTCAATATTTGGATGCGCTGACTGCCTTCTGTCAAAGATGTGTAAGACTCTCTCGGAGGTGACCTTGCTAGGAGATTAAGACAGTATAAAGTTTTTATTTTTTTATATGTATCTTTATTGAGGCTTGTGGTAGGTTTAACCTGGATTGGAATGGCCAATGCTTGTTTTTCCTTTTCCATGGCCATGGAACTGGCCAATCTTCCCTCTAACTTAACTTCCGGTGGCATTTAATGTTAGTGTACTCTGCCTCTATAGCAACAGACAGGATGTCTATTTAAGTGTGGTGGCGGTGGCGGCTCCATACGTACTGAAGAAGTCCCTCTTGGTTGGACGTAACGCTCATAGTGGCGGAGTCACGTGCAGATGACGTCATCATGCTATGATTCTGGGGTTGAGATGCAGAGCGGTGAGATACCCATACATGTGAGCTAATTGTCTGCATTGGAGGATATTTCTTGATGTGCATCCTTTATTACTTTCTCTTGTGAGTGTTTATTCTTGGCATTTTACCAATAAAAATAGCACTATAAGTTCCCTTACATAGTTACATAGTAGGTAAGGTTGAATAAAGACATTAGTCCATTCAGTTCAACCTGTGTAGATGTTATGTGTGTCAGCATTGATAATTATTTCCCATATCCCTGTATGTTGTGTTCTTTAAGATGCGCATCGAAGCGTGTTTTAAAAATATCAATACTTCCTGCTGACACCACCAATTGTGGAAGAGAGTTTCACATCCTTACCGCCCTGACAGAGAAAAAAACCCTGCGCAGCTTAAGGTTAAACCGCTTCTCCTCCAATCTCGTTGTGTGGCCACATGAGGCTCCTGTAATCCATATCCTTAGTCTGCTTGTCTTCAGCAAACTGTTTGCGAGCTTTCTTGTGCCTCATCATTAGAAGAGGCTTCCTTCTGGGACAACAGCCATGCAGACAATTTGATGCAGTGTGCGGCATATGGTCTGAGCACTGACAGGCTGACCCCCCATCCTTTCAACATCTACAGCAATGCTGGCAGAACTCATACGTTTATTTCCCAAAGACAACTTCTGGATATGATGCTGAGTACGTGCACTCAATTTCTTTGGTCGACCATGGCGAGGCCTGTTCTGAGTGGAACCTGTCCTGTTAAACCACTGTATGGTCTTGGCCGCCGTGCCACAGCTCAGTTTCAGGGTCTTGGCAGTCTTCTTATAGCCTAGGCCATCTTTATGTAGAGCAACAATTTTTTTTTTCTGATTCTCAGTGAGTTCTTTGCCATGAGGTGCCATGTTGAACTTCCAGTGACCAGTATGAGAGAGTGAGAGTGATAACAACAAATTTAACACACCTGCTCCCCATTCACACCTGAGACCTTGTAACACTAATGAGTCACATGACACCGGGGAGGGAAAATTACTACTTGGGTCCAATTTGGACATTTTCACTTAGGGGTGAACTCACTTTTGTTGCCAGCAATTTAGACATTAATGGCTGTATGTTTAGTTACAGTTGTGCTCATAAGTTTACATACCCTCACAGAATTTATGATTTTTTGGCCAATTTTCAGAGAATATGAATGATAACACAAAAACCTTTCTTTCACTCATGGTTAGTGTTTGGCTGAAGTCATTTATTATCAATCAACTGTTTTTACTCTTTTTAAATCATAATGACAGCAGAAACTACCCAAATGACCCTGATCAAAAGTTTACATACCCCAGTTCCTAATACCGCTTTAACATCAATGACAGCTGTCTCAATGATATTGAGGTCAGGAGACTGAGATGGCCACTCCAGAACCTTCACTTTATTCTGCTGTAGCCAATGACAGGTCGACTTGGCCTTGTGTTTTGGATCATTGTCATGTTGGAATGTCCAAGTACATCCCATGCGCAGCTTCCTGGCTGATGAATGCAAATGTTCCTCCATTATTTTTTGATAACATACTGCATTCATCTTGCCATCAATTTTGACCACATTTCATGTGCCTTTGTAGCTCACACATCCTCAAAACAGCGATCCACCTCCGTGTTTCACAGGCCTTGTTGTCTCCTCTCCAAATGTGGAGTTTATGGTTGTGGCCAAAAAGCTAAATTTTGGTCTCATAACTCCAAATGACTTTGTGCCAGAAATTTTGAGGCTTTTCTCTGTGCTGTTTGGCGTATTGTAAGCGTGATACTTTGTGGCATTTGCGTAGTAATGGCTTTCTTCTGGCAACTTGACCATGCAGCCCATCTTTCTTCAAGTGTCTCCTTATTGTGCATCTTGAAACAGTCACGCCACAGGTTTTCAGAGAGTCCTGAAGTTATTTGTGGGTTTTTCTTTGCATCCTGAACAATTTTCCTGGCAGTTGTGGCTGAAATTTTAGCTTGTCTACCTGACCGTGGTTTGGTTTCAACAGAGCCCCTCATTTTCCACTTCTTGATTAGATTGATTGGCATTCTCAATTCCTTGGATATCTTTTTATATCCCTTTCCCGTTTTATACAGTTCAACTACCTTTTCCTGCAGATCCTTTGACAATTATTTTTCGTTTTCCCCGTGACTCAGAATCCAGAAACGTCAATGCAGCACTGGATGAAAGATGCAAGGGTCTGTCAGGAGTCCAGAAATTTATTGACCTTTTATACACACACACTAATTACAAGCAAACAGATCACAGTTGAGGATGGTTACCTTTAATAGTCATTCAAACCCCTTTGTGTCAACTTGTGTGCATGTTATCAGGCCAAAATTTCAAGGGTATGTAAACGTTTGATCAGGGTCATTTGGGTAGTTTCTGTTGTCATTATGATTTAAAAACAGTAAACACAGTTGATTGACAATAAATTGCTTCAGCCAAAGTTTTTGTGTTAGCATTCATATTCTCCAAAAAATCATAAATTCTGTCAGGGTATGTAAACTTATAGTAGAGTTGAGCGAACACCTGGACGTTCGTGTTCAGCGGGTCTGACCGAACTTTGGGAAAAAGTCCGGGTTCGGCACCGAACGTTGCCCAAACTTTATCCCAGACCCTGAAGCCCATTGAAGTCAATCGGGACCCGAACTTTTAGGCACAAAAATGGCTGTAACAAAGTCCTGGCAAGTGCTAGAGGGCTGCAAAAGGAAGTAAAATGGGGGTAAGAGTAGGGTGGGGATAGGGAAAATAAATTTAAATCAAATAAAAAAAAATGGGAAGGGGGGGTGGATGTGGAGTAGGAGCCTAGAGGTTGACTAGGCCGTGACCGTGGCAGTGTAGGTGGCAGTGGCGGTGGCCGAGGAGGAGGAGGAGGTAGCCAACACTTTTTGTTTTTTGTTTATAATTGGGGTAGCCCCCAAAATATTGAGGCCTATTCAAAAAAACAAGTATAAGAATGGCTGTGTGAGTCCGGTCTAAATGTATATTCTGCACAAGGTACAGACAAGTTTTGTGGGATCCATGCCTGGTTCATTTTAATAAAGGTTAGCTTGTCCACGTTGGCTGTGGACAGGTGGCTGCGCTTGTCTGTGATAACGTCCCCTGCCGTGCTAAACACACGTTCAGACAATACACTGGCTGCAGGGCAGGCCAGCACCTTCAAGCCATAAAGGGCAAGCTCAGGCCATGTGGCCAATTTGGAGACCCAGAAGTTGAATGGGGCAGACCCATCAGTCAGTACGTGTAGGCGTGTGCACACATACTCTTGCACCATGTTGCTGAAATGCTGCCTCCTGCTAAGACGTTGTCTGTCGGCTGGTGGTGCTGTTTGTTGTGGCGGGCTGCTGACAAAGCTTTGCCACATTTCGGCCATGCTAAACCTGCCTTCTGAGGTGCTGGCAGTGGCACAGCTGCATTGGTGGCCTCTTCCTCCTCCTCCTCTGCCTTTGCCTTGTGCTTCCACTGAACACCCGGTGTCATTTGGGAATGCCCTCAGCAGCGCCTCTACCAGTGTGCGCTTGTAGTCGCGCATCTTCCTCTCACGCTCCAGTGAGGGAATTAAGGACGGCACATTGTCCTTGTAATGGGGATCCAGCAGGGTGGCCACCCAGTAATCAGAAGAAGTTACAATGTGGGCAACTCGGCTGTCGTTGCGCAGGCACTGCAGCATGTAGTCGGCCATGTGTGCCAGGCTGCCCACAGGCAAAGACAAGCTGTCCTCTGTGGGAAGTATATCATCTGTGTCCTCTGTATCCCCCCAGCCACGCTCCAGTGATGCCCACGAGCTGCGTTGGGTGCCACCCTGCTGCGATTCCCCCTCCTCCTCATCTTCCTCATCCTCCTCGTCCTCCAGAACTGTGCCCTGGCTTGACTATTTTTGACCTGGCCTATGCTGGTGCAGGAACCCACCCTCCGAGCCACTTGCGAATGACTGGCCTGATAACCGTGGAAATGACCCCTCTTCCTCCTCCTCATCCTCCTGTGCCACATCCTCTTCCATCATGGCCCGAAGTGTTTTTTCAAGGAGACATAGAAGTTTGATAGTAACGCTGAGAACAGCGTCATCGGCACTGGCCATGTTGGTGGAGTACTCAAAACACCGCAATACGCTACACAGGTCACGCATGGAGGCCCACTCGTTGGTGGTGAAGTGTTGCTGTTCCGCAGAGCGACTGACCCGTGCGTGCTGCAGCTGAAACTCCACTATTGCCTGCTGCTGCTCGCACAGTCTCTCCAGCATGTGCAAGGTGGAGTTCCACCTTGTGGGCACGTCGCATATGAGGCGGTGAGCAGGAAGGCCGAAGTTCCGCTGCAGCGCAGACAGGCGAGCAGTGGCAGGGTGAGAACCCCGAAAGTGCGCACAGACGGCCCGCACTTTATGCAGCAGCTCTGACATATCCGGGTAGTTTTTTAGAAAATTCTGTACCACCAAATTCAGCACATGCTCCAGGCAAGGGATGTGCGTCAAACCGGCTCGACCCAGAGCCGCTACGAGATTTCGGCCATTGTCGCACACCACCAGGCCGGGCTTGAGACTCAGTGGCAACAACCACTCATTGGTCTGTTGTTCAATGCCCGTCCACAGCTCCTGCGCAGTGTGGGGTTTATCCTCCAAACATATCAGTTTTAAAACAGCCTGCTGTCGTTTCCCCCTGGATGTGCTGATATTGGTGGTGAAGGTGTTACACTGAGCGGATGAGTAGGTGGTCGAGGAGGAAGAAGCGCAGTAGGAGGAGGAGGCAACAGGAAGCAAAGAGAAATGCCCTGCATTCCTCGGTGGTGGAAGGTGATGTGCCAAATGGCTAGCTCAGACCCACCCGCCACTACATTTGCCCAGTGTGCAGTTAGCGAGATATAGCGTCCCTGCCCGTGCTTACTGATCTATGTATCAGTGGTTACGTGGACCTTGCCACAGATGGCGTTGCGCAGTGCACACTTGATCTTGTCCCTGACTTGTTTGTGCAGGGAAGGGATGGCTCACCTGGAAAAGTAGTGGCGGCTGGGAACCACGTACTGTGGGACAGCCACCGCCATCAGGTTTTTGAAACTGTCCGTGTCCACCAGACGGAATGATAGCATTTCAAAGGCCAGGAATTTTGAAATGCTGGCATTCTGGGTCAGGGATCATGGGTGGGTAGGGGGGTACTTCCTCTTTCTCTCCAGTGTTTGGCAGATGGACAGCTGTAAGTTTCCATGGGACCATGTGGAAATGCTTGGGGACGGTGGCGGACATGGTGGCGTTGCTGTCATATCGTCTGTTTGCTGGGTGGCAGGTGACACTGTCACTGTAGAGGTGGAGGAAGAGGCCGAGGCAGCAGCATAAGAGGAAGCAGGAGGAGGCAGAGACCTTTCATGGATTTTGAGTTAATTATTCCAATGCAGCTTGTGCCTTGAATTTAGATGCCTGGTCATGGGGGTTGTGCTCAGGTTTAGAACATTTATGCCCCGGCTCAGGCTATCATTGCACAGCTTGCAAACCACTCGTGTCTTGTCGTCAGCACATTGTCTGAAGAACTGCCACGCGGGGGAACGCCTTTGAGCTGCCTTTGGTGTGCTAGGTCTCTGGGTGCGGTGGGTAGTAGCAGGCATACTGTCTAGGGGACACTCGCTCAGCTTTTGCAACCTGCTTCCTCTTTTGCTGTGCTGGTGCCTCTGTGCGACCACCACCTCTTCCTCCAAACTGCACACGTCACTCGCATGACCCTCATTCCATGTGGGGTCTAGGACCTCATCATTCTCTACATCATCTTCCACCCACCCCTTCACCACTGCCCTCCTTGTCAGTCTGCACACTGAGGCAAGCTGCAGCAGTTGGCACCTGTGTTTCGTCATCATCAGAGACGTGCTGTGCTAGTGTTTCCATGTCCTCATCCTGCAACAGAAGTGGTTGGGCATCGGTGCACTCAATGTCTTCCACTTCTGGGGCAGCGTTATGTGGATGGCCCACGGAAAGCACACCAGGAGAGTCATCAAAAAGCTTAAGAGTCTCTTGCAGGACTTGGGGCTCAGACTGCTTGGCTAATTTACAAGGGGCTAAGGTGAAAGACAGATGGCCATGGGGTTCAGGTGCCAACTCTGAGCTTTCATCAATGGACCGGGAGGGAGACAATGTGAAGGAACTGGAGGCATTGTCAGCCACCCAATCTACTATCGCCTGTACTTGTTCTGGCCTCACCAATCGTTGAGGGGCATTCTGTCCTACCATATACCGGTGAAGGTTCTGTTGGCTACCTGAGGAAGGTGTTTCCCTTGTGTGTGTAGCTGGCACACCTCGACCACGTCCTCTCCTTCCAACAGGAGGTTCACCAGCACCAGCATCACCAGCAGCACCATGACCACGTCCCTTATTTGCTCTGTGCCCGCAAATGTACTATGTAGCCCTATGTAAGTATTTATTAATACCAATTAATACCTTTTTTTTTTTTTTTAAAAACACCAACGTAGGTGGACTTTTTATTTTGGTGCAAGAAATGCACCACTCACACCAACAGCTGGAAGCTCTCCCTTTAGAACTAGGAGATGATTTTTGAACAATAATCTGTCACTTACAGCAACAGCTGGAAACTGGCCCTATAGGAGTAGGCAATGATTTTTGAACAATAATCTGTCCCTCTAAGCAACAGCTGGAAGCTCTCCCTTTAGAACTAGGAGATGCTTTTTGAACAATAATGTGTCACTTACAGCAACAGCTAGAACCTCTCCCTTTAGAACTAGGAGATGATTTTTGAACAATAATGTGTCACTTACAGCAACAGCTAGAACCTCTCCCTTTAGAACTAGGAGATGATTTTTACAAGTTTT
>BLSH010298547.1:169139-194327 GCA_018402905.1 Glandirana rugosa | reverse complement strand
AAACCCCCCCCCCCCCCCGCAGTGAAAGAACGGAGGTCCATGTAAGTAAAACACGGAACTCCGTTCTGTGAGAGGGGGAAGGGATGTGATGACAGCCTTCCTCTATATTGGAAGCCGTGATCACGCCCCTTCCCATGCTAGTCAAACACTGACACAGTTAGAACAGGGAACACAGTTAACCCTTAGAGTGCCCCCCCAGGTTAACCCCTTCACTGCCTATGGCATTTACACAGTAATTAGTGCATTTTTATAGCACTGATCGCTGTATAAATGCCAATGGTCCCAAAAAAGTGTCAAACTGGTCCGACATGTCCACCGCAATATCACAGTACCGCTAAAAATCGAGGATTGCCACCATTACTAATTAAAAAAAATAAAAACAAAATAAAAACCCCAGAAATTAATTCTCATCATCGGTAAACATGGCAACTTTTGTGCAAACCAATCAATAAACGCCAATTGCGATTTTTTTTATCACAAATATGAGGAAGAATATAAATCGGCCAAAACTGTTGAAAAAAATGTTTTTTTATATTTTTTTTTGGATTTGTATTTTAGCAAAAAGTAAGAAATATGGTTTTTTTTGCAAAATTGTTGCTCTTCTTTTGTTTATAGCGGCGATCCTAAATGACGCATCGCTGATCAAATACCACCAAAAGAAAGCTCTATTTGTGGGGAAAAAAAGGAAGCAAATTTAGTTTGGGTATAACATCGCACGACCGCGCAATTATAAGTTAAAGCAAGCCAGTGCCGAATCGCAAAAAGTGCTCTGGTCCTAAAGCGTGAAATCCTTCCGGGGCTGAAGTGGTTAAATAGGTGCACCAAACATGCAAAAACAGGTGTTTCAGTTGTCCGAAGGTGGAATTCGGTACCCTACATATGTTTCGGGTTACGACATCATCAGGGGGTAATTCACAACGGGTAAGCATCCAGGTGTAGGTTTAAAATCAAAATTTCTCTATGTAAAGATTGCTTAATGCTCAAGCATACCCCCCAGCAAAGCAGACTAGACGTCATTACCGGGTGGGCAAATAAATGGATTGGGTATAATAGGGTTCTGGATGTGACTCACTGTCCATTTGTATCCGCTCTATGAGAGTATGTAGAAATATATGGAAATATATATAAAACGGGGGAGGAATATATTGCTACTTCAGGTTCCGCATAGCAGTCGGAATTCAGAATGAGAATCAGAAAACACCGGTGGGATCTGCCAACAGTGTAGATTCCAAAAGCCCCTTACATCTTCCCACTCATACCGCCATGGCCAGCCAGGTAGTGTCTTTGAGCAATATATTCCTCCCCCATTTTATATATTTTTACATATATTCCTACATACTCTCATAGAGCGGATACAAATGGACAGTGAGTCACATCCAGAACCCTATTATACCCAATCCATTTATTTGCCCACCCGGTAATGACGTCTGGTCTGCTTTGCTGGGGGGTATGCTTGAGCATTGGGGTCTATTCATACATACGGACCGTTTGTCCGTTTTTCATCCATCCGTTGATGGATGAAAAACAGACATCAATGCATCTCTATGGAAAAACGGATGACAACTGATGATCATTCATTTGCATCCGTTTTCATCCGCTTCCGTCAGCATCCGTTTTTTTGAACGGATGAATGTCCTATTTTTCATCCGTCAAAAAAAGGGATCGGACGAAAAAACGGATGTAAATGGACGGTCAGTTTTTCATCCGTTTTTGCATTGGTAGTGGATGTAAAAAAAAACTGATGAAAAACTGATGACCACAGATGAAAAACGGATGAACTGATAAACTGATGAACTGATGAACGGTCCCTGTGTGTGAAAGGACCCTAAAGCAATCTTTACAAAGAGGAATTTTGATTTTAAACCTACACCTGGATGCTTACCCGTTGTGAATTACCCCTGATGAAGGGTCTGTTGTCGTAACCCGAAACATATGTAGGGTACCGAACTCCACCTTCGGACAACTGAAACACCGGTTTTTGTATCTACGATATTTTGCATTCATAGCATCTTTGGTGAAATTTATTCATGTCAAAAATGTTTTTATGATTGATGTCCAAGTCTTTTTGTATATCCATTGTTACTTCTTTTTGGATATTTTTTTATACTTTGATTAAAGCAATACAATTTTAACATGTTGTTTGGTGCACCTATTTAAAGTCCCAATAAGGGGGTCAATCTCTTTTGATATCACATCCATTTCATAGTGTGAACCGAGGCTAAAAGCTTTGCTGCCTTCATTAGCTCTGCGGTAGCTTGCTATATACACTTCTATGTGGTGGAACATTCATGGCTATGAACCGAAACTAGAAGTGACAGTTGGAATGCATAGCCTAGCAGCACTTCTGCATATCAGACACAGCGTGCATTTTAGCCTAACAGCGGGACCATTTTGGAGCACCAGGGTCCTCTTAAAGACACACAGCAGTGAAGTAACTACAAAAAATACTCATATAATCTAAGATGGTAAGAAATAAAAAAAAAAATGCTAGTGTGTGTGTGTATACACACTATACAGGCGGTCCCCTAGTTACAAACATCCGACTTACAAACGGAGGGAGACAACAGGAAGTGAGAGGAAATTTCCCCCCTAGGAAGGGAAATTCACTCCTGTAAGAGTTATTATGGGAAAAAGGTGTCTCCACTGATGCTTTATCACCAAGGTTTGTTTCCTCAACAACCCAAAATTTTCAAAATCCAATTATCATTGGGACAGGAAGTGAGGTGAAATCTTCTGAACAGAAACAGACAGCAAAACAAGCATTTCAGGTGTGTTAACCCTTCCCTGTGCTACCCAAAAAGCTTAAAAAAAAACTGTTTTTTGGCTGAAGCTACACTTAAAAAAAATGTACCTGTTCCCACTTACAAATTCAAATTACAAACAAGCTAGGGAATGTAGGTTTGTTCTTAACACAGGGACCACCTGTATTACCAAAAGTATTGGGACACCTGCCTTTACACACACACATGAACTTTGGTATCACAGTCTCATGGCCCAGTCACACCGGAACGTTTTGTAGCTTAAATATGCCTGACGCTACAAAACACTGGAGGAGGGGGGGGGGGGGGGTTTATTAAAACTTAGCGTAAAATCCTTTTCTCCGAGTTCACTGACAGACGCAGCTCTTCATGACATGTGGGTTTATGCTTGTCCTATTAGGAGTTAACTAGGCAGGGAAAGAAAGCAAGCTGGCCCCTCCCACGGGGCTGTCCTCTCTTCTCCCATAAACCCCCTACCCTGCTTAGCTCATCAGTTCATAACAAGCCATACCGAAACTGAGCGCAGAGGGGTGGGTGCTGCATCTGTTAGTGAACTCAGAGAAAAGGATTTTACGGTAAGTTTTAATAAAATCCCTTTTTCTCCTACGTTCACTGACAGACTAAGCTCTTCACGACATGTGGGGATGTCCCAAAGCTGTGTCAAAAAGAGGGGTGGGTAAACGATAACAACTGTACCCAACAGAAATCTCTAAGGAGGCGCCAGACGCACCTACACCGCTGCCTGTAAAACTTTAAGGCCAAACGCAGTATCCGAGGATGCAGACACATCAATCTCATAAAACTTAATGAAAGTGTGTACCGAGGCCCAAGTAGCCGCCTTGCACACCTGTGACACAGAGGCCTGGTGTCAGAAAGCCCAGGAAGTGCTAACAGCCCTGGTAGAATGAGCAGTGACTGGAAAAGGGGGTACCTTGCCCCGAATAGAATATGCATGGGTCACAGTCTGTCTGATCCAACAGGAAACAGTAGCTGACGAGGCCGCCAAACCCTTGCGCGGACCATCCGTCAGTACAAACAAAGAATCAGACTTCCGGAAGGAAGCTGTAGTATTCAGATACACTCGCAAGGCCCTTACGACGTCCAAGGAATGCAACTCAAATGCCCTAGGATGCGAGGGACGCGGGCACAACGAAGGAAGAACAATATCTTCATTAATGTGAAAAGAGGAAACCACTTTCGGAAGAAACGATGGTGGTGGGCGCAAGACCACCTTGTCCTTGTGCAGGACCAGATAGGGAGACTTGCAAGATAGTGCAGCCAACTCAGACACCCGCCTAGCGGATGTGATGGCTACCAAGAAAGCCACCTTCTGCAACAGCAGTTGTAAGGGAATCTCTCTGATCTTCTCATATGTCGGTTTCTGAAGCACAGAAAGCACCAAATTCAAATCCCATGGTGCCATCGGGGACCGCACCTAAGGCGCCACATGGCACACACCTTGTACAAAAGGTACGAATCAACGAATGTGATGCCAGAGCTCTTTGGTCTGAAAAAGAATCACCAGAGCCGAACTCTGGCCCTTGAGAGTACTCAAGGCCAGCTTCTTGTTCAGGCCCTGCTGTAAAAAGGTCAGGACCCTGGACACCACGTAAGAGCGAGGTCTGTAACCCTCCGCCTCGCACCAAGCTATGTAAGCCTTCCAGGTGCGGTGATAAATCTTGCGAGTACACTTGCGTGCTTTGAGCATGGTAGGGATCAGCGACACCCCTGTCCCTCAGCACCTGGTACTCAATAGCCAGGCCGTCAAAGCTAGCGAGGGTAAAGCAGGGTTCAAGATGGACCCCTGAGACAGTAGATCGTCTCGCAGCGGGAGCCACCAGGGAACGTCCGCCACCATTCGTACCACGGACGCCGAGGCCAATACGGAGCCACCAGGATCATTGGAACTCCCTCTGCTTCCACCCTACGTAGCAACCGCGGAAGAAGCTTGATTGAAAAGAAGGCGTACAGTAGATGATACCGGCCCCAAGGGGCCACGAGAGCGTCCGTGGCGACCGCCAACGGATCTCTCGTCCTGCACACAAAAGGTCTTCACTTTGTTATTGAACCGAGATTCCATGAGATCCACATCCAGCGTCCCCCACTTGTGGAAAATCTGGCTGAACACCTCTGGATGGAGAGACCACTCTCCCTGATCCAGCGTCTGGCGACTGAGAAAGTCCACCTGCCAGTTATCTACACCTGGAATGTAAACGACAAAGATTGCCGGAACGTGAAGTTCTGCCCAATGCAGGATCAGAGCTGCTTCCGCCGCAGCTGCTGAACTCCTCGTTCCACCCTGATGGTTCACATATGCCACTGCTGTGGCATTGTCCAACTGAACCCGAATCGGGCAACCTCGTAACTTCACCGTCCAGTGAAGGCATAGCCTGATTGCCCTTAGCTCCAGCACATTGATCGGGAGGCGTGCTTCCTGCGCAGACCGACGGCCCTGGGCAGACAGCTGCCCCAGGACCCCACCCCAGCCCGACAGGCTGGTGTCCATCGTGATTATCACCCAGCGAAGGGGCAGGAATGACTTCCCCAGAGTCAGTGCCGGGTCCCGAAGCCACCAGGCCAGAGAGCCCCTGGCCTGAGGGTTCAAGTGGATCAGGAGATCCAAGGACCGTGGAGACCTGTCCCACCGAGACAGAATCGCTCGCTGGAGAAGTCGAGTGTGGCTCTGGGAGTAAGGTAACGCCTCGAAGGTTGAGCCCCAGCACCTGCATACAGAGCCGTAATGACGACTGCCGGTGTGACAGTAAGGTTCGCACCGCCATCTGCAGCGACAGCAACTTGGCCGGAGGTAAGAACGCCTTCGCCTGCTCTGTGTCCAGAATCAGACCCAGGTACTCCAGGCGACGGGACGGAGACACCGTTGACTTTTGCAGGTTGATCAACCAGCCGAAGTCCTGCAACGAGGCCATGGTGATCCTCACATTCTCCTCCAGCGCCGAGGCGGACTCCGCTCTCAGGAGCAGTTTGTCGAGGTAAGCTACCACCGCAAAGCCTCACTGCCGCAGTAACGCCAGTACTGGGGCCACCAGCTTGGTGAAAACCCGAGGAGCTGAAGCCAGACCGAAGGGGAGTGCCACGAATCGGTAATGGAGGTCCCTCACCGCAAAGCAAAGAAAAACGCTGATGCCGTGGACAAATGGGAACATGGAGATATGAGTCCCTGATATCCAGAGACGCCAGGAAATCCCCCTGATGGTGGGCGGCCACAACCGAGCGAATTGATTCCATCCGGAATTGCATCGCTTTTACATAGCGGTTCAGGGCCTTCAGGTCCAGAACTGGCCGGACCCCCCCCCCCCTTCTTTTTTGGAGACCACAAACAGGTTTGAGTAAAAACCTCGAAACCTCTCCACTGGAGGTACTGGCACGATCACCCCCTGGTCGGAGAGTGCTTAAACGGCCCGAAGAGGGCCTCCCGACGCCCCTACGGTAGTCTCAAGTTCGATGAACCTGTCTGGGGGTAGAGTGCTGAACTCTATCCTGTACCCGGTGGACACCACTTCCTGAACCCACCGGTCAGAAATGCGGGCAGTCCACCGGTCTGCGAACCCCAGAAGAAGTCCTCCCACCCGAAGCTCGGGTGGGGGCAACCCATCAGGCAGAGGAGGGCTTGTCTTCTGCCTTTTCAGTCTTGCACTGCCACTGCCGCTTACCGGCCCCTGCAGCGGCCTTGCCGGATCGAGTCCCCTTTCCCGCTGCGAAAAAACCTCTTCTGACCCGAAGAAACAGGCCCCTGTCTACGGCAAAACTCTCGCCTCCGGGAGGAAAAAGGGATTTTATTAAAACTTACTGTAAAATCCTTTTCTCCGAGTTCACTGACAGACGCAGCTCTCCATTACGTGTGGGTTTTATGCTGGTCTCACTAGGAGTTAACTAGGCAGGGAAAAGAAACAGCTGGCCCCTCCTCTCTTCCCACATAAAACCCCCTCATAGCATAGCTCTTCATTTCGTACACAAGCCGTACAAGAACAGAGCACAGAGGGGTGGGTGCTGCATCTGTCAGTGAACTCGGAGAAAAGGGATTTTACGGTAAGTTTTAATAAAATCCCTTTTTCTCCTATCGTTCACTGACAGACACAGCTTCTCCATTACGTGTGGGGACGTCCCCAAGCTGGGTCAAAAAGTGGGGTGGGTAAACACTAACAGTACCCAACTGAACTTCTAAGGAGGCGCCAGACGCGCCTACACTGCCGCCTGCAAAACTTTGCGGCCCAAAGCAGCATCCGAAGATGCAAACACATCAACTTTACAAAACGTAGTGAAAGTGTGAACTGAGGCCCAAGTGGCCGCCTTGCACACCTGTGACACTGAAGCCTGGTGCCTGAAAGCCCAGGAAGTGCTAACAGCCCAGGTAGAATGAGCCGTGACCGGAAAAGGGGGAACCTTGCCCCGAACAGAATACGCATGGGTCACGATTTTTCTAATCCAACGAGAAATCGTAGCCAACAAGGCCGCCAACCCTTTGCGCGGACCCTCTGGCAGCACAAACAAAGCATCAGCTTTTCGAAGCAGCCAAGTACCCTCGTAAGGCCCTCACTACGTCCAAAGCATTCAACTCAAACTCCTTTGGGTGAGATGGACGAGGGCACAGTGAAGGAAGAACAATATCTTCATTAATGTGAAAGGAAGAGAACACCTTCGGAAGGAAGGAAGGAAGGAAGGAGAGGGTCGCAAGACCGCATTATCCTTATGCATGACTAAGTAGGGAGACTTGCACGATAGTGCTGCTAATTCAGACACCCGTCTGGCGGAAGTAATGGCAACTAAAAAGGCCACCTTCTGCGACGGCAATTGTAAGGAAATCTCCCTGATATACTCATATGGCGGTTTCTGAAAAACAGAAAGCACCAAATGCAGATACCACTGAGCCATCGGAGCCTTCACCCGAGGCGCCACGTGTCGCACACCCTGTACAAAAGGTACGAATCAAAGAGTGCAAAGCCAAAGGTCTCTGAAAGAGAATCGCCAGAGCCGATATCTGGCCCTTGAGGGTACTCAAAGCCAGTTTTTTGCTCAGGCCCTGCTGCAAAAAAAGTCAGGACCCTGGACACGACATAAGAGCGAGGGTTATGACCCTCCGCCTCGCACCAAGCTATATAAGCCTTCCAGGTGCGGTGATTAATCTTGCGAGAAGTACACTTGCGAGCTTTTAACAAAGTAGGGATCACGGAGTCGCCGACTCCCCTGTCTCTTAGCACCTGGGACTCAATAGCCAAGCCGTCAAAGCCGGCGAGGGTAAGGCAGGGTGCAAGATGGGTCCCTGAGACAGAAAATCGTCTCACAGCGGGAGCCGCCAAGGGGCGTCTGCCACTATTTGCACCACGTCGGCGTATCAAGTGTGCCGAGGCCAATCTGGAGCGACCAGGATTATTGGTATCCCCTCCGCCACTATCCTGCGTATCAATCGCGGAAGCAGTTTTAATCGGAGGGAAAGCGTACAGAAGGCGGTAACGGCCCCAGGGGGCCACCAGAGCGTTCGTGGCCACTGCCAACGGATCCTTCGTTCTGGACACACAGGTTTCCACCTTGTGATTGAACCGGGACGCCATGAGATCCACGTCCGGCGTCCCCCATCTGCGGCAAATTTGATTGAACAACTCCGGGTGGAAAGACCACTCTCCCTGGTCCAGCGTCTGGCGACTGAGAAAGTCCGCCTGCCAGTTCTCCACACCTGGAATGTAAACGGCGGAAATTGCCGTAACGCGACGTTCCGCCCAACGCAGTACCATTGCAGCCTCCGCCGTAGCTGCTGGACTCCTTGTGCCGCCCTGATGGTTCACATACGCCACTGCTGTGGCATCGTCCGACTGATGAAAAAAAAAAAAAAAAAAAAAAACTTGGAGGTCTGAGACTAGACCGAAAAGGAGTGCCATGAATTGAAAATGGAGGTCTCCCTCTGCAAAGCGAAAGAAACACTGAAGCCATGGACAAATAGGTACATGTAGGTACACATCCCTGATGTCTAGAGACGCCAGAAATTCCCCCTGATGGAGGGAGGCTACAACCGAGTGGATAGATTCCATCTGGAAATTTCCGCGCCCTAACATACCGGTTCAGGGCCTTCAGGTCCCCCCCCTTTTATGGGAACCACGAACAGATGTGAGTAAAAAACCTTGAAGCCTCTCGCTGGAGGCACTGGCACAATCGCCCCTTGGTTCGAGTGCTTGTACAGCCCCAAGGAGGGCCTCCCGGCGTGTCTGCGGGAGCCCTAAGTCAAAGGGAAGAACCTGACTGGTGGCAGAGTGTTGAACTCAGAAACGTCTCCCACCCGAAGCCCAGGCAAAGACAACCCATCAGGCTGAGGAGGTTTGTCCTCTGCCTTGTTGGTTTTGCGCTGCCACTGCCGGCACCCAGCCCCTGCAGCGACCTTACAGGAGCGGGTCCCTTTTCCTGCTACGCCCGGGGTGTGAAAAAACCTCTTCTGACCCGAGGTAGGGGCCCCTGTCTACAGCGAAAACTCACACCTCCGGGGCTCTGGGAGGAAGGCACTTAAACCCTTTATGATCTCACCCAGCCGTGGACCGAATAGATGTCCACCCTGAAAGGGAAGGTCTGCGAGACCTTTTCTGGAAGCATGGTCACCGGACCATAAACGAGAGTACCCGTCTGAGGATACAGCGATACAGATCCTGGATCACATAGGCAGTAAATCAACGGCCGCATCACCAAGGTACTTGAGACCTCGGAGCAAAAAGTCAGCCCTCTGTGGCGTAGCCAGCAGGCGGCCGCAGTCCAGGTGATTCTGGAGCTCCGTCATAAGCTCAGACAGATATTGCGCCGCCATGGCGAACGTCAGGGCTGGCCTCAGAGCAGAGCCTGCCACCAGGAATAGTGACCTTAACAACGCCTCTGTCTTTGCCAGCGGGGCCCTTGAATGCAGGAACCCCTTCCAGAGGACTGGTCGTTGTCTTATTAAAGCGACCATAGGCGGGACACCAAGGCGACTCCCATTTTTTTTTTTTTCTAAAAAAGCTTTCCTCAAGGGATAGTGAGCAGCGAACCATTTGGACCCAAGTCCCTTGGAGTGTGGGAGGAAACCGGAGCACCGGGAAGAAACCCAAGCATGCACAGGGAGGACATGCAAACCTCAGGCAGGTCATGGTTAGGATCTGAGCCAGCATGCATTATGCTGCCAGGCACAAGTTCCACTGCGTTAAAAGGAATGCTGCGGACGCTGCCATTTACAACAAACAAGGCGATCAGGAAAAAGATCATATGGTCTTGGTCTTGGGCGCCCTAGGGAGCCTGGAGGACCACACCACATGCGCAGAAATCAGCGATTCGCCATCCTGGCTCAATCGTATCGCAGTGCGATACCAATTATAATTGCAGCTGCCGTCCCCTGATCCTCTTCTCCGTCCGAGGGACCCTCCGGATCAAAAAATCCTCCCTTGAAAAGCAAGGAGGAGGGGGGACGCTTCTAAGGGAGCCTGTTGGTGACATCCGCCCTGGGGAAAATCACTAAAAACCGCCACAGCTGGTCCAGAAAAGCCCCTTGCGCAGATTGCGCTCCTAGCATGTTCAGCTCCCTTACGAACACATAGATGCATAGAAAAGGTTAAAGGCACCCCCACACAGCCGCACACCACTACCCCACAGTGCACCAGGGGACCCAGGAGGACTGCACCCGCCGCCACCAGCACCCACAGGAGAGCCCAGCTATACTTGCTGTTTGCTGCCATAACCCTGAGGATCATCAGAGAGCCGCGCCGTCAGGAGCACACACCGTTCCAAAGTGAAAGTAAAAACTACAGACACGCAGGGAATCCAATATGGCCGCTGTTGAACACTAGAGGCCGAAAAACACCTGCAGGGAACGTGCAGTACCGCAAATGGCCACTCTAAGCGCTAGAGGGAAAGCCTCATAGGCCCAATAGGTCTGCGGCTACGGCAAAATGGCGGCGGTCTGCCACAAAATGGCGGCAAAAAACAACCGAACGGCGCTAGACGATCGGGTGCGGTGCGGGGGAAAGGGGGGGGGGGGTGTGCAGGAGGTGAACAGGGCTCCACGCGCCCCTACCGGCGGCTACCCAGCAAACTTTTTTTTTTTTTAGGGTCGTCAGTCCCCCTTTCCACCCCTAAAAAGTGGGGAAGGAAGGAGCTCTCACTCACCACTCCGGATGACGCCATGGGTAGCCACCCAGTCGCAGACCTTCCACCCCTGCTTGGGCGGTATGCTGCAGGCCAGAAGTCGCCCTTCCCGAATCGCATCCGGGGCTGGGCGTAAGGGGGGATCACCCCAGGCCGCCCGCACGGAAAGGGCACGATGTGGCGGGTCCACATACGGCGGGACTGGCTCGCATCGGTCGGCCAGGTCGGGGAAAGTACAGAGCCTATGGACTCTCTATGCCCCGACCAGCTTCTTGATAGCAGATCAATTGCTTGATAAAAGACAAATAAAAGTAAAAGAAAATTGAATAAAAACCGGTCACAAACAGGACCGCAATTCCCCTGAAGGGAAGCCAGGTCAACTCCTTGCAAACTAGGTATTGAAACTGAAGAGCTATGCTGTGAGGGGGTTTTATGTGGGAAGAGAGGACGGCCCCCATGGGAGGGGCCAGCTGTTTCTTTTCCCTGCCTAGTTAACTCCTAGTGAGACCAGCATAAACCCACACGTAATGGAGAGCTGCGTCTGTCAGTGAACAATAGGAGAAAGTGCTCTTCCCACCAGTGAAATCTTTGATGATTTCATCTTTGATGACCCCCACACTGCCGCACACCACCGCCCCACAGAACGCCAGGGAGACCCAGGAGGACTGTACCCACCACCACCAGCACCCACAGGAGAGCCCAGCTATACTTGCTGTTATGTGCCAGAAAAAAATCCTGAGGACCGCCAGAAGAGCTGCGCCGTCAGAAGCCACACCGTTCCAAAGTGAAAGTAAAAACGGCTGTAGCACGTTTTTACAGCATGCAGGGACTCCAATATGGCCACCGAGGTCATACACTAGAGGCCAAAAACCTGCTGGGGAATGTGACTACAGTAGAATGGCCGCTCTGAGCACTAGAGGGAAGGCTCCCTTAATGAAAAATGTCCGCGGCTACGGCAAAATGGCGGCGATCTGCCGCAAAATGGCGGCGGATCACCGCATGGCGGCCCAAGTCCCCAAACAGGGGGCATAACGATCAGGTGCGGTGCGGGGGGGATGGGACCCCAGGTGAGACCAGGGGACCCCCACTGGTGGCTACATCCAAGTGTGTCAGGACACCCGTTGCCCCCCCGCGCCTGAAAAGGGGAGAGGGGGGCACTCACTCACCACTCCTGTCGGACGTAGCAGGTAGCCACCCGGTTGCAGACCTTCCGCCCTGCCGGGGCGGGATGCTGCCGGACAAAATCGCCTCCGAACTTGACCACAGTCCGGGACCTGGGCGCAAGTGGGGTACACCTACAGGCCGCCCGCACGGAACGGGGGCACGATGCGGCAGGACCCCATACCTCGGGACTGGCTCGCATCGGTCAGCCACGCTGGGGAAGGTACAGGATCCTGTAATGATCCTCTATGCCCCAGCCGCCTTCTTGATAGCTGACTTTAGATAGCTTGATAGAAGCAAAAGAAAATAAAAAGCAAATAAAATAAAAGAGCGGTCTCAAACCAGACAGCAGGTCCCATAAGGAAGCCAGGTCAACTCCTTGCGACTAGGCATTTTAAAACTGATGAGCTAAGCAGGGTAGGGGGTTTATGTAGGAAGAGAGGACAGCCCAGTGGGAGGGGCCAGCTTGCTTTCTTTCCCTGCCTAGTTAACTCCTACTAGGACAAGCATAAACCCACATGTCATGAAGAGCTGCGACTGTCAGTGAACGTAGGAGAAAAATCAGTGATTCTCTATGGAGATGGCTCACATCTCCACTCAAACGCCTGAATCCAAATGCCCCAAGCTCAAACTACTCCCAGAGGTATTTTTGTCATGCGAATCAGGCGTTTCTGGCCAATTTGTATTGCCATTCTATCAATGTAAAAGCGTCAATTGCGCGTATTAGCGCAACATCGGTGCAAACCACGCGACAAAACGTCCAAAAACGTGTCACTCAGGTGTGAATGCAGCCTCAGTCTGTAGGGTTCAATATGGAGTCGGCCCACCCTTTGCAGCTATAACAGCTTCAACTCTACTGGGAAGGCTGTCCACAAGGAGTGTGTCTATGGAAATGTTTGACCAGTCTTCCAGAGGCGCATTTGTGAGCTCAGGCACAGATGTTGGACGAGAAGGCCTGGCTCACAGTCACCACTTTAATTCATCCCAAAGGTGTTCTGTCGGTTAAGTTCAGGACTCTGTGCAGGCCAGTCAAGTTCCTCTACCCCAAACTTGCTCATCCATGTTTTTATGGACCTTGTTTGTGCACTGGTGCACAGTCATGTTGAAACATCCCCAAACTGTTCCCACAAAGTTGGGAGCATGAAATTATCCAACATTTCTTGGTATGCTGAACCCTTAAGGAGTTCCATTTACTGGAACTAAGGGGCCAAGCCCAACCCCAAACCATAATCTCCCCACCAAATGATTTGGACCTTGTGCACAAGCAAGATCTATAAAAGGCATGGATGAGCAAGTGTGGGGTGGAAGAACTTGACTGGCCTGCACAGAGTCCTGACCTTAACCCGAATACCCTTGGGGATGAATTCCAGTGGAAACTGCAGTCCTGGCCTTCGCGTCCAACATCAGTGCCTGACCTCACAAATGCGGTTCTGGAAGAATGGTTAAACATTCCCATAGACACACTCCTAAACCTTGTGGACAGTCTTCCCAGAAGAGTTGAAGCTGTTATAGCTGCAAAAGGTGGGCCAACTCAATATTGAACCCAACATGGTAAGACTGGGATGCCATTAAAGTTTATGTGCGTGTAAAGGCAGGTGCCTCAATACTTTTGATAATATAGTGTATATAAGGTAACTGGGATTTATATAATGTGAAGCACATATAAATGAGTAAATTATTTGGCTTTTCATTTGGTGCCATGGACAAGAGCAGTGAACATTTGTATTTGCATATGTAGGAGCAGTATCAGCCTTCGTACAACGCACAGTTTGCACCAGACATGCGGCTTTGAAGAGGAGGGGGCACACTGGAAACACATCAGTAGGCCCTTGTGACATTTTTCCAGTCCCTCTGGAGATATGCACAGTGGTTCTGGTCATTCCTTTCTTGAGAGTTGGGATGAGCCTTTTTTTTATGACGGTTTATGAGCAATTACCCATTTTAATCTTTTAAATAAATGGAGCATTGGTTAATGCACAAGGCTGGTGCGCCCTCTCTGGTCTTTCTGCATGTAGTGCTTATGAATACCCTTGTCTGAGGAGGGCTGAACAAAATGATCATTGACTTGAGATACCTGAAGTAGAAAGTGTCATGAGCTGTGTGCAATACCTCCCAGATATTCCACAGGTGAGACAGTTCCAGTGATGATCTCTGAAGGTTCTGGACCCATCCAAATAGTTGGAATATCCTGGAGGTTATTATAACCTTGCTTGATGGAGCACACTGTTCTCTCAAAAGGTGGCCATCTAATGATTACATCACAAGAATCTTACAGGTACGCAATAAAGCTAGTACTGGGTCAAGTATCATGAAGACTACCCAAGGTGCCTATAAAAGAGGGCAAACCCCAGACTGGTAGTGCATGGGTTCTATAGCAAGGTTTGGAAATTGCCGAAGAGCTGGGTTTATTAGCATCAATACCCACAAAAGTCAGAACATCTCCCAGCTGAAGGAAGGCAGTTCCAGATTTGGTATATTCTTATGCACGGATTGGCATCTGGTTCCAGACCCTAAAGCCTCTTACACATGGTTCGATGGTTGTACAACCGAACGGACCAAATCGTATGTTGGCTGTTGTATCTAGCATACTGACATGCACTACACGATCGTACGACCAAGCTGAACATAGTGACGTGTTATGAACGTATAAAGAGAAAGTTCAGGTGCATGTAATTTGTGTCTGGCCGTTCCTGACTTCTGAGCATGGGTGTTTTGCACAATACAACTTGATGGACCAACTTCTCTGTACACACGATACAACGGTCGTATGACCACTTGTTGGTACTACCAAAGTTTTCTAGTTTACTCATACAACTCCTGTTGTACGACCGTCGTACGTAAGCTGTTCTAATCGTGCGTAATAACAGTCGATTTAGCATACAATGGTCATTCGTACGACCTGTTGCATGCGATCGTCGACCCGTTTGTACGAGGCATTAGTCTTCGTTCACATCTGAGTGATGGGCTATGCGGGCGGAATTGGCTCGATTCTGCCCACGACTCACAATAGCAAGAAATTGCAGGGTGCCCAGACATTCCCTGTTGAGTCAAATAGCAGCACGCTTTTCCCACGATCTGTTGGGCATCCAGAATCGCAGGACGTGTCACCCAAAAGAAGCTCATGTACTTTTTTTGGGCGACGGCATCCTACGATTGTGGTTGGGCGTTTTTTACCACAATTGTCACCCGACGGATTGCGGGAAAAGCGCACCGCATATAGGGTGCCATTTGAATCAACGGGCAATGCTCCGGGAGTCGCACGAATTCCTGCTATTGTGAGTCACAGGCCGAATCGAGCCTTAGAGCTCCAAACATGCAGAACAAGCTAATGCTCACCATGGGCTTTAGAAAAGTTCTGCCACAGGAAGTGACATAAAAACAACTTGGCCCAGAAGCTTTAAAAAAGATATGTAGAAGGCAGGCGTAGAAAACCAAAAAGAACATTAAATCCAGAAAAGATTTTGCAGTCTGTATTCTAGGCTTCTCCCTCGGGGAATGACAGGTGATCTCATAATCAGCAACATCTCAGATGTTGTCCTGGGCTTTTCCCCAAAAATACAACTTTTCCCTAAACGACATGCAGTCTACTTCCTCTATCTGAGGAAAAGGCAAAACACACTTCATACATGGAGCCCTGACTTTTCTGTTTATCCTCCACTCATGGTAAGCTAAACCACCATGAAGAAATGGCCTAGCAGGGGCAAAATCACAGGCTCAATATTGTACTAGCGTGACCATTGTGCTGTTCCTTGCCAGCAGAGGCCAGCCAGTGTGATTAAAAACCATCTTCAGCATAACCAAGGAGTTCTAGATGTGATGGTTTGGCTCCCATAGAGCACTGACCTCAACATCAAGTCTTATCTATGATTAGATGACAAGACAGAAGGATTAGAGTCAGCCTACATACACAGATCTGTGGTTAATTCTCCAAGTGTGTAAATGTACCTAGAATTGATACTGGCTTGAAGCCAAAAGGGTAGTCACACCAAATATTGGGGGGGGGGTTTAGATTTCCCTTCTGTTCATTTCAGTTCCATTTTGTCAAATCCTAAAAAATAAACGAGTAACACTTTTATTTCTGAAAGCATTCTTAATTTACGGCATTTTTTCCACACCTCTCTAAAACATTTGCACAGTACTGAAATGAAAAACAAAGAGGGCGCCTACCTATATAGAAAAATATATATCTCTAAACAGTGTGTTGGGTGCAGCTCCTACCCAGTAAAAAAAAAAATAAAAAAAACAGGAAATTAAATAGAATTGACTAAGGGAACTACCAATTCACCAAAATCTAAAATAATGTGCAATACATTAATGTGTATACTCACAATAAATAGTACAAAAAAAAAATCATACAACAATCATTAGCGCAATAGTGAATAAAATTCATATAATAATTAGTGTAAGCCAAACAAAGTTAAAGTAAACATAATGTGCAAAAAAAGTCCAATTTCATATATAGCAAAAAAGTATCAGCATGCTGGATTCCAACCCCAGTGGCAATACAGTACTGATAAATGTCCAACTAATTTTCACGCTGTGCTCCACCACAAAACTGTGCAGATAAAATGCTCACCAGAACAATTTGCCCATAAATTTTGGTTTTTATGCTTGTTTATGGCTCAGCGTGCATTCCAGGCAGCCGATGCTAGACTCTGGCTCCTTTCTACATTCGTGTCACGCCTCACTCCAATGAATTTCACACTCTGCGTGACATCAGGGAGTGGTAGTGACACCTAGCTGGGAGTCTGATATAATCCCCACCTACTTGTAATTGGTCTCTTCAATCGGGATTCACAACGATCCCGAACGTACAGCCAATGTGATGTTACATACCAATGTGCCTCTTTTACACAGTACCTCATTGGGAGGAGAGATCAAGTGGGAACGTAGATCCTGCATTGGAATCGCAGTGTTACTGGATATATTTTCACTTTATGCCTGTTGGTCATTTATGGCCGAATTGTTCTGGTGAGCATTTTATCTGCAGTTTTGTGGTGGAGCACAGCATGAAAATTAGTTGGACATTTATGAGCACTGTATTGCCACTGGTGTTGGAAACTGGCACGCTGACACTTTTTGCAATATATGAAATTGGACTTTTTTGCACATTGTTTACTTTAACTTTATTTGGCTTAAAATAATGATTATTATATTCATTTTATTATTTATTGCACTTGCACTAATGATTGTTGTATGATTTTTTTGCACCATTTATTGTTTGAGTATACACATTAATTTAGCTTCTGGTGTATGGTAAATTCTACCTACAGAACAAGTGCATAGCTATAACAGATTGACATGCCCTTTTTTTTTTCCCTTACAGCACTCAACCAAGGTGAAAAGGAAAACCATCTGCCACTTTTAGTGGTCACCCACACAGGTTCAGCTTCCCATGCAGCACAGTCCCTGATCTTGGGGGCTAAAGTTTCCAATACGTTGGAGAACCTCTTCCATGGAGCTTTTTGATGTGAGTAGTCCCACATACAGTAGTGAAGCCTGTCTCCAAAACATTAGGTGAATCCATAGAGCTGTGGCACCACATTTCCAAGACAAGTTTGGTTTCTCAATGCTGGTGTTTGTGTGTTAATGTCAGAAGTTATGTACTGCATCTCCTTTCTGAAGGACTGCAGCCACACAAACACGTCTCAGTGCGCATTACAGCAGCCATTGTGGAAGGAAAACACATTTTTCTTTAACTTTGCATTGCTGCATGCTGTATTGATGATGTGCTTTTCTGCATTTAAATAAAGCATGTTGAATTTTCAAAAAGCTCACCCCAATGCAACATAGTGGGTGTGTACTAAAACCATTGGGGTGGGAAGAAATCAAATTTTGGCTCATTATTGAATTGGCCCTACAGCCCATCCAATAAACATGGTGTCAATAGACCAAACAGCTTTCAGAAAAGTTTATCTAAACAGCACTAAGCTCTAAGAGCAGCCACAAATCAGTATTTTCATCATACACATAGCACATCAAAGGAAATTTGCTTGACACATCTACTTTGGTATTAATGCCCAGTAGTTAGTAGTTTAAAAAATAAAAATAATAATAACATATATTTGCACAATGACAGTCAGCACTGGGTGGATAGCCAAAACAAGAGACATTGAAATGACAAATCGGAAAACAGAAATGCCTCCCCAGCCCACAGAAGGTAAAAGCTCAGATTTTATGAACCTTCTTGCTTCCAGATCACTTATGAAAAGATGCACTTTTTTTTTTTCTTTTTTTTTTTATTACTTTGACAGTTACATTACTGTACAGTCACAACATTACATGGAAGCATGGTGAATCATACAATATACAATATGTCTCTGAAATGTTCCCAGTTGCTAATAACGCAGTAGAACGTGAAGTGCAAATTGTTCTTTGTTATAGGCTGACAGATGAACTTCAACCTGCTAATGCTAGTCTGAACAACAATATCTACAGAGAGCATTTACAAACCTTCACCATGGCATTCCACAAGCTTTCAACAACTTTGTTGAAGGAATTCACATGATCCCTTTACCTGGATGTACACAACATTTTTCTCTGCTTGCAGTAGTAAATGGAGCCAAACAGAAGTAAGGGCCAAATGTTAAAATGAGCCTGGGCAAAGCGCAGGTTCACTTCAAAAGTGACTTGCTGCTTCTCTGATGAGTCAACGTTTACATACTGCTAGAAATACTCAGCACCTGACAGTTGTTGGGTCTGGCGATTGGTCCCTTGGGTACTGAACAGGGATTTGTAGGTCCCTAAATAAAAAGCCAACAGTCACTGAAAATCAAACACCATTTGAATGAATGGTATAACTAGGGGAGTGTGTGGGTTTGTACCATACCCCCATTTTTTTTTTTTTTTTATATGGGGTACCGGGAGACAATGAGGAATGCAGAGATACCAGGGGCTATATTGTATAAGGTTACAAGTGTTACTTTAATTTCTTGGAACTGCTCCAGAGCTCTGCACTGCCATAAAACATACATTTTACTTTAAGATCAACATTGTGTGTGTGGCCATCAACATGATTAAAAAACAAAACAAAACGTTATCTTTAACAAACAGAAACAGGTCATACCTGCCCACTCTGTGTAATGTTTTTGCCAAGAGCACCAACCCCCCCATTCTCCTCTCTCAAGTCCCCCCGATGGCACTTCTGGAATCTCACTCCTGCCAAGTGCCCCATAGCAAGCTGCTTGCTATGGGGGCACGCATGTGTGCTGCATTACAGTATAAAAAAACTTTTCGCCTTTACAACCACTTAAATTTAGAATGGCCCCCAATGCACAATTACACTAGGTACTAATGGACCTGCAATGCAGCACACAACACCACAATAAAACGCATGCTAAAGTGTGGTGCGTTGCATGAAAAAAATAACAGGTTCCGTTTTTGGCCCATTGTTGCAGGGTACTGCTTAGCCCAATGCGCAAGATCTTGCATAGTAATAGCAAAAAGCTCTGTAAGGGACAAAAGGGAAAAACAAAAATAATCAACTGAAATACATTGTACAGTAAATGTTTGTCAAATGCCTTCTATATAGATTTCTATTCAGACTAGCATTGAAAAGTCAACGTCTTTGTGAAATGTCATCAATACTATAAAGATCTCAGAAGAGAATCAGCATCAAAATGACTTCCCATGAAAAATTGATATGTGACTTTACAGCGTTTTGTGTGATATTACTTCATTATAACAGCCCTTAAACTGCGCATCTAGAGTAGACTTGTATTCACAGACCCATACTGTAATTATATAGTTCTATTGCGCTAAAAAAAAAAAAAAAAATCCACAGCAGACAGTTGTGTGCTGACATAATATAGGCTGCAGACACATTATTATTACTATTATCTCATAATAAATATAGGCTAAGCCTGTAAGTCATGCTGTAGGTGCGGTAAAAGTGTAAACATAATATGGCTTTCTGTGCACAGGGGATCATTACCAAGAAGCTACCCCTTCTCCTTAACACCATGGATAATAAAATACAAATAAAGGGTAACCTATCAGGAAAAGAGCTTATGGACATGCAGCAGTTTACTGTTCAGTCAAGGAAATATCTTTGGCAGAGTCAGTTCAGGACTGGATTAACATTACAGCGTAATACTAAATGTTCTCAACATGGATGCTGCCACCCTGATTAACAGTGCTAAAAGCTCATAGCTCTATAGAGGCATGTTTTCTAGAGATGGAGATCTAATTAGAAGGTACCAAAAGCAGACAATTTTCCAATTATTCGGCAATGGCAGCATGTAGCAATGGCAACATTTCAGTAGGCTCTACCATAGGGTGAGCTTGTGCTCAATACAACAGGTTTGCTTTAACCTCCCCATGTACAGAATGTACTCTTCAGAACAGCCCAGCTTCTTCTAGATTGATCATAAAGCCAGCAAACATCTACTCTAATAATGTGTAGTGTCTCCAGCAAGCCTATCTTCAGAACCTCTTGAGGCTTGTCCACACCAGGGCACTGATCTAGCCTCCATGCAAAGACAACAGTTCTCTATGTGCCTTGTTCACACAATAAAAGCGCGTTTCAACACACCATTGTGCACAGACTTGAATTAAGTGGGTTTTTATTAGGAGCTGAGGTTTGTATAAAAGCTGGAGTCAATCATTAAATTAGACCGATGCTCCAAAGTTTACAAAAAGTTATGTTCACAGTCTTGCTGGGATGAATAATAAGGGAGCACAATAGGATAAAATGCTTACATTTCCCAGGAAAAAAAATGCTGCAATGCAAAGGGGCCAAGTAAGCTCAGGTACCAAATGGTGAACTGTGGGGGGGAGCCTATGTACCCTATATTGATTAAACAGATTAGTTAGAAGGGTGCAATAGCAAAGAGCAGATAAAGTAGGAGTAAACACCTTAGAGCACATTTAACCAAACTACAGATCTATCTTGTAATTTTATTTATAGCAAGCACAGATTAGCTGTAAAAGGATAAGTTCACCACTGGGTTACAGATTCCACCCGTTTTTTAGGGTGGAACATGTAACATATGCCCAACGCTGCAACTGCCCCCCAATTCGCCCCCGCCCCCCTGGTGACAGCAGTATGTTGAGACATTCCCCCGGTACACAGCCACGTCAATCAATCACACAGTTCTGTGAATAAATGAACTACAAGTACCGGCATTCTTTGCGGATGTCGGCTTGTAATTCTCAATCAACTACCACGGCACTTTTGAGCACTGTGGTAGTTCACTGAATCTTCTTGTCAGTGTGAAACTGTCTGCCCGTACAATGGCAGACAGCTTACACATACAGACCTGCTGGAGTCCTGCATGGCACCAGTGATCTGCTGAGTGCTGGTGCAATGCTCTCCAAAAAAAAAGTAATTATAGTAAATGCACATTTTTTTTTTCCTGCACAAAATTGGGCATTTAATATTTTTAGAAAGTGAACTTGGTCCACAAAGTCTATGGGTAGCAGCTGCATAACCTCGATTATGTGATCCAACACAAGCATCTTGAAAATTGCAAGTCCAGAGATAAAGGAAGGTGTGTTAAGGGAAAAAAAAAAAAAAAAAAAAAAATAGAAAAAATAATATCTAAGCACAATGGCATCTGGGCAGAGACTGCCAGTATTGTATAGCACTTGTAATTTCTTTCTTGGTCCAAGGTAAACACAGCCCAACATGACCTCCATAACCCATGCTGATGACCTTAAAGTGCACATTGCCACGATGACTGGAACAACTGACATGGGAACAGCTTTTATTTATTGGAATAGTAATGACATGGTTTTAGTGCATGGCACATGAAAAGGTGGCACTAAATGGTCATAATCCTGTCTTAGTACTACCCTTTCCAAGCACACATCAAGGCACAAAAAAAAAAAGGCTGCTGCAATCAAACGCATGGAAAGACATGGAAAACATCCTACAGAAGATGAGCTTGAGGACATCTCCAATCCTGGACTACTGAAATTATTTTGAGGAACAATAGTTACATTTAGTGTTATCCAAGAATGTTTCCTTCTACAGTTAACAGTATGCATCATTTGTAGGATGGTGAACCACCAAGGTGATCATGTGTAATCCAATAACCTTAAAACAATGGAGAAATGAGCTGTAAAACCTATAAGTATGTTTGACCACAGCATTAACAGACCAGCTTTCACTCACTATTACAGGAGCCATTTGAAAAATATAAAGCGCATACATGACTTACTAAACTGCAAATTGGGCCTTATTTAATCACTATGTGTGAAAAATGAACTACACATAGTTGCTAGATTTTCCTTTCATTCCTCCATATTGCACTGCTAGAAAGGGAGAATCTAAAGGAAAGGACTGTTGGCTGAACATTTTAAAGTCCCAATACACAAGGATCGACATCTTCCATTTCTTACCCGCTCTGCATAAAAACACCCTCCAATCATTGTAGCGGAGAACACAAAGCTAATTGTAACACAACAAATGATTTAAAATCTATTAGGGGCATTTACAAAAATAGTCCGGTATAATGGATGAAACAAATGTGGTGCCCATGTTAAAACGGCTTTTCATTTTTTTGAGCTGCCTTATAAATACAGCATACATAAACAGATGGTGAAGCTTTAACACAGTTTCCCTCACAATTATCTGTAAAAGTTTTTACAGAAGGGCAAACTGATGCACAACAGTAAATAAAACACCAATTTGTAAAGAATGGGGCATAACAAGTAGCAATAGCGTAGTGCATCCCACAGCAGCCAATCAGAAAATGATTAGTCAATGTCTGATTGGATGGCATTTGCTACAGTCCACCACCATTTTTGCACTATGCACAGAATTTGCAGCCACCAAAATACAAATTACTACAAGGACTTGAGTTATTAAAAGACAAGTCAGCTCAAAACTTGCATTTTGGCTCTAGTTAGAAGTAGCATGTATAGTCACACCCAGATTCTTAAATACCCAACTGTGTCATTTTTCTAGTACATTATACAGATTATACAGATCATGTGTTTCGCAGCTACTTTATCTATTGTTTCAGTGTTAAAGGAATCAGGGGTGACCTAGTAGTGAATTCCCACAATAACTGATTACAGAGCTAGCCAGCAACCTCCAAGCACAAGTGCACTATTTAGCTCTTTCTCCACCTGTAGTCTCCAGGTGGAGATGAACATATACCCCAGGAACATGTTCTTGTAACGAACAAAACACTGCCGATTCTAGGGAGCCGTCTGTACCACAGGCCCCAAGTCAAGCTCTACATGATGCGTCAGCCACACAGCTTCAGAGGTGGTCTCATTGTCTTCTACAGGTCGGATGGGAGCAGCCAGGTTTCTGAAGTCGTGCTTAAGCTTAAAGCTTACTATCACTCTTCCTTTTTCTTGCAGTGGGGTAACCTTTATAAAAACTCCCACTTTATTGGCCTTCCTGAAGGCGACAACACTGCAGAAAATAAACCACTGTTAGTCATGCAAGAATACATATTCAAGACAATGTAAAGCAGAACTTTTAGGAGGCGCTGAACATGTGACCAGTAGGTCATCATATTAGACAGTCAAGATTCATTTAACAGGGGTCACTTACTCTGGGTCATCTTGGAAATCCTGCGGCTCTGCTAATTCATCATACTCTGCAGCGGCATCTTTGCCAGACAGGAGCAGCTCCTTTGTAGGCACAACCACCTGCAAATGGCAAAAAAGGCTGTACTAAGCATTTCTGTATACAAACAGAATGTACCATAAGCACCTCATTCGCCATGTTCAAAGTCGAAATGCAGTCCTCCCTATGGTTAGGTTCACACTTGAGCTTCTTGAAGCTTTTTTTAATGTACGTTTGCACACACATTTTTCAAGCTTGAACCTTTTTTCCTGTTTTACCCAAAAGAAAAGCTAGTCACTATGGAAAGAAGAGGCAAGAAATTGTGTGAAATGCGCACATTACCTGCATTTTTGTGGCTCTCCCGTTATAGTCCATAGGTACCAAAAACACATGACTCTGCCCCAAAGCAGCTCAAATACTCTTTCGAGCTTCAAGCGACATAGCACTCAGGTGTGAATGGGCACCCAGGGATCTATTGGGAATCTTACATTAAAGTTATTCAAATCACTGTCACTTTCTGAAAAACTGAACCTTCTGGGGAAAAAAAAAAAAAAAAAAAAAAAAAAAAAAAAAGAAGATTCATAAAAAGAAAGTCAAATTAATCCCTCTGCCCTCATTATCAACTCTTCTGGTTTGAAGAATGAAGCAGGCTCAAAGATCTCCTGCATTCAGCACACCTTCTGCTTGTGTTAGACACCTAGTTCCCTGCTGTGCATTGTGGTTGCTTCTTCTGGCAGCTGTGTCTTGTAGTGACGTAAGGGTTGGCAGAGAAAACCACAAAGGCCCTAAATACAGAAGATCTTTGAGAGAGCTTTGCCCTTCAACCCAAAAGAGTTTAGAGATGTGGGCAGCAGGACAGGCTAGGACAAGGAAAGGAACGAAAAATTTTCAATTACACACACACGAAAGCGGAGTTCCGCTCAAACTTTCGCTTTAAAAGGAAGGCGTTTTCACAGGGTCCCTGGTCCCAGGTCCACTTCCTCTCCTAGAGCCATGGAGCCGAAAGGAAGTTCACCCTCCTTCCCCTGCCTCTCTGCGATCTTCTGGGACACGTCACAGGTCCCAGAAAATACACCGGCCATTCACAAGGCGCAGCGCGACTAGCGCATGCGCAGTGCGTGCCTGGCTTTGAAGCCAAAGCCAGATGCCCACGCTTGTGATGCCGGTGCCGCCGAGGGGAAGGGGAGAAGAGGGAGCCCTCAGGCGACTGCATGGCTGGAGCCTGGGACAAGTGAGTGTTTGATTGTTAAGTCAGCAGCTACACTTTTTGTAGCTGCTAACATTTAACTGGGTGAAACTCAATGGCCAGGCAAACTTCTGGGACCTGTGACGTGTTCCAGAAAATTGCAGGGGAGGGAGGGCAGCCAGACCAGGAAGTGGGAGCGAGGTACCCGTCTAAACTGGGTACCCCCCTCAAAAAAAAATGACATGCCAAAGGGCAAAGAGTATTTAAATTTCACATTGAAGGCGAAATTTATGAGAAACGGGAAACCGTACAGTAAAAAAAAACTCCCCCCATGGGTCAAATCTGCCCATGGAGCGAGGGTGAAGGACCAGACCGACGGGAGGGAGGGGACGTTAGAAGACCTTGTGTAGTGTCCAGGGTCTTCAAACGGACCGGTAACTCAAGGT
>BLSH010298547.1:116133-142788 GCA_018402905.1 Glandirana rugosa | reverse complement strand
GACCTGATGGAAGTTAACCATTTTACTGTGGTAAAGCAGTAGGTTTAGTTAAATAACACTCATGCTTATACTTTTTTTTTTTTTTTGTTCTACTCAGCCACCAGAAAGAAATAAAGTTGGGGGAAAAAAAAAAACACAACAGTATTTTCAGGTATGGAGGGGGAACAAGAGATTCTCTCAAACTTTCTTTTATTATATAGTAAATGTGCACATTAGCAATCAATCACCAGGTCCTAGCACTGCAATGTGGGGGTGAAGAGAGAGTCATTATGAAATAAGCTCTGCCCGAATTAATTTAGTGCTGACATAGGGCTTTTTCGCTACAGGCAAATATACAGTATTGTGGAGAAAAAGGCAGGGATTTATGAGAGATGTGTAGTAAGGTAGTTGGGTGCTTTGTCCTACACAGGATTCTCTTTAATATTGTAACCAGAAATACCACCCCCCCCCCAAAAAAAAAAAAAAAAAAAAGCCAAAGTAGAGGATTCACAGTTCAAGATAGCAACAGGAAAAAATATTTTCACATGCAAGGGGAAAAAAAAAAAAAAAAAGGCATAGCCTGGGAAGAAATTTAGAACAAGAAAAGACACAGCCTGCTGTGAACAATATCACATTTAATATCAATGACTTCAAGTCTACCATAGAGACTGATCAGGCAATGACTTCATCTTGGCACAAACATAGGAAACAGCAAGCTTTGTGCTAACTTGCATGTGTAAGGTCACTGAAGGATTCCCTTATTAGTCAAATGCAGTGTTTAAGTCCAATTACGGTATAATCTGCTTACCCTCTGGGTGTATGGAGTCTCAGGTTCCTGCCACCCGCCGCTAGCTGAAAAAAACATACAAGACACTTCCTTTAACTGTGTTGCTTTGAGATACGATTTAAAAACATAATAAAAGGATTTCTAGGATATTATTTTTATCAACTGTAAAAGCCCGTACACACAATCCGAAAATCAGACAAAAAATCCCGCTTTCGAAGCGATCGTACGATAATCGGATCGTTAGTACACAGCTTTCGAGAGCCGATCACGACAGTTCATCCGATATTATTAGATCGGACAAACACGAAAATTTTTCTCTTACGATACCAGATTGTACAATTTTTGTTTAATCAGTACAGTTGTTGTCTGAAAATACAATACAAATACACTACAATGACATCACTTCAGATTTTTTATTCTGTCGTAGGAGAATTTGTGACTTTAGTACACTTCCGATTTGATGAGATTAGCATGCAAATAAAAACAGACAATCCGTCGTCCAATTTTCGGAGTGTGTGTACAGGGCTTTAGTCAAAGTACACTGAAGTACTGTAATCAGAATTTTATTCCAGTTTTTTTTTTTTTTTTTTTTGAAGTGGAAGTTTACCCGAATATTACTCAATGAAAAACAGTTGTACAGTTGTACGAATACTAAAACAGCCATAGAACACATTTACCTTGGATAAGTGCACAACACCATTTTTGACTTTTATTCATGCGCCAATTTTCCAGCAAATCAGTTTTGGAGACTACTGGCCACTTACCAGCCACACCACGCAACTAATGGTGTCACTCAATCCCATAAGATATTAGGTGATGTAATGTGTAACAGTACAAGTGTGATGCAAAATTAGAGAAAAGAAAAAACGCTTACCCACAGATTTATCCGCCATACCAACATCTCTGGAGGTCCAGCGGCAAAACCCACACGCCAGGTAATAGGCCTTTTTCATGGTGGTTTTGGCAGGGTCATCGGGAAGTGGAGCCGGAATGCTAGTGGCCCGGGTAGAGAGTGTGTGCATACAGCAGGGGCAATCAAAACAGTTAGCACATCTGCAGAACAAACCAAAATCACAAAGCTGTCAATGCAATCATTAAAAAGGGAATGTACAGTAGTTGTGTGTGCATTAGGTTTATGTCCATGACTAACCAAAATAATTATAAAAACTACAATTTTTTTTTTTTTTTACATATATTTTATAATTTTTACAGCAGCCAGCCAGTGGAGTACTAGGTGCATTTTCACATATCAACCTGTACAGATCAGCAGCTCAAACTACTTTGGTTTTCCTAATTAAAACAGATAAAACATTAGCAGCTGGACTGCCAGATTTTTTTTTTCACATCACGTGGACTGGATTCTTCTGCGTTCAGAAGGAGCTTTGACTACCTCTAAACTCTGCTGCTCCTAAACTCCTCTAAAAACCTATGGGGTTTATTTACTAAAACTGGAGTACAAAACCTGGTGTAGCTCTGCATTAGAGCTGCACGATTAATCACTAAAAGATCGCAATCTCGATTCAACCCCCCCTCACGATTTACACCCAACATTTCCTCGATTCTGTGTAAACAGTGCAGGGAACCGTTCTAATAGGAGCGACAAGTTGCTCTGACTTAGAAAAAGGTTCCTGTACTACTTTGGGGGAAACTTCAGGGGACTTGCATTGACTTCTATTACAAAAGTCGCTTGCAAGCTGCGCTGTGTGGGGTCGCGCTGAGTCGCCCCTGAAGTCGGATCGCCTATGTGTGAACCAGAGCTGTCAAAAAAAAGAAAAAAAGCTGGAGAATGTACTACATTCCTTAGCACATTCCTCAGCGCTGGGAGATAGAGAAGACAAGAGATACATTGTAACATTTTTTCCTTTTAGAATAGAGCAAAGGAAAGAACTTCGGTCTGGTAGTTCAGTTTAACCACATAAAGCGGAGGTCCACCGTCTGCTGCTGTTGCTTTAAAAATTAAAAAAGTCAGCAGCTACACATACAGTAGCTGCTGACTTTTAACTTGAGGACACTTACCTGTCCTGGAGTCCAGTGATGTCAGCACCGCCACATATCGCCGCCATTGAGGGTAAGGGAACCCGGACATGTTTGGCTTCACGGGCAGGGTTTGCCATTGGCGGCGGGGAGGAGGAGGAAGCTGCTGACACCCACGGCCCTGGGCTCCCGGATGTGTGGAAAAGGACACTTGGTGTCGTTCCCCCCCCCCCCCCCCCCGAAAGGTGCAAAATGTGATACCTGAAGGGGGGATACCGACCAGCGGAAGTTCCATGTTTAGGTGGAACTCCGCTTTCAAAGATCAAAACTTTTTCTGACATTTGTTGCTTACAATAGTATTTTCTGCCAGAACATTACTTAGAACCCCCAAACATTATATATCATTTTTAGCAGAGACCCTAGAGAATAAAATGGCGTTTGTTGCAATATTTTATGTCACACTGTATTTGCCCAGCGGTCTTTCAAATGCAATTTTTTGGGAAAAAAATACACTAAAATGAAATTTAACCAGTTCCACGCTGCCTACCGTCTATTTACCGCGGCAGTGTGGATGCTGGGCGCAAATCGCCGTAAAAAGACGGTGACCCGCGATGAGCGGCCACAGGCAAAGAACGGGGAACCACCGATGTAAACACGGCGGTTCCCCGATCTGTTAGTGAGGGCAAGGGTGATCTACTGATCCCTGTCACTGGGATCAGTTAGATCTCTCATGCCCATGGTAGCCCAACCCCCCCCCCACAGTTAGAACACACCCAGGGAACATAGTTAACCTCTTCACTACACCCTGCAGGTTAACCCCTTCACTGCCAATGACATTTACACAGTAATCAGTGGACATTTAAATTTCTGATCGCAGTATAAATGTCAGTGGTCCCAAAAAAAGTGTCAAAAATGTCCGACATGTCCACTGCAATATCGCAGTACCGCTAAAAATCGCAGATCGCCGCCATTACTAGTAAAAAAAATAAATAAATAAAAACCCCAGAAATGAATTCTCATCATCCGTAAATGCGCCCACTTTTGCGCAAACCAAAACGTCGATTGCGATTTTTTTTATCACAAATATGAGGAAGAATATAAATCGGCCAAAACCAGTTAAAAAAAATGTTTTTTTATATTTTTTCTTTTGGATTTGCATTTTAGCAAAAAGTAAGAAATTTGTGTTTTTTTTGCAAAATGATCGCTCTTCTTTTGTTTATAGCAGCGATCAGAAATGACGCAGAGGTGATCAAATGGCACCAAAAGAAAGCTCTATTTCTGGGGAAAAAAGGACGCAAATTTTGTTTGTATACAACGTCGCATGACTGCGCAATTGTCAGTTAAAGCGATGTTGTGCCGAATCGCAAAAAGTGCTCTGGTCCTAAACTGGGAAATTCTTCCGGGGTGAAGTGGTTAAAAAAACAGTAAAGTTCGCCTAATTTTTTTGTATAATGTGAAAGATGTTACGTCGCAAGAAAGCCAGCCGATCATTTGATCGCTGAGAAGAGCTGTGAAATGAGGTATAGCTGGCTTTTTTTTCTTTATATAAAAGCACTCACACAGGAGGACACAGAATTAGAACACAGAGGGGATGGTATGAAGATGTGAAAGTGGCTTAACAACCACTTTAAGAGAAGACAAGGTATGTTTCCTTATAGAAACTACAGTGGATATAAAAAGTCTACACACCCCTGTTAAAATAGCAGGTTTCTGTGATGTAAAATAAATAATTATATATATATATATATATAAATCATTTCAGAACTTTTTCCACCTTTAGGGTTGGTTCACACCATAAAAACGCACTGCAGATCCGTTCCGGATACGTTTTTGCATGCACGTTTTTGACGCGCTAAAGTGCGTTTCCGGCTGTTTTTTTTTTTTCCCACTATACTAGGGTCCAGGGTATTTTTGATGCGTTCCAGTGTGTTTTACTGCATTCTAGTATAGTACAGTGCAGGTAAAATGCAACACGTTCTACTTTTCTCCTGGAACTGGAAAGCCCTGGAACTGACTGCACTGGTGGGAACTATGCCACTGACCTATTTTCAATGCAGTAAAAAAACTGCACTGGACTGCATGTGGTGTGAACTGGCCCTTAGGGCTCTTTCACACAAGCGGAAATCCATCCGTTGATCCCTGCTGAGCCGGCGGATGACAGGACAGTCCTGTCAGAGCTTCATTCTCCTTTATGGAGGATTGGAAGAACACGGACCATCTGTCCGTGTTCATTCGATCCGATCTGCCAGGCGGATGGAAAATAGGGCTTCCATCCGTCTGTTTCTGGCGGATCGGAGCGGATCGGGTGTCAGCGGACAGATCATCGCTGACATCCGCCGCTCCATAGAAGTACATGGAGCGTTCGTTTGGGTCCACCTGAAAAACTCACAGGCGGACCCAAACGATCCGTGTGTGTGTGAAAGAGCCCTTAATGTGACCTATAAAAACTGTACAACTCAGTTGAACATCAAACTGAAATATTTTAGGTGGAGGGAAATAAAAAAAGAAAAAAAAAAAAAAAAATATGTTTGCATAAGTGTGCACACCCTTAAAGTAATACTATGTTGAAGCACATTTTGATTTTATTGCAGCACTCAGTCTTTTTGGGTATGAGTCCATCAGCATGGCACATTCTTTACAAAAACATTCTCCTGTGCACAGCCCTCTTCAGATCACCCCACAGATTTTCAATGGGATTCAGGTCTGGGCCATTCCAAAACTTTCATCTTATTCTAGTGAAGCCATTCCTTTATTGATTTGGATGTATGCTTTGGGTCGTTGTCATGCTGAGAGATGAAGTTCCTCTTCATGTTCAGCTTTCTAGCAGAAGCCTGAAGGTTTTGTGTCAGTATTGACTGGTATTTGGAATGGTTCATAATTTCCTCTACCTTGACTAAGGCCCCTGTTCCAGCTGCCACCACCATGCTTCACTGTGGGTATGGTGCTTTTTGGTGATGTGCAGAGTTTTTGCGCCAAACATATCTTTTGGAATTATGGCCAAAAAGTGCAACCTTGGTTTCATCAAACCATAACTCATTTTCCCACATGCTTTTGGGAGACTTCAGATGTGTTTTTGCAAAATTTAGCCGGGCTTGGATGTTTTTCCTCGTAAGAAAATTCTTGTCTTGCCACTCTACCCCATAGTCCAAACATATGAAGAATACGGGAGATTGTTGCCACATGTACCACACAGCCAGTACTTGCTCCATGATCTAAGGCCTTGGAAATTCTTTTGTACCCTTCTTCTTACTGATACCTTTTAAAAATGAGATCCCTCTGATGCTGTGGAAGCGCTCTGTGGACCATGGCTTTTACTGTAGGATGCACCTAAGAAAATGTCAGGAAAGACCTACTAGAACAGCTGAACTTTATTTGGGGTTAACCAGAGGCACTTTAAATGATGGCAAGTGTGTACTGACTCCTATTTAACATGAGTTTGAATGCGATTTCTTAATTCTGAACACAGCTACATCCCCAGTTATAAGAGGGTGTGCACACTTTTACAACCACATTTTTATTTTTTTTTTATTTTTACCCCCCACCCCTAAAATATTCTTCAGTTGAAGTTTATAGGTTACATTAAAAAGGTAGAAAAAGTTCTGAAATTATCTTTGTCTCATTTTTTACATCAGAGAAACCTGACATTTTAACAGGTGTGTGTGTAGACTTTTTATATCCACTGTATATACAGCTTACATCTTAAAAATTCTGCACTATACTGTACATGCAGGTTGGATAGTTTTTAAAAAATTCAGTCAGACGTAAAACTCTTAAAATGCTCACAGAAACCTATAGCAACAACTCAACAAGTTAAAGCAGTGACAATATAAGACAGATTAAAGTGGTTGTCAACCCATGACAACCACTTTAAGCTACAGGTAAGCCTATAATAAGGCTTACCTGTAGGTGCCCTACCTGCACGGTTTAGGAGATATACAGTGTACTGCGATGTGCCTACGTCACCGGGCACATGCGCAGTGAAGAAACTGCCCACGTGCCGTTCCTTCACTGAGATCGTGCCGTGACTGGCGGCTCCCATGCGCATGCGCGGGAGTGACGTCACGTGACTCCGGCCAGTCACACAGTCGGAGATCGCAGCCTTGGAAGGGAGAGGGGCAGAAGATGGATGTGGCCTGGAGCGGGGACATCGCTGGCTTCCAATGCAGGTATGTGGCACATAATGGGCTAATATGCAATGCATACTAGCCCATTATGCTTTTACATTCCAGGGTAGCATAGAGGAAGAGGAACCGAATGTTTAGATTACGCAAAGTCAAATCTGTGGGCCTTCGTCCTCCCTGCCCTTGCCCCTCATGTATCCTAAAACTAAACTGATTGAAAAACGATGGTCTTCCCCGTAATAGAGTTTACCATTTTAGTCATGAGATGAAACACTCCTTCCCAAGTGCTCATGAATGGTGGGAGTTGCTCTTTACCTACCAATCAGTCATTTCTAGAGCCCCAATCAACAGTCCCAGGCCTGTTACAGCACTTACAGCTTCTTGTCCTTATCTAGTGAAATGCAGGTCCTCTTGGTTTTTGAGGCAAAAGTTGTGTCATGCCAGAGAAGATTCAGCTGCTCTTAGGCTACTATTACCGCTGTTATAGCGCCGCTACCGAGCCGCTTTTAACCCCCCAGAAGGCACAAAAAGGGGTTAAAAGCACCCGTTTAGCCGTGCTTTCAAAGCGCATCGAAAGCGGTGCCCATTCATTTCAATGGCAGGGGCGGTGGAGGAGTGGTGTATACACCGCTCCCCCACCGCCCCAAAGATGCTGCTTGCAGGACTTTTTTTCCTGTCCTGCAAGCGCACAGCCCCAGTGTGAAAGCACTCGGGCTTTCACACTGGGGAGACAGGAGAGGCAGTTTTCAGGCGCTTTACAGGCACTATTTTTAGCACTAAAGCATCTGAAAAATGCCCCAGTGTGAAAGGGGTTGAACAGATTTACATAAAACCCGGTTCCTAAAGGGGGCATTGTGGCCTAAAAATGTTACCTGGACACCCCGCTTTACCCATTTGTTTGGTCTGCAAGACTATTTTTTTTGTACGGATTTGGGGAACTTTCAGCTTTATCTGTGATAATAGCATGCATGCTCAAATGTGCAATTATGTAATCCCATTAGTTCTAACTAGCCAAATATAGCGCTACTTTTTTCAGCTTGCTAGAACCGTGCTGCTATATAATTTGGAGGCTATTTATGCAGCTATTATTTGAATACTCATGCAGAAACCTGCTGCCTATTGCACATTACAAATCTGCTTGCTTATTCTCCAAGTTGAAGCCAATTAAAACCCATTATATTCCTTGTAGAGCTGCACAATTCTGACCAAAATGAGAATCATGATTTTTTTGCTTAGAATAAAGATCACGATTCTCACGGCGTAACATCATCTTACATATACAAAAAAAATTGGGCCACTGTTTAGTTTTTTTTTTGAAAGTGTCATTTTTCCTAAAAAATTGTGTTTCAAAGACTGCTGCACAAACACCTTGTGACATAAAATATTGCAACAACCGCCATTTTATTTTCTAGGGTCCCTGCTAATAAAAAAAAATATATAATGTTTGGGGGTTCCAAGTAATGTTCTAGCAGAAAATACTGGATTTTTACTTGTAAGCAACAAATGTCAGAAAAGATTGTCTTTAAATGGTTAAACTGAGCTATTCTATACACTGGAGTTCATTCCTTTGATAAGTAGAAACATTGTATCTCTTTGCTTCTTTTATCAGCAATGTTCTCAGATTTGGCAGGCTGCCCAGATAAAAAAAACTCAAGTCACTCCGACTTAGAAAAAGGTTCCTGGGGAGACTTCAGCGACTTGCATTGACTTCTATTATTAAAGAAGTTGTCCGCAAGTCGGATCGCCTAGTCCAGCCAAGTGTCCCAGTGTGAAGCTTCTTATCTCCTCCTGAGTGGACAGTTTCTTCTAGTGTCTCTGTCTCCATTATGCCTGCACTGAGAATCACCATAATGCGGGATGGAGATAACAGAGGAGGGGGCAGGGGTGAATCGAGATCACGATTCTTTTACAATTAATCGTGCAGCTCTAATTCCTTGTAAACATCTCTAATGTTAACTGCATCAATGCTCTTTCAAAAGGTCAAGTCAACCAACTGGACGTGGACCTTCGGCAAAAAAAAATATCCCCAGTACTGTTGCCATAGGTGTAATTTTTGTGGCTTTGCACATTAGATAAAAAGTTTTTGCACAGTAATATCTGTGTGTCTGAAAGCTGTATAAACATAATGCACTACACAGTAGCCACGAGTATCATAGCTTGGTGACTAGTTCTTTGCAGGCTTGGTGTGCTCTATACACTCAAGGCCTGGGTTTTACAAGATTTTTTTTACTGGTACCCATAAAAGCAAGCACCTACATCATTTTTAGGAACTTAACATAAAATTAGACATCAAACCTGTTCTTCTTCAGCTTTGCCTCAGCTGACGGCATATTCTCCAAACAGCTGGGACAGTAGTGCGAGTCGACCTACAAAAAAAACATACAACATTTTTTTTAAAAATGTGTTGAGCACATTTTACTAGATAAGTTCACTGTACATCCAGTCTAAAGCTGGCCATATTCGGCCTGACATTAATCCGATTCTTGCTGAATTGGCTGATATTCCAGCTGTGGATGATCCTGTCGGCACTACAAAGCCAGTGAAAAGTAGATTTAAAAATCGACTGAGGTGGTTTACCTTATTCTAGCTGACACTCTTTGTATGAAGATTTCTATTATTCCCATATGCACTGACTTTATGTAATCATTATGGTATCCTTGGGCCCATTCTGTAATCATTTCCTTAAAATGGTAAGTTCACCTTTTAAAGAGGAGTTCCACCCACATTTGGAGCTTCCGCTGATCGTATTCCTCCCCCCCTCAGGTGTCACATTTGGCACCTTTAGGGGGTAGAGGATACGTGTCTGACAGGTATTCTTTTCCCACTTCCAGGAGACCGGCCGCGGCACATTACGTCAGCAGCCCGGCTCCCTCTTCCTCCAGGCTACTGACAGAGGGCAGCACACTTCGCGCAAGCGCAGTAGGTACCCGGCCCTGAAGCCAAAATGGCTCCACTGCCGGGTTCCCTTACCCGCAATGGCCCCGGCTGCACCTGACCAGCCGATCCGAAGATCGGCGGCGGTGCTGACATTGCTGGACTCCAGGACAGGTAAGTGTCCTAAAGTTAAAAGTCAGCAGCTACTGTATTTGTAGCTGCTGATTTTTTAATTATCAAATCGGCGGCGGACGTCTGCTTTAATGAAAGGGTGATTACCAAATGTCTTGGCCACCCCTCTGGACCCAGCTGCACATAACGATTGTGATGCTACATAGTTAGTCTGGCTGAAAAAAAGACAAGTCCATCTAAACCAACCAATAAAAGGGAGAGGGAAACAAATGCTGATGTAGCACTGTAATACACCTCCCTGAGCGAGTATCCATCATGATTGCAATTGCAAGCACTCATTGATCAGTGCAAGAATGTGACCACACTGATCAATGAGAAGTGCTTCTTTATTCTGGCACACCTTACCAGACCAAGGACCTCACATGTGCTCCCCAATGGTTAGCATGGTCACATGCCTTGTGTTGACCAATGAGCATTTTGATAAATACTCACTCCCGGGCTGTTTATTGCAGTTTATGGAACTCTATGACCATTACACCAGCAGCACAGGGCATCCTGGCCACTATGTGGAGAGGGTGGCCAGGATATTTGGAGTTCGTTCACCTTTTTTTCCTTTAATAAAACTTTGGTAAAAGAAAAAAAAAAAAAAGACTAAACTGCGCAGAAAAATTTTGGCCAAACAAAGACTGAATCACTTTACATTCAATCATGGTTCAGATATTTCAGCAGCTGGGGGTGCTGAGGTTGTCTGAATAAAACAGTCGGTAGTTCAGATTTCAGCATCCGTAGTTTAGTATTAAAAAAGGAAACCTACTGATTTTCTTCTTGTTGCGCTTGTGGGCAGAGCAAGAGATTACCACACTGGTCTACTGATTTTTCTTCACTGTCCACTCACAGGCTGTGGGTAAGGTAATGGCCTAACTTAACTGTCTTGCTTAACTGCTGCTGCCTTTTGGTCCCTTTCTTGAATTTATGGTTCACGCACCTCACAGAATGTCACATTTTGCTGGACAATATACCTGGAACTATCCAACCGCCCATAGAGGAGAGTGGGATGTGTCCGTGTACAGCCATGGCTAAAAAAATTGGAGAATGACACAAATATGAATTTTCACAAAGTCTGCTCTAAGTTTTTAGGATGGCAATTTATATATACACTCCAGAATGTGGAAATGTGGAAGAGTGATCAGATGAAGTGCAATTAATTTCAGTCCCTCTTTGCCATGAAATTGAACTTAATCCCCTAAAAAACATTTCCACTGAATTTGTGAAGAAGGCTTCAGGGCGCCCAAGAAAGTCCAGCAAGCACCAGGACCGTCTCCTACAGTTGATTCAGCTGCGGGATCAGGACACCGCCACAGCAGAGTTTGCGCAGAAATGGCAGCAGGCAGGTGTGAGTGCATCTGCATGCACAGTTAGGAGAAGATTTTTGGAGGATTGCCTGGTGTCAAGAAGGGCAGCAAAGATGGCACTTCTCTTCCAGAAAAAACTTTAGGGACAGACTGATATTCTGCAAACGCTATCGGGATTAGACTGCTGAGAGCTGGGGTAAAGTCATTTTCTCTGATGAATTCCCTCTCTGATTGTTTGGGGCATCTGGAAAAGACCTTGTCCAGAGAAGAAAAGTTGAGTACTACCATCAGTCCTGTGTCATGCCAACAGTAAAGAATCCTGAAACCATTCACATGTGGGGATGCTTCTCAGCCAAGGGAGTGGTGGGTCACTCACAATTTTGCTTAAGAACACAGCCATGAATAAAGAATGGTACAAAAACATCCTCCGAGAGCAACTTCTCCCAATCATTCAAGAACAGTTTGGTGATGAACAATGCCTTTTCCAGCATAATGGAGCACCTTGCCATAAAGCAAAACTGATAACCAAGTGGTTTGGGGAACTAAACATGGACATTTTGGGCCCATGGCCAGGAAACTCCCAAGACCTTAAAGCGGAGTTCCACCCAAAAGTGGAACTACCGCTTTAAGGGGAGGTGACCCCCCCGACATGCCACAATTGGCATGTCATTTTGGGGGGGGGGGACCCTGTAAAAACAGGGCCCCAGCTGCACTTCATCTCCTGGAGCCGAAAGGAAGTTCATCTTCCCCTCCCACCCGGCGATCTTTTGGGACATGTCACTGGTCCCAGAAGATATGTTGGCCATTCACAAAGGGCAACTCGCACATGCGCAGTGTGTGCCCACACCTGTGATGCCGGCGCCACCGAAGGGAGGGGGAGAAGAGTGAGCCCTCGGGCGACCGCATCACTGGAGCCCGGGAAAGGTGAGTGTCCGATTGTTAAAAGTCAGCAGATACACTTTTTGTAGCTGCTGACTTTTAACTGGGTGGAACTCTGGTTTAATTCCATTGAGAACTGGTAAATCCTCAAGAGGCAGGTGAACTAAAAAAAAAAAAAAAAAAAAAAAAAAAAACCCCTCACAAAATTCTGACAAAACTCCAAGCATTGGTTATGCAAGAATGGGCTGCCATCAGTCAGGCTGTAGCCCGGAAGTTGATTGACAGCATGCCAGGGCGAATCGCAGAGGTCTTGAAAATAAAGGGTCAACACTGCAAATATTGACTCATTGCATAAACTTCATGTAAATTGTCAATAAAAGACTTTGACACTTCATGTAATTATACATCAGTATGCCATAGTAACATCTGGCAAAAAGAATCTAAAAAACACCAAAAGCAGCAGACTTTGTCAAAATTCACATTTGTGTCAGTCTCAAAACTTTTGACCACGGATGTACACTCTGTGTAAGCGGAGCAGACAAGGACCAGCCACCCGCCTGCTCAGCGGACCGATTCCCCCGCTGAGCAGGCGGACTCCAATGGAGCACACACCAAGTGTAAGAGGCATTATGCTGTAAAGCACTGCACAAACAGTTGGCGCTGTATAAATCCTGAATAATGATAATGATAAGCTAGATCAGCAATATTTACAAACAGCTATGTAGTGGCCTCACGATCAGAAAATTTTCTATACTGCTTTTGAATCAATCATATGATCGTTAGTACAGTTTGAGAGCCGACCACAACAGTTCATCCGATATTATGCGATGGTAAAAGCACAAAAATGTATCTTGCACAATACCTTACCTCCCAACTTTCTGAGATGGGAATGAGGGACACCTATTAGCAAAAGTGTGTAGGCATAGGACACACCGCCTTACAAAGGAGAATTATACACAAAACTTATTAAACCCCCAAGTGCTAAATTTTTACAACTACTATTCTTTTATATTGACTTTTGAAGATTACAAATGCAGTAATTTAGACATTGGATGAAAGGTTTAGCACTGGGAAACACTTTTGATAGATAAAAAGTCCATTTTATATACACAACTATATAGATCAGATAAAAATGAGGGACAAATCAGGGGGAATAAAAAAGGGACAAATCAGGGGGAATAAAAAAGGGACAAATCAGGGGGAATAAAAAAGGGACAAATCAGAGGGAATAAAAAAGGGACAAATCAGAGGGAATAAAAAAGGGACAAATCAGGGGGAATAAAAAAGGGACAAATCAGGGGGAATAAAAAAGGGGGAATGAGGGGCAAATCAGGGGGAATGAGGGGCAAATCAGGGGGAATGAGGGGCAAATCAGGGGGAACGAGGGACATTGCTCCAAATCAGGGGCAGTTGGGATCTATGGGATACCAGATCGCATCATTTTTCTTTAATCAGAATAGGGTTGCCACCTCATCCCTTTAATCCAGGACACATATGAATTACACAGGTTCTGAGGCTAATTTAATGCAGATAAGGCACCAAGTGAGTTTAATTACCACCTTAATCAGCCACAGAACCTGTGTAATTAATATGTGTCCTGGATTAAAGGGATGATGTGACAACGCTAAATCAGAGACGGTCATTTGTCAGATAATCTCACCGTTTGGCATAAGTGTAAACGAGCAGGGATATAAATTATAACCCAGTCCAGCAGGCCTGTGCACACTATGGCTATGTGCCAACATTGCTGCTCAGACAGATCAGATCTGCCAGTATGTGGCCAGGATTATTTCTGACAAACATAAGCTGAGCACAGAGAATGCAGACATTCACAACACTAGAGATTGTACTCTGACTGCAGCTTTCTGATATACATTCACATATCAATATAATACAGCCATCATGATTGCTAGGCCTCAGGCCTCGGCTTCTAGTTAAACACACCCAGAACCCATGCCAAATCATTCTCAAGGCCCATGACAGTGACTGACATATCAGCCCTCCAACCAGCGCACAGAAAACTACTACAATAGGCCAATCAAGGCAAGAAGACAAATCCCCGCCCCTCCCATCCTAAACGTCAACTTCACAGGAAGGATTAGCAGCATTAAGTAACCAATCAGGTTAAAGCCGTAAAGGATTCCTGCTTCGCCATTGGCTAACTACAGGAGCCTTCTCACAGAGATGCCGGATCAGCACAGAAGGAAAGGGCGGCTGTGTTATTTACCTCGTGAGAAACGCATTCCAAGGAGCGCAGCTCACTGCAGTACCGGCAGAAGTAGAGCTGAGATAACGGAGCCCGAATTTCCTTCTCACCATGCACCAAATACAACACTCTCTCCAGCTGAAGCAGCGACGCCATCTTGCATAGAACCCCGCCCTCGAGGTCACATGACAGGGTGGAGAGCGTCTTGTCAGTGGTTGTGTAATAGATCGGTGTCATGTGGCTTACGTTCTCTTCCGCCCCGCCCACCAGCTTGTAGGGTCTGATAAAGAGAACCTGCCACCTTCTGTTTTTTTAATCCCCCCAATGTTTATTCTATCTTCTTTTAGGGTCAGTTCACACACCACATGCAGTCCAGTACGTTTTTTTATGTATCAAAAACACATGGATAGTAGGTTATATGGTTTTCAATAGCAATGGCATAGCTGACACTAGTGCGGTCAGTTTCAGTGCGTTCCAGAAAAAAAAGTAAAACTTGCTGCATTTTTTCTGCACTGAACTGTACTGGAACGTATCAAAAACGCACCGGAACGTAACAGAAACGCACCGGAAAGCATAAAAAACGCACCAGAACTGGCCCTTAAGGTTAAAGCGGTAGTAAACCCGCTGACCGAAATAAAAATAAAAAAAAAGCCTGCAAGAAAATCGCATAATATGTTAGTATGCATTGCATACTAACATATTATGAAATACTTACCTTAGAACGAGGCCCCCGATGCCCGAGTCGGTCAGCGCTAAGGACGCTGACATCTTTGTCCTCTTCTGTCTTCCGGGTACGCGGCTCCGGCGCTGTGAGTGGCCGGAGCCGCGTGACGTCACTCCCGCGCATGCGCGCGGGAGCTCTTCGCACCGGCAGCCAGCTCTGAGATGCCGGCCGCCTCGGCCGGATCGTCAGAGCGCATGCGCCGCTAATGTCAGCGGCTGCATGCAGGGCGAATATCTCCTGAACCATGCAGGTTTAGGGGATATTCTTTTTACCTACAGGTAAGCCTTATTATAGGCTTACCTGTAGGTAAAAATAGATTTTAGGGTTTACTACCGCTTTAAGAAAAGAGAGAGGGGAAAAAGCACTGGACTGCATCAAAAACCTGCCTGCAGAAAAGCACCTGAACGCATCTGGACTGCGTTTCTATGATGTGAACTGGACCTTACTACAAGGTCATAAGAGCAAATAGGATTGTCGGTAGAACATATATTCTTACCTTTCCAGCAGCTCTGTTCTTGAAACGCCTTCATGGGGGCAGCTCCTTGGCTGCTTTCCCTCTTCACTCCTGGAAGGTTTTACCCCCCTTTATGACCAGGCCATTTTTTGAGATAGGGCACTGCATTATTTTAACCAGTTCCCGACCGCGCGCCGTGTTTTCACGGTGGCAGTCGGGATGCTGAGCGTGAATCGCCGTAAAAAGACGGCGATCTGCAATCAGCCACTAGGGGGCGCGCACGCGCACCCGCCGCACTCCTAAGGAGTGTGCCCGCGGCTCGGGCGGACCCGATGTCCGCCGGCGAGCCGCGATGAGCGGCCACAGGGAAAGAACGGGGAACCGCCGATGTAAACACGGCGGTTCCCCGCTCTGTTAGTAGGGGCATGGGTGATCTACTGATCCCTGTCACTGGGATCAGTCAGATCTCTCATGCCCATGTTAGCCCAAACTCCCCCACAGTAAGAACACACCCAGGGAACACTATTAACCCCTAGCTCTCCCCCTGCAGGTTAACCCCTTCACTGCCAATGACATTTATACAGTAATCAGTGGACATTTAAATTTCTGATCACTGAATAAATGTCATTGGTCTCAAAAAAGTGTCAAAAATGTCCGCTGAAATATCGCAGTACCGCTAAAAATTGCAGATTGCCGCCATTACTAGTAAAAAATAGAAAAAAAATAAAAACCCCAGAAATGAATTCTCATCATCCGTAAACGCGGCCACTTTTGCGCAAACCAATCAATAAACGCAGATTGCGATTTTTTTTATCACAAATATGAGGAATTATATAAATCGGCCAAAAACGGTGAAAAAAAAATTTTTTTCTATTTTTTTTTGGATTTGAATTTTAGCAAAAAGTAAGAAATTTGGTTTTTTTGCAAAATGGTCGCTCTTCTTTTGTTTATAGCGGCGAACAGAAATTACGCAGAGGTGATCAAATACCACCAAAAGAAAGCTCTATTTGTGAGAAAAAAAGGACTCAAATTTTGTTTGGGTGCAACGACGCACGACCGCGCAATTGCCAGTTAAAACGACGCAGCGCAGAATCGCAAAAAGTGCTCTGGTCCTAAAGCTGGAAAACCTTCCGGTTGGTAAGTGGTTAACTGACAATTGGGTGGTTGTGCGACGCTGTACCCAAATAAAATTGATGTCCTTTTTTTCCCTACAAATAGAGCATTCTTTTGGCGGTTTTTATTTTTTGCGCTATAAACAAAAAAAGCTGACCATTTTGAAAAAAAATAAGCAATATTTTTTACTTTCTGTTATAAAACATTCCCAATAAAAAAAATGTAAAAAATCACATTTATTCAGCAATGTAGGCCAATATGTATTCTGCTACATGTTTTTGGTAAAAAAAATCCTAATAAGCGTATATTGATTGGTTTGCACAAAAGCTATTGTGTCTACAAACTATGTGATAGATTTATGGATGTTTATTTATTTTTACTAGTAATGGCGGCGATCCACAATTTTTAGTAGGACTGCGACACTGCGGCGGACAAAATGGACACTAAGTGACACTATTTGGGGACCAGTGACATTATTACAGTGATCAGTGCTGAAAAAATGCACTGTCACTGTACTGATGACACTGGCAGGGAAGGGATTAACATCAGGGGGATAAAAGGGTTAAATGTGTTCCCTGGGAGTGCTTTCTAACTGGGCGGGGGGGGGGGTGCTTTGACTGGGGGAAAACAGAGATTCATGTTTCTGCTTAGCAAAAACACAAGATCGCCATCTCCTCCTCTCACAGAATGGCGGTCTGCCTTGTTTACATAGGCAGACCGTCATTCTGCTTCTCTGAGAATGGTCAGCGTGTCTCTGTGGACCCGATGTCCAATCACAGCAGGAGCGGGTCGCTGGTGGCGCGCGTGCGCCCCAGACCAAGTGCACAAAATCATGTACAAGTACGTGATTTCGCGCAGGAGGGCCACCCTGCCGCAGTATATCTGTGTGGGGTGGTCCTTAAGGGGTTAAAGTATTCAACACTATAGGGTGTGTGGAGTTCCTGATACCCCCACCTCGTGTAGTGGTTCCTCCTGCCAACCAATCGCTTCTCTGCCTTTTGGCTAAGGACAAGTGATGTATCTGCGCCAAGCCTTTTGACTGGGACCAGAGGAATTTTTGTTTTCTGGCCGAAGGTCCTGCCATAGTATTGCACAATAGCACTACTTGCATATCCCCACTTCCCTTTCCCCACTTATATTTGTGTGTTTGTCACGTTTGTCTTTTTTTTGGCATGGTACACTTTATTCATGTTTGATTAGTAGGGTGTGGGTCCTGGGGCCTGCTCTGAAAGTCTTGGAAGGGGGTGAATATGGCCTTTTGGCTTGGTTTGCCTTCTCTCATGAGGTCTCCTTTCGGGGGAACCCCATCTTGTACTTGGGGTTGGTCTATTTCGGCAGACCTCCCAGAGAACAGGGTCCATTTGGTTTTGGCTAGGTGGGCCAGTGAAGTACTGCAGTCCCTGTCAGTAGTCTTGCACCCCGGGGGAATCAGGCTAAGGGCCCCAGCTCTTCGGAGGAGGTCCATGTGTATACCCTGTGCACTTTTTGTGTTCTCACATTTTGTGTGTGCACTTTTTTATACACCGATTGTTAGTCTGAGTGTGTTTCACACACCGTGGGCTTAAAAAAAAAAAAAATCTGTTCTTATTAATGTCCAGTAGGGATGTTCCACCATCATTCTGGCACGATTGGCTGGCTGTATAGTATTCTTGCTGGCATGACATGGGTCCTGAGGGACCTTCCTCATGGAAACCTGAATTAAGCGGCCACTAGGTAAGGTTGGAGTCAGGAATATTTCCATTCCAAAGGGCCTGATGCTTCCTGATTTGAGTGGCGCCAACTGGTCTGGTTAAGGGGCCAAACATCCCCTGGGAGGTAGGGGTGTCGGAGTAACACTATGGGTTTGGTGACCCCACCATGTGAAACTGTACTGCCATGACACCACCTGCTTTTTTCTGCATTTCACCTCATGGGCTAGGCTTTTTGGCCAAAGCCAAGGTCATTTTTGTTACCAAACTGCAATGCCCAGATATTGTATCATACACTGGCACTCTTTATTTCTCTCCATGTGTGTCACCATATATCTTTTATGTGTGCCTTTTTCAATCCACAAGGGTTGTTGAGTGAGTCTTTGGGCCTCCTCTGAAGTCTAGGGGGAATTTAGGGTCCTTCCTCCTATGTTTAAGGGGGTGGTCTCGCTTTTGGAAAGCCTCTAGCCTAGTACTTGGTGGTTGGCTCCACCTAGCTACGAGAAGAGGGATCGGCCAGTCCTTTTGGCTAGGTGAACCAGAGTGTCCTTGCCTCTGTTAGGAACTTTGTTCCTGGGGGGTCAGAGACAGTCCTTCCTCTACAGGGGAGTACCAGTAATATCCTGTGCACTTTTGTGTGTTTCACATGCACTTTTTTGGCTCACTTGGTGCCTAGTTTTTTACCCATAATACAGCAGGTTAATAAAGTCACTACAGGACGTGAACCAGCAGAAACCATTGCATGCAACAAGGGAAACTGGTATTCAACTCATGTAGACCATCAAATATTGCATTAACCTGTTCACCCAAGGAAGCAAAATAATCTACCTGTCAGGACCCAGGTCTGAACCTACAATCTCTGCTGTGTCTGGCAATGTCTCTTCTTGCTGAGCTATCTGAGATGCTGGACAGCACCTTTTCTGATCCATTAGACAATCCTGCGTTGTGACTTGTTTCTGGTGAAACAAACTATTTGCTACCCCCATGAACTTCCTGATTTAAGCCATGCCTTTACACTTCTTTACCAGATTATTGTGCTCTCTCCAGCCAATATCTTGCTCTTGTCTTCCTTGCTGCCGTCCATATCTCCGCTATCACTCATTGCCGACCTTTGGCTTGTTCCTCGAGTACTCTTTTGCTTAATCCCAACTCGCGACTTGTTACTGACCTTTTGCCTGTTTACTGACTACATTTCTGCTTGATTCCCTACCTGCTTTATCTGCTACTGGACCCCAGCTTGCTCACCTTCTGGTGGGGCGATCCTGAGAACCGTGACCTGGTACTAACACGCAGCAAAACCCACCTCCACAGTCAGGAGCACCAATTAGTGCTTAGACTCTGCACCTCTGGTGTGTTAGAAGAAGAGTGTGATAAGGGTTAATTGCATCTGGGTGTGGTTCCCTCTGAGTTGCTGAGAAGCAGCTCTATTTAAACTTCCTGTTTCCTGTAGCAAGTGTTGTTCGATCTATAACGTTACCGTGACCTGTATCTGCTCTGAAGTGACTTCCTGCATCTGTGACCCCGGCTATCTTTGGACTTTGTTTGCTTTCTGCCTGCCCCGACCTCCAGCTTGTCTACGACCCCTCTTCTGCCTGATCCCGTGTACTTCCGCTGCCCGCACGTTGCCGACCCTGCCTGCATCCCGACCATCCGCCTGTCTCATCCTTCTGTACCGCTTTGCCAGCACGTTGCCGACCCGGACTGTACCACTACGCTTCTGCCAAGCACGAGCTTCAGCGGACCTGCACCCACCACCAGCGACCACGTCCAGCCCTCGTGCTCCCCTGTGCTCCCGAGCTCCCTGTCTACACTATCAGGGGTTCACGAACCAGGGCCGTAAGAGAGGTTGTCCCCTGCATAAGTCAGACTCGACCACCAGGTACGTGACATGGTGAGCCCATGTCATCCGCCAGTTTGACCTGTTTCTGTACTTATCCAGTTGGTCGATGGGAGCCTTTCTATTGCTATATCTGCTGGCCTGACCCCTAACCGTGACAATACCCAGAACCTCTGAGTACAGGGGAGCATGTGACTCACGTTTCTCTAATTTGACTGCACTGGTACTCAGAGATTGGCAGCCTGGGCACCCAGTACTCTTACATTAGGGCAGGCAGCAATGGCAAATGAACCCAGGACATTTTCAGCTCATGAGACCAGTTTAATGGACAAACAAGTGGAAAGGATGAGACTGCCACATGTGTGTAACCAGTCCAGTATATGTTTACTAGTCCTGATAATGAATAAAACGATAAAGGTAATGCATTTTAGAAGCTCACAGCTCCCCCTTCATCCAGCAAGACAAGCTAACAAAAGATGATCTATGATGATCTAAATAGATAGAGCTATGATTAGTGGTGCCACTTGACTACATTAAAAGCAAATTGAATTGGATCATGGTTACTGTAATAACAAACTTATCTGTATTCTTCAAAACATACAACGAAATTTGATAAAACTTGGGACCTGCGGATTCAATACTTATCTGTCCCCTAGCGGGGCCTCATCTGATGGTCTTCATTTCAATTTCTCTTTCTTTTCTCCTCCTGTTTCTTCCTTTTTTTCTTATCCTCATTTTTCTTTCTTGATGTACTTCAGTCTAGTATCTGACTGCTGTTGGGGTCATATTCTCAGGTACTTAAATATTATATATTTTCCCAATAGTCAGGGCCAGATTAACATAGGGGCTATTGGAGCTGCAGCTACAGGCCCCCTCCTTAACATAGGCCCAGCCCAATGAGTGAGTGAGTCACTAATACTGCCCAGCCCTGCTCTGTATAGTGTACACATGATTGATATGTAGATTGTGGCAGCATATTTTATTTGTTTTTTTAAAAAAAACATTGTTTGCATTTTCATTTTATTTATTTTCATAAAAAGGCCCACCAAAATCCTCAGCACCAGGCCCATGCTAATAGTGTGATATGTTCTGAATCAACCATGATGGTTTCTGCTTATCTCGTTTAATAACAGGGTTTTTCTAGAGAGACTGGTTCCCATATATGTGTGCTATAATGTTTATTAGTCTATTTTTTCCACATATTGTCAATGCAAATTAAGTTATACCTGTATGATAACCCGAGAGCTTTTTTGTCTCTCCTTTCTTTGTACATATGTTATCTCTAATAAAAAGTATTGAAATATAAATAGATAGATCTAAGAATAGGGAACAAATAACCAATTATTTTGCTCTACTTCAATTATAATTTATAATATCCATACACCCTGAAGAAGAAGAAAAAAAGATCTCCCTCAAAATGCGTCAGTACCCAGAAATATCACCTTCATGTTTACTTCTGTCAGTGTTCCTGCATGTCGGCGCTTCTTCTCACTCGGTCTTGGCATATTTGGATTCTGGAGCTGCCGGCAACTTTATGGACTGGAGTACTGCATCCTCCTCGAAGCTTACCCTTTGGCACCTAGCCACTCCGTTGGTGGTCTCAGCGATCAATGGCACTGTTCTTTCAGGAGGGCCTATCCTCTTCCAGACCCTTCCAGTTAAGATGTCGCTTGGAGTACTCCACCAGGAGGAGATATCCTTCCTTGTCCTACCTAAGGCTTTCCCTGGTTACAGCTCCATTCCCCACACATTGAGTGGACTTCTGGGCAGATACTGGCTTGGGGTTCCTCCTGTTTCTCATCCTGCCTATTCAAGGTGGCTCCCAAAGAAAGACCTCAGTTTCTTCTGCTCTTCCCACTGCATATAGCGATTTCCAGGATATCTTCTGCAAGAAATCAGCTGAGGTGCTTCCTCCACACAGGTCCTTTGACTGTGCCATTGACCTTGTTCCCGGAGCAACTCTGCCCAGGGGCCGTACCTACCCCCTGTACATTCCAGAGACTCACGCCATGTCAGAGTATGTCGCTGAAAATCTAGAGAAGGGGTTCATTCAGAACCCCTCATCGCCTGCGGGAGCAGGGTTCTCTTTTGTTGCCAAAAAAGATGGTACTTTAAGACCCTGCATTGACTATCGAGGTTTAAACGAGGTGACAATCAAAAATTGTTACCACTTACCTTTAATTTCTGAACTATTCGACAGGTTGAAAGGTGCCTCCATTTTTACCAAGTTGGATCTCGGGTGCATACAATCTGATCCGGATAAAAGAAGGTGATGAATGGAAAGCCGTGCTTAACACTAGAGATGGGTATTACGAGTACTTGGTTATGCCTTTTGGTCTGTGTAATGCCACAGCGGTGTTTCAAAACTTCGTCAACGAAATCTTCAGGGATCTGCTTTATCAATTTGTTGTCATTTACCTTGATGACATTCTCATCTTTTCGGAGAATCTGCCTGTCCACAGAAACTATGTCCGGATTGTACTTCAGTGCCTTAGAGAAAATAATCTGTATGCCAAGCTGGAGAAATGCTTTTTCGAAAGTTCAGAGGATCTGGGATGCTTTGTCTCTACCTTGGGTCTTCGTATAGATCCTGGGAAGGTCTCAGCCATTACCAACTGGCCCCTTCCCGCCAGCCTCAAGGCCACACAGCGCTTTCTTGGGTTCACAAATTATTATAGGCAGTTCATTAGGCCTTGACCAAGAAAGGTGCGAATGCTAAGGAGTGGCCCTCTGAAGCTGTCCCTGCATTTCATGAATTGGAACAAGCCTTTGTTTATGGACCTCTCTTGAGGAGACCTAATCCTGAGGATTCATTTTGCATTGAAGCGGACACTTCTTCAACTGGGGTGGGACCTGTGCTTCTTCAATCCATTAAGAAAAAACCTCAACATGTGCGTTTTTCTCCAAAAAATGTTCTCAGGCAGAGAAAAATTACGCCATTGGTGATCAGGAGCTTCCTGCCATTAAATTGGCATTAGAGGAGTGGCATCATCTCTTGGAGGGCTCCCATCACTCTATAACTATCTTCACAGATCATAAAAATCTGCAAAATGCCAAACAACTGAATCCCAGACAGGCCTGGTGGAGTCTTTTCTTTTCTTGTTTCAATTGCATGATTACATACAAACCTGGTTCCTGCAACAGTAGGGCTGATGCACTGTCTAGGTCATTTAACACTCTGGATGAGGAGCCCACCTCTGAACCTGAGCCGATCTTTCTGACCTCATGCATTCTTGCCCATGTTACCACCCTGGAGTCAAACATTTCTCCTGGCAAGACCTTCGACCCAACGGAGCTAAGAACTAGGATCCTTCATTGGGGACATGATTCCAAGGTGGCAGGTCATGCTGGATTCCTCTGATCCTTCCTACTCATCAGTCGCCACTACTGGTGGCCTACACTTTGTCTGGATGTCAAAGATTACATTAAAGCCTGTCATGTCTGTGCCCAGTCCAAATCCTCCACACAAGCTCCTGCAGGTATTCTCATGCCTTTGCCCAGTCCTAAGGAACCCTGGTCTCACATTGCCATGGACTTCATTACCGATCTCCCACCATCTGAGAAGAATATGGTCATCTGGGTGGTAATCTAGCGGTTTTCTAAGATGACTCATTTTGTTCCTCTTCCAGTTCTTCCTTCTGCTCCTGCTTTGGTTCCCATTTTTGTTCGAGAAATCTTCCACCTCCATGGGGTTCCTTTCCATATTGTTTTGGACAGAGGTGTCCAATTTACATATTGATTTTGGAGAGCCTTCTTCAAGTCCCTCAATATTGTCCTGGACTTCTCTTCCTCTTACCACCTTCAATCCGATGGACAGACTGAGAGGGTTAATCAGGAGTTAGAGGTTTTTCTTTGAACTTTGGTCTCAGCTCATCATGATGATTGGTCATCTCTACTCCCGTGGGCGGAATTCTCTCACAACAATCATGTCAACGTCAGTTCTCAGAAGACACCTTTTCTTACAGGTTATGGAAAACATCCTCAGCTTCCTCTTCCTTTGACCTGTTCTCCAGAAATTCCAGCTTTGGCTACGGTTCAACAATCCTTCAATTCTATTTGGGGTGATGTCAATGATTCCCTCAGGACGGCTGCTGATAATATTAAAGGTTATGCCGACCGTCGCAGGCGTAAGCCGCCTTCTCTACAGCCTGGAGACAAAGTCTGGCTTTCTACCAAGAACATCAAGCCCAGGGTTTCCTCCCTGAAATTTGCCCCAAGATTTAATGGTTGGTACTCTATAATTTTGAATCCGGTTTGTTTTAAACTCCAGATTCCGAAAAGCCTCAGGATTTCAAACTCCTTTCACATTTCCCTTCTGAAGCCTTTAGTCCTCATAAAGTTCTCTCGTCTTCTCTCTCCCTACCATGGATCCGGTCTCGGCGGATGGCCAGGAGTAGGAGGTTAGTCTAGTACTGGACTCCCGGCTCTGTAAAGGCAATCTTCAGTACCTTGTGCATTGGAAGGGTTTGGTCCTGAGGAGAGGTCTTGGATACCCGCATCTGAGGTATTTGCACCTCGCCTGGTGAGGAGGTTTCATTTGAGATTTCCCTCTAAGCCTGGCCCTAGGTGGGGGAAGGGGAGGCCTCGTAAGAGGGGGGTACTGTCATGAACCTGCAGTACAATTCATGCCCTGTCTGTTTGCTTACCTCTTTGGTTGTGTCAGCTTAGAGGCCATGCACATCATCACCTGTGTGCTAAGTAATCTTCCCTCTGTGAACTCCACCCCAGTTTCCAATTAAGGAAACACTATAAAAGACCATGTGCTGCAAGCCTCGTTGCCGACCAGTTATTGTGTGTTAGGCTCCTGTGGTTGTTTCTGCTGTGTGCTCTCAGTTTGTTTCAGTGTACCGATCTTGGCTTGTTCTTTGACCTTCCTTGTCTGCTAGTGTCCCTGGTCTCAGCTTGTTCTTTGACATTCCTTGTCTGCTAGTGACCCCGACCTTGGCGTGTCTCCTGTCTGTTTCTGTCTGCTTGTAGCCCTGACCCTTGGCTCTCCCACCGTCTCACTGTGCAGAGATGGACCTGTCAGAGGTCCGCTCTCCTCTTTGGGGGGTTGGATGAAAACGGATCTGCCTGTCAGTTTTCATCCGATCCACCAAACAGATGGAAAATAGGGTTTCCATCCGTCTGGATTTAGCGGATCGAATCGGATGTCAGCAGACATGTCACCACTGACATTCGTTGCTCCATAGAGGTGCATGGAGCGTCCATTCAGGTCCACCTGAAAATCTGACAGGGGGGCCTGATCGGTCCCCATGTGTGAAAGGACCCTAAAGTATCATACTTTGACTTTGACTTTGCATATTTCTGACGACAGAACGTCCGTTTTTTGTTGGATGCTTGTCTCATGTCAAAAGTGAAGAGTGTACTAACAATAGGAACATTTTCGTTTGAACGAATTCAACGTCAGAAGTGACTTAATGTGTTGAATAGTTTTGTATATATTTTTTAGTTTCTGAGCATGCGTAGTCATGATTGTACAAAAAATCTAAATTGGCCGTCAAAAGGAGCATACTAACGGTAAGAACATCGGACAATCGGCCGTCAAGCGAAAATTCCCATCCGAAATTTGCATCCTGTGTACAGGCCTTTAGACACAAAAAGGTGTTCACCAGCTGACCTGATTAGCACTCACCCTGGTGTGTGGTGGCCTATTAATACATATATACAGCCTAGTATATATATATATATATATATATATATATATACTGTGTGTATATATATATATATATATATATATATATATATATATACACACATATATATATATATATATATATATATATATATACAGTCAGGTCCTTAAATATTGGGACATCGACACAATTCTAATCTTTTCGGCTCTATACACCACCACAATGGATTTGAAATGAAACAAACATGTGCTTTAACTGCAGCCTTTCAGCTTTAATTTGAGGGTATTTACATCCAAATCGGGTGAATGGTGTAGGAATTACAGCAGTTTGTATATGTGCCTCCCACTTGTTAAGGGACCAAAAGTAATGGGACAGATTAACAATCATAAATCAAACTTTCACTTTTTAATACTTGGTTGCAAATCCTTTGCAGTCAATTACAGCCTGAAGTCTGGAATGCATAGACATCACCAGACGCTGGGTTTCATCCCTAGTGATGCTCTGCCAGGCCTCTACTGCAACTGTCTTCAGTTTCTGCTTGTTCTTGGGGCATTTTCCCTTCAGTTTTGTCTTCAGCAAGTGAAATGCATGCTCAATCGGATTCAGGTCAGGTGATTGACTTGGCCATTGCATAACATTCCACTTCTTTCCCTTAAAAAACTCTTTGGTTGCTTTCGCAGTATGCTTCAGGTCATTGTCCATCTGCACTGTGAAGCGCCGTTCAATGAGTTCTGAAGCATTTGGCTGAATATGAGCAGATAATATTGCCCGAAACACTTCAGAATTCATCCTGCTGCTTTTGTCAGCTTTCTTCACCTTACAATACGTTACCGGTTCAGTTAGTGGACTGGACTTAGGCTAACTCGTACGTAAAGTGAACGACTTCTGTTTTGACTTCC
>BLSH010298547.1:105671-116123 GCA_018402905.1 Glandirana rugosa | reverse complement strand
ACGGGAGAAAATCACCGACCCTCGTAGACGGAGAGGAACCACCGGAAGGCCTGTGCTACCACCTAAAAAAACTTGTGGTGTAATGTGAGATAATATATGACATGTGGCGTCTTACGTGACATATATATCAGATGTGACTTATGTCTCATATATATATATGTCAGTCCAGGTATTTATATACCTGTAACTGTGTTAAGATTAGAGAAACCGAGATATGTGGTGGTCTTCCTAAACTTTACTTTGTTTGTTCTACACGAAATTGACGTCTGAAAGTCGAAATTAAACTCCCATAAATGTAGGTTTAGTCCACTTGCCACGTCCTTAATACAAACTGTTGTAATTCCTGCACCGTTCACCTGATTTGGATGTAAATACCCTCAAATTAAAGCTGAAAGTCTGCAGTTAAAGCACATCTTGTTTGTTTCATTTCAAATCCTTCTGGTGGTGTATAGAGCCAAAGAGATTAGAATTGTGTCAATGTCCATATATTTATGGACCTGACTGTATATATATATACTCTGTATTCAGTGTAGACTATATATACAGTGCATTCTGCGGTGTACAGTATATAATAGAGTGTAATGTGGTGTTCAAAAAAATCCACCATCGTGTCCGGAAGGCCACCAAGGAGAGGCAGATGCTCCCAGCCACTAAAAGAGGGCAAGCAGCCTCTGTGTCTACAGTGAAAAGTGGTGGTCATGGACATTGTGCATCCTCTTGAGGCAGGTCACGCCTGTCCTTTTTTTCTGCTGTTGACCATGTTATTGAGCCACAACATGCAGAAGAGTTGGTGGAGTGGATAACTAAGCGGTCCTCATCCTCTATCACTCAGGCTCATACTAGTTTGTCTTCCAATGCAGCTGCCAAAGCGGCCTATTCCGCCGGATCCTTGTCCACAGTTACTTCTTCTGTAGCCCCACCATCATAGATGGAGGAGTCACCAGAATTATTCAACCATAGTGTCGGTTACATGCTAATGGAGGATGCGCCGCAATTTGAAAGCTCCAATGTTGGTTCCCGGGTTGAGGAAGGGAGTAACGTGAGCCTAGAGAGAGGGGGTGCCTCAGAAGGACAATAAACTAGCAGTCATGTTACCCCAGCTGCAACATACTGCCAAGTTTGCTCCAATGACAAGGAGGGAGGGGATGATGAGGACACTGACTGTACTCGGGTGCCTGAGAGAAGAGAGGAGGAAAGTAAAGAGGAGGCACAACTCCAAAAAGGCAGGAAGTCCTTCAGGGGCCAGCTTAAGGGCAGACAACCTATTGAATCACACCACAGAGCTCCACAGGTGCAGGGCGCTGCTGGCTCCCCACTGACTTTCAAAATTTCAATGGTGTTGGCTTTTTTCAACACTTGTGCAGTAGATCGCACCTTTGCTGTTTGCAATCTATGTCTGAAGCGGATCAAGCGAGGCCAGAACGGCAGTCACTTGGGCACCACATGCTTGACAAGACATATGGCAACCTGCCATGCAGTCTGTTGGCAACAGCACCTCAAAGACCCACATCATAAAATAAGGCAGACTTCTCCTTGCTCCTCATCTGTGACCTCAACCCCTACTATACCTTCAGTCCTCTTAAAAGCCTGCACTGAGAGGAATAGAGGTAAAGCAATTGGTGCCACAAGTACTTGCAGCCAATCTGCTAGCAGTACACCTCCAGTTGATTTCAGCAGGTAAATTTCCCTACCGCAGTTGCCGAAGCAAAAAAGACTGTCCCAGCCATACACATGCTCAGCGTCTAAATGCTAGCTTGGCAAAATTGCTAGCACTACAACTGCTGCCTTTTCAGCTGGTAGACTCTGCCCCCTTTTGTGAATTTGTGGAATGTGCTATACCACAGTGGCAGGTTCCCAAAAGAAATATCTTTTCACATAAGGTCATTCCAGCTCTCTCCCCTCATGTGGAAGGCAATGTTTTGGCCTCCTTGTACAGGGCAGTCAGCAAGAAGGTTCATATTACTGCAGACTCGTGGTCTAGCAGGCATGGTCAGGGACGTTACCTTTCCTTCACGGCGCACTGGGTAACTCTGCTGGCAGCTGGGAAGGATGCAGATCAGGGTTCAGTGTTGGAGTTAGTTCCGCCATCACGCCTCCAAAAAAATGGTGGTGATTCAGTCACATCTGCTTCCTCCACCCTTCCTCTTCTTCTTCCTCTGTGGCCTCTTCTTCAGAAGTGTCCTCGGAACCAGCAGTGCTTCCTAAGCGCTCAAGGGGCTACACAAGCAGTCAGGCTAAAAGATGCCATGCTGTGCTTTAGTTGGTCTGTCTAGGGGACAGGAGCCACACAGGGGCAGAGATTCTGTCAGCTCTGCGGGGGCAGGCTCAGAGGTTGTTAACGCCATGACAACTTAAGCCAGGAATGGGTGTATGTGACAATGGCACCAACCTTCTCTCTGCTCTCTGACAGGGACACTTGACACATGTTCCATGCTTGGCACTGAATTTGGTGGTGCAGCGTCCCTTGACCAGGTGCCCAGGTTTACCAGTTTTCTGAGGCAGGCCAGAAAAGTCTGTGGTCATTTCCAGCGGTCATACAATGCCAGTGCTCGGCTGGCTGACATTCAGCAGGAATTCAACCTGCCCATCCACCGCCTCATTTGTGACATGCCCACCAGGTAGAACTCAACATCGGCAATGCTGCAGTGGCTGCATACACAGCAGAGAGCCATCAATGTGTACCTGTGTGAGTATGGCACCAGGACAGGCTCAGGAGAGCTTGGCTTCTTTTCACCACGCTAGTGGTTATTGATCAAGGATGCATGCACTGTCCTGTCACCATTTGAGGCCACAATGATGGTGAGCAGCGACAATGCATGCATCAGTGACACTGTCCCTCTAGTCTTCCTGCTGGAGCACACGCTTTGTGGAATCATGGAAAGGGCCGCCAAACACACAGGAAGAAGATGAGGAGGAGGTTTGTGTCAGCATGGATGTAGAGGATAAAACGCAGCAGTCTTCAAGGGGTAGTTTTCAGTCCCCAAAAACCCAAGGAGTTGTACATGGCAGGGAGGAGGTTGTTCCTAACAATGTCATCCTCAGTGACCCAGAGGACTCTTATGCCTCCTCAAACTTACGCTCCATGGCCTCCCTGATTCTGCAAAGCCTGCGAAAAGACCTGAGGGTTTGTGGTATCAAGGAGAGGGATCATTACTGGCTGGCAACTCTTCTTGATCCACGTTACAAGGGTAAAGTTGCAGAGCTCACCCTGCCTTTGTAGAAGGAGCAGAGGATGAACCATCTTCAGGATACCTTAAAGAAAAGTTTGTGCAATGTCTTTCCAGACCCTGGGAGGCTGCCATTTCCTGGTGCTGGACAATGTGTTTCTGAGGCTTCCTTCAGTCAGAAGCAGAACAGTGGCCGGCTGACCGATGCCTTTAAACAATTCTTCAGTTCTCAGCGTCCAGGGTTGATAGGTTCAAGCAACCATCATTAGTGTCTGCATTATATGGTACAGGAATATCTAGGGGCAAGAGCAGACTTGGAGACCTTTCCAACTGAGCATCCACTGAGTTACTAGGTCTTGAGGATGGACCACTGGCCGGAAATTGCTCAATATGCAATCAAGCTACTGGCTTGTCCTGCATCCAACATGCTTTCTGAATGGACATTCAGTGCTGCTGGAGGGTTCATAACGGATCAAAAGAGTGCTCCTGTCCACAGACTCCGTTGATAGGCTCACATTTATAAAAATGAATCAGTCTTGGATCAGCAGCTATCAAGTTCCTGATGCTGATGTAACTGACTGAATTTGCTAGAGATCTGGGATCCCTTGAAGACTACCTATGCTGCCTATTCTATTCCTCCTGAATCCTGATGATGCTAGCTTTCAACAATATTTTGGGTTTAGGGCACCACCAACACCCAATTTTTCTTCACCTGTTTGACTGGGGCATGTCATTACAATTTTTAAAATTACAACAGCAGGGTCCGTTCCTGCATCCAACAAGAGTATTAACAGGGGCATGGCATTACAATTTTATTTATGGAGTGCAGTCCCTTTAGTATATATAATACAATTCAGATTATATGGTGCAGTCAGTGTAGTATATATAGCACAGTGTATTGAAGTGATTAAGGTAAACCCTATGACAGAATATGGGAAAAAAATGGGGGACCCCCAAAATCCATACCAGGCCCTTCAGGTCTGGCATGGATTTCAAGGGGAACCCTGCGCCAAAATTTAAAAGAAAAATTGCGTGGATGTCCCCTCCAAAATCCACACCAGGCCCTTCGGGTCTGATATGCATTTTAAGGGGACCCCCGTGCCAAAATTTAAAAAAAATGGCATGGGGCTCCCCCAAAATCCATACCAGACCCTAATCTGAGCATGCAACCTGGCAGGATAGGGGGGGACGAGCGAGTGCCCCTCTCCTGAACCATACCAGGCCACATGCCCTCAACATGGGGAGGGTGCTTTGGGGTCTCCCCAAAGCACCTTGTCCCCATGTTGATGGGGACAAGGGCCTCTTCCCGACAACCCTGGCCGGTGGTTGTCGGGGTCTAAGGGCAGGAGGTTTATAGGAATCTGGAAGCCCCCTTTAACAAGGGGGCCCCCAGATGCCAGCCCCCCCTATGTGAATGAGTATGGCCTACCCATTCACCAGAAAAGGAGTGTAGTGTTACAAAACACCGTAGGCAGTTTTTGACAAGTCCTTTATTAAAAATGTCTTCTTCTTCCACCACTTCTTATTTCTTCCTGTAGTCTTCCTCCATCTTCTCCTTCCCTGCTTCTTCTTCTGGTCTTCTTCTTTTTCTTTCGGTCTTCTTCTGCTTCTTCCTTCCTCTCATCGTCTTCTTCCTCTGCCGCCGCTCCTGCTGTGGACCAGAGGCGACTCCCAGAATGGGCTGTCTTCAGTTTGACAGTTATTTTATAGGCAAGGGCGGGGCCACCTGGTGACGTAATTGAGTGACCCTGCCCCCTTCTGATGTCATAAACAAATTTGCTCCAGCAGAGGAAAGCATTCCTTCCTGATCCCGATAGGCAATCGGATATTACCTGGATCAACTTTACCTATAAATGTCAGTACCCAGTTATATTATGTACATTTAGGAAAGAACCCTGGCCTTTTTTAAAGCAATCTACTGAGCGAGCCAGAACCAGCTCTTGAGGGAGTCTATTCCACATTTTCACAGCTCTTACTGTTAAGAAACCTTTCCATATTTGGAGATTAAATCTCTTTTCCACTAGCTGTAAAGAATGCCCCCTTGTCCTCTGTGATGACCTTAAAGTGAATAACTCAACACCAACAAGTTCACTATATGGACTACTTATGTATTTATACATGTTGATCATATACCCCCTTAATCTACTCGTGCCAAGAGAGAATAAATTCAGTTCCTATATTCTTTCCTCATAGCTCCTCCACGCCTCTTATCAATTTGGTTGCCTTTCTCTGCACTTTCTCAAGTTTCCGATATTTTTTTTGTGAACTGGTGTCCAAAACGGAACTGCATATTCCAGATGAGGTCTTACTGATGATTTGTATTGGGGCAAAATGATATTTCTCTCTCTGGAGTCCATAGCTCTCTTAATAGAAGAAACAATTTTGCTCGCTTTGCAAACTGCAGCTTGGAATTTCAAGCTATTTTTAAGCCTATGATGTACCAGAACACCCAGATCTTTCTCCACCATTGATTCCCCCAGCAGTCCTCCCCCTAATTTGTATGAAGCATGCATATTCTTATCCCCCAAGTGCATAACTTTACATTTATCAACATTAACCACTTTCCTACCACCAGGGGCGTAGATAAGGAGGGGGTTTGTTCAAATCCCCCCCAGAGCATCCTGACAAATATAAAAAGTGTCTCTCATAACGTCAGCACCACAACAACAAACAGTGGAGCACAGCAGTCAGTATTGCAGGCGAAGTGGATGCAGCAGGTCGGGTGTAAGGCACGCTGTCACAGGCACTTACGTCACGCTGTTACAACCAAGCTGTGCTGGGTTCCCGGCGGACAGATCATAGACACAGTGGGAGCGGGCAGTGTCTGTAGACTCGCCCACAGTGCCCGACTGTCTACACTCTGTACTTCCCGCCCTGGACTTCAAAGGAGAATGGAGCAGAGAACGCGCAAGGTAGCAGTAATGCTACTAAGGAGCTGAGCCTCCCTCTTTCCTTTTCAGCTTGCTTGCTGCCTGAGAGATGGTCATCACGGACCACTTATCAACACTGCTGTGCTGCCATTGAGGTAAGTGAGTTTGTGGCAACTGGCAAAATTATTCACTAATCACTGGATTTGTGGGTTACCATTTTTCACTGCTTGGTTGGTACTGACAGTCCAGCCTGGCTCTGTCAGCTATGTTGTGGTGCTGACTACAGAGCCAAAGGGCTGAGGGGTTACCAGGCACAACAACATTGCTGCCAGAGCCAGGCTGGACTGTTTGCTGCCCTCAATGTCCTGGCCCTTTTTAAATTCTGTTGAAAAGGCAATAATAAGCCCCGGTTCACACTAGGATGTGGTGCAGAAAACCTGCAATGCATTTCCCATGCAAGGCTGTCTTTAACGTGAGGCAAGTCAGCCCCAGTCATTGTTGTGAGGCACAAAGCATCTGTCCCTTGCACCTGCGCTGCCCGTAAAAAAGATGGTGACCAAATACTACTGGGATGGAGTTGGAGTACAGCTGTGCGGCTTGGTTCTCCATCATCTCTTCCAAGTCCCTACCAACCACTGCTTGACCTGCCATCACGTGACCTCCACATCCCCCTAACAGCCAAGCACTCCAACAACCAGACCTTTGGTCGGGGGGGAGAAGAGATAGGGATGGCTCCTGCCCTCCTCTGTATAGTCCATGCTGAAAGTCAGGGACCTGTCCTCATGGTCAGTGTCAAACAGTAAGTAAATGACATGTGTGGTGTGTGGGGACACTGACAGCACCTGTTGTGGTGATCAAGAAGGACCATTGTGAGTGTTCAGCAGACAATGTACAGGGATAGGAGATCAGACAGTATATGGATGGTCTCTGACCATCTCCTGTAGTACAACTGCAGTCTCTAACCATCTCCTCCAGTATGTCTGCAGTCTCTGGCCATCTCCTGTAGTGCGTCTGCAGTTTCTGACCATCTTCTGTAGTACGCCTGCAGTCTCTGACCATCTCTTGTATGCCCGCAGTCTCTGACCATCTCCTGTAGTACGTCTGCAGTCTCTGACCATCCCCTGTAGTACGTCTGTAGTCTCTGACGATCTGTTGTAGTATGCCTGCAGCCTGTGATCCTCTCTTGTTCGCCTGCAGTCTCTGACCATCTCCTGTACTATGCCTGCAGTCTCAAACCACCAGAGTGTATGAGAGTCAGAACAAGCTGTTCTGGTTTAAAGTAGACCTTTCACCATGAAGGCCTCTTTCACACACACTGCAGTCCCTACTGTCATAGCTGTGTGTGCTCTGCTCATTGCTAATAACACTTTCTAGGAGTTTTCTGTCTATTGGTGAGTCCCCCACCTCCCCAGCCCATGGTGTACAGGCAGTGAGATGCTGTGCTGTAACCTCTAGCAACCAATCAGTGAGCGGTACTGATGTGCTGTAACCTCCAGCAACCAGTGAGCAGTCATGGTGTGAATGGGGGGGGGGCGAAGAAAATGTTTGCCCAGGGTCCAATCAATATTAAAGGTGGCCCTGGTCCTGAACCACATTCAAATTGCACTGCCCTTGTAATCTACAGTGGGTGTCAGTAGAATTTTAAAGCGGAGTTCCACCCAAAAATGGAACTTCCGCTTTAAGCACTCCTTGCCCCCTTACATGCATTTGGCATGTAATTTTTTTTTTTGGGGGGGGGGGGGATCGTGTCCCCAGGTTTCAGAGGGACTTCCTGTCCCTCTTCCTCCTTCTGCCTCGGGGCCGCCTAGGTGACTCCTCCTCTCCTCCTAGGCGGCCCCTCCCTCCTGGCAATCTTCTGGGACACGTCACAGGTCCCAGAAGATTGCCTGGCCACTAGGAATGCGCAGCGCGACTCGCACATGCACAGTGGGTGCCCGGCCATGAAGCCGGGCCGGGTGCCCACACTAGGAATGGCGGGGCCATCAGGAGGAGGGGGGAGACGAGCGAGGCTTCCGGAGCAGCCGTCGATGAACCAGGAGACAGGTAAGTTACTGTTTATTAAAAGTCAGCAGCTACACTTTTTGTAGCTGCTGACTTTTAATAAACAAAAAAACAAGTGGAACTCCACTTTGACGACAACCCAAATGCAGTGTGTTTGCTTGCCCCAGATGATACAAAATTACCATGTGATCCGGTTTCAATGCGTTCCTAAAATTGGTGCATGCACGACTTTGGAGTAATGCAGTGCAATCTAAGCCCATTCAAAATAAATGGGCTCAAATTGCACTGCACTGAATCGCATGTGAATTGCTGAGAAATGTGATGCAGTTCCTGTGTGACTCATAGCGTGAACCAAAGCTAAGGGTAGTTCACACCTATGCATGCGGCGTGGCCTGTGTTTGCGAGGGAATTGGATGCTGTCTCTGCGGGTCCTTGCACCATTTCTAAAAACACAGCAACAGAGAAACCACATTTTAAATGAAAAAACGCATTTTAAATTAATTTAAAATTAAAATAAAGAACAAGTTATATTCACCTGCTCTGTGCAATGGTTTTTCACAGAGTGGCCCTGATCCTCCTCTTCTCTATATGCCACAATAGAAAGCTGCTTGTTACGGGGGCACACAACGATGCTTGGTTCCCCCCCCCCTGCTTCACCACTTGTTACCTGCTGCTGAACCCTCCCAGGACAAAACATTATCTATGGCCCTGCCTACCACCATATGGAAAATGACAGCCTATAAGTGGTTCTGTCATCCTGACTGGGCATCATATGACGTCCAGCAGGATAACAAGCTGGTGCGCGCCTGCAGGGGCACGCAGCACGGCGATTAGTTGTGTGCATCTCCGATCGGGGTAAAGAGCTTCTGTCAGAAGCTCTTTACCACATGATCAGCTGTGACGAATCACAACTGATCACAGTGTAAACAGGAAGAGCCGTGTATCGGCTTTTCCTCTACTGAGAGCCGATCAGCGGCTCTCCTGACAGGGGGGGTCTGCGCTGATTGTTTATCAGTGCAGCCCCCCATGGTTTGCCACCCAGGACCACCAGGGAGCCCACCTAGGTCTGCCAAGTAGCCCCACCAGGGAAAGCCCACCCAGAACCACCAGAGAGCTGATCAGGGAGGCCACCCTGACCACCAGATAAGGGGCACAATGCCCAACATGGATGGCACTGAGTGCCTATTTCAGATGCCACCCAGGACCACCAGGGAATGCACACCTTACAGTGCCATCTATCAGTGCCACCTATCATTGCCCACCAGTGCCACCTGTCAGTGCCGCATATCAGTGCCCAGTGCCACCTATCAGTGCCACCTATGAGTGCCCATCAATGCCACTTATCAGTTCCCGTCAGTGCTGCATATCAGTGCTGCATATCAGTGCCCGTCAGTGCTGCTTATCAGTGCCACCTGTCAGTGCTGCCTCATCAGTGCCAATCAGTACTGCCTCATGAGTGCCCTTCAGTGCAGCCTCATCAGTGCTCATCAGTGATGGAGAAAATGTACTTATTTACAAAGTTTTGTGACAGAAACCGAGAAAAACTTTTTTTCAAAATTTTCGGGATTTTTTTATTTTTAGCGCAAAAAATAAAAACCCCAGAGGTGATCAAATACCACCAAAAGAAAGCTCAATTTGTGGGAATTTTTTAAAATAAATTTAGTTTGGGTACAGTGTAGCATGACCGCGCAATTGTCATTCAAAATGCGGCAGCACTGAAAGCTTAAAATTGTTCTGGGCAAGAAGGGAGGTAAGTGTCTGGTATTGAAGTGGTTAAACCTCATTTGCCATCTGTTGCCCAATTAAACAGTGCATTGAGATTGGCTTGTAAATTAGAGACATCCTGTAAGGACGTTATTCCACTGCATAGCTTGGTGTCATCCACAAACACTGAAATGGTACTATTGATCCTAGACCCTATATAATTTCATATGTTGATGTAAGCCAAGTGCACATCACCCCGCATGTGAGTTTTTTTCTATTTACATGTCTAGTAGTAGTGTAGTGCAGTGTTTCTAAACTCCAGTCCTCAAGGTGCCCCAACAGGTCATGTTTTCAGTTTTTCCATTATTTTGCACAGGTGATTTGATCAGTTTCACTGCCTTAGTAACTACCACATCCGTTTCATCTGAGGGAAATCCTGAAAAAACGACCTGCTGGGCGCCTTGAGGACTAGATTTGAGAAACACTGGTGTAGCAGACTGCACCTTTACTCACCTGACTCAGCGGTATAGGTGTGTGTGTGTGTGTGTGTGTGTGTGTAGGGGGGGTACGGAGGTGTGGGGCATGCAGAGATGTGCGGCAGAGTACATAAATGTGCTGGGGGCGTGTTGAGGTGTGCTGGGGAATGCAGAGGATGTGAGAGGTGCAAAGGTGTGTGTATGTGTGTGTGTGTGTGGGGGGGGGGGGGGGGC
>BLSH010298547.1:72133-97673 GCA_018402905.1 Glandirana rugosa | reverse complement strand
CCATATACCATCCGGTCTTACGGGGAGTTGCTACTCCGGTCTTGTTCATGTCATATCATCTAACCCACCGACTGTTACAGAGGTCAAGGAAGTGTAATAGAGGGAGGGCCAGGGAACTACTTTCGAGTCTCAACCGTGGACTTGGGGTACCGGTAGTCAGAAAGTGGAGTCGGGGAACATTTAATCTGTTCGTCAGACTCGGGGTTCAGGACGTTCTCTGAGAATACGAAAAACAACTGAGAGGACCACACGAAAGGCACCCGGTAGGTGTATCGCGTCCATCATCTTCCACCCACCCTTCACCATTGCCCTCCTTGTCAGTCTGCACACTGAGGCAAGCTGCAGCAGTTGGCACCTGTGTTTCGTCATCATCAGAAATGTGCTGCGCTGCTGTTTTCATGTCCTCATCCTGCAACAGGAGTGGTTGGGCATCGGTGCACTCAATGTCTTCCACTTCTGGGGCTGCGCTATGTGGATGGCCCACGGAAAGCACACCAGGAGAGTCAACAAAAAGCATAAGAGTCTCTTGCAGGACTTGGGGCTCAGACTGCTTGTCTAATTTACAAGGGGCTGAGGTGAAAGACTGATGGCCATGGGGTTCAGGTGCCAACTCTGAGCTTTCATCAAGGGACCGGGAGGGAGATAATGTGAAGGAACTGGAGACATTGTCAGCCACCCAATCTACTATACTGTACTTGTTCTGGCCTCATCGTTGAGGGGCATTCTGGCCTACCATATACCGGTGAAGGTTCTGTTGGCTACCTGAGGAAGGTGTTTCCCTTGTGCATGTAGCTGGCACACCTCGACCACGCCTCTCCTTCCAACAGGAGGTTCACCAACACCACCAACACCAGCAGCACCAGCATCACCAGCAGCACCATGACCACGTCCCTTATTTGCTCTCCACATTGGGCCCGCAAATGTATTATGTAGCCCTATGTAAAGTATTTATTAATACCAATTAATACCTTTTTTTTTTAAAACACCAACGTAGCCGGACTTTTTATTTTGGTGCAAGAAATGCACTGCTCACACCAACAGCTGGAAGCTCTCCCTTTAGAACTAGGGGATGATTTTTGAACAATAATGTGTCACTTACAGCAACAGCTGGCCCTATAGGAGTAGGCAATGGTTTTTGAACAAGAATCTGTCCCTCTAAGCAGAAGCCTCTACCTAGTGCAGTCAGATCGCTCCAAGCAGCAGTATGTGAAATCTCAAATTACTCCCACAACCTGATTGTTGTGTACGATCACACAATCTGATCGTTGTATATGAACGTAACGATCGTTGTGTTAGGCAGGGTTTGATCTGCAATGTGTCACTCAAAGCAGCAGTATGTGAAATCTCAAATTACTCCAACAATCTGATCGTTGTGTACGATCGTAACGATCGTTGCATTAGGCAGAGTTTAATCCGCAATCTGCAACTCTAAGCAGCAGTATTTGAAATCTCAAATTCCTCCAACAATCTGATCGTTGAGCACGATCGTAGTGATCGTTGTTTTATGCAGAGTTTGATCTGCAACTAAAAGCAGCGGCATTTGAAATCTCAAATTACTCCAACAATCTGATCGTTGTGCACGATCGTAGCGATCATTGTTTTATGCAGAGTTTGATCTGCAACTCAAAGCAGCGGTATGTGAAATCTCAAATTTCTGCTATCTGTCCTCAGAGCAACAGCACAGCAGTAGTAATCTATCTCAGGATGCAGGATCAGATGTTGTTAAAATGTCTCTAATCTCTCCCTGACGCCGTCAGCATCCTCTCCCTACAGCTAACCCAAGAGCATGTGACTGCAGCATCAAGTGACTCCAGCTTATAAAGAGGCTGGGTCACATGATGCACTGGCCAATCACAGCCATGCCATTAGTTGGCATGGCTGTGAAGGCTTCTAAGGGCAAACCAGTGAAACCCTTGTTGATTGGCTGCCCTGCAGCTTCACAACATGTGGAGTAAAATAGCAGAACCCCGGACCCGAACCCGAACGTTTTTTGAAATGTCCGTGTTCGGGTCCGGGTCCCAGACACCCGAAAGTTCGGTACGGACCCGAACGTTACAGTCCGGGTTCGCTCAACACTACTTATAAGATATTTGCAACATATAGCATGTACATAGCAAAAATGACACCCCAAAACACATTCTGCTACTCCTCCTGAGTATGACGATACCACATGTGTGAAAGTTTTACACAGCCTGGCCACATACAGAAGCCTAACAGAAGTTGCACCTTTAGGCTTTCTACGAGCATAAATTACACATTTCATTTCTTAACCACCTATTACACTTTTGAAGGCCCTGGAGCACCAGGACAATGGAATTGCCCACAAAATGACCCCATTTTGGAAAGCAAACATCCCAACTTATATTCTATGAGGCATTATGAGTCTTTTGTACGGCTAAGTCTTTGAAAAAAGTGGAAAGAAAATAAAAACTCTTTTATTTTTACACAAAGTGGTCAATTTATATGATATTTCTAACACATGGCGTGTACATAGCAAAAATGACCCCCCAAAATATATTCTGCTACTCGTCCCGAGTATGGCGATACCAGATGTGTGAGACTTTTACACAACCAGTGACATAGAGAGGTCCAGCATGGAAGTAGTACCTTCAGGCGTTCTAGGAGCATAAATTACACATCTAATTTCATTCCTACCTATCACACTTTTGAAGGTCCTGGAGCACAAGGACAGTGGAATTACCCACAAAATTACCCCATTTTGGAAAGCAAACACCCCAATGTATATTTTTTGAGGCATGGACTGCAGATACGTACTTGGGTACTCTTATGGACTGCAGATAGGTACTCGGGTACTCTGATGGATTAGTAAAAGGTACTCGGGTACTCTGATGGGCTGGTAAAAAGTTCTCGGGTACTCTGATGGGCTGGTGACAGGTACTCGGGTACTCAGATGGTCTGGTGCCAGGTACTTGGGTACTCAGGTGGGCTGGTGACAGGTACTCGGGTACTCAGATGGGCTAGTGACTGATACTAGGGTACTCAGATGGGCTAATGACAGGTACTCGGGTACTCAGATGGGCTAGTGACAGGTACTCAGATGGACTGGTGACCGGTACTCGGGTACTCTGATGAGCTGGTGACAGGTACTCAGGTACTCTGATGGGTTGGCGACAGGTGCTTGGATACTCTGATGGGTTGGTGACAAGTACTCGGGTACTCTTATGGACTGCAGATAGGTACTCGGGTCCTCTGATGGATTAGTAAAAGGTACTCGGGTACTCTGATGGGTTGGTAAAAAGTTTTCAGGTACTCTGATGGGCTGGTGACAGGTACTCAGATGGGCTAGTGATAGGTACTAGAGTACTTAGATGGGCTAGTGACAGGTACTCAGATGGACTGGTGACAGGTACTCGGGTACTCTGATGGGCTGGTTACAGGTACTCGGGTACTTGGATGGGCTGGTGATAGGTACTCGTGTACTCAGAAGGGTTGGTATTTGGGTACTCTGATGGGTTGGTAACAGGTACTCGGGTACTCTGATGAGATGGCGACAGGTTCTCCGGTACTCTGATGGGTTGGTGACAGGTGCTCGGGTACTCAGATGAGCTGGTGACAAGTACTCGGGTACTCTGATGGGCTGGTGACAGGTACTCGGGTACTCAGATGGGTTGGTGGCAGGTACTCGGGTACTCAGATGGGCTGGTGACAGGTACTCGGGTACTTTGATGGGCTCGTGACAGGTACTCGGGTATTCTGATGGGTTGATGACAGGTGTTCGGGTACTCAGATGGGCTGGTGATAAGCACTCGGGTACTCTGATGGGCTGGTGACAGGTACTTGGATACTCTGATGGGCTGGTGACAGGTACTCGGGTACTTTGATGGGCAGGTGACAGGTACTAGAGTACTTAGATGGGCTAGTGACAGGTACTCAGATGGACTGGTGACAGGTACTCGGGTACTCTGATGAACCGGTGACAGGTACTCGGGTACTCTGATGGGCTGGTTACAGGTACTCGGGTACTTTGATGGGCTGGTGACAGGTACTCGGGTACTCTGATGAGCTGGTGACAGGTACTCGTGTACTCATAAGGGTTGGTATTCGGGTACTCTGATGGGTTGGTAACAGGTACTTGGGTACTCTGATGAGATGGCGACAGGTTCTCCGGTACTCTGATGGGTTGGTGACAGGTGCTCGGGTACTCAGATGAGCTGGTGACAAGTACTCGGGTACTCTGATGGGCTTGTGACAGGTGCTCGGGTACTCAGATGAGCTGGTGACAAGTACTCGGGTACTCTGATGGGCTTGTGACAGGTACTCGTGTACTCAGATGGGTTGGTGACAGGTACTTGGGTACTCTGATGGGCTGGTGACAGGTACTCGGGTACTCAGATGGGTTGGGGACAGGTACTCGGGTACTCAGATGGGTTGGTGGCAGGTACTCGGGTACTCAGATGGGCTGGTGACAGGTACTCGGGTATTCTGATGGGTTGATGACAGGTGTTCGGGTACTCAGATGGGCTGGTGATAAGCACTTGGGTACTCTGATGGGCTGGTGACAGGTACTTGGGTACTTGGGTACTTTGTTGGACAGGTGACAGGTACTCGGGTACTTTGATGGACAGGTGACAGGTACTCGGGTACTTTTATGGGCAGGTGACAGGTACTCGGATACTTTGATGGGCAGGTGACAGGTGATCGGGTACTTTGATGGGCAGGTGACAGGTACTCGGGTACTTTGATGGGCAGGTGACAGGTACTCTGATGGGCAGGTGACAGGTACTTTGATGGGGTGGTGACAGGTAATCTTTACTACGGGGGGGCAATCAGTGTGATTTGTGCATACAGTAAGCTGTCCAGTGATTGGACACAGCTGGTCACGTGGTAAAGAGCCAATATCATTGGCTCTTTACCCTGATCAGGTTTGGGCTTTGTCTGAGGGACAAGCCCGAACCCCAATCACGGGGGCGCGCACGAGCGGCATGCACACCGCTGTTTGTTATTGACGGAAGTGACTGGCTGTGATAGGACACAGCCGGTCACGTGGTAAAGAGCTAATTTCATTGGTTCTTTACCCCAATCATGGAAGGCCGGGGTCCTGAGGGACACGGCCGATCCCCGCTTGCCACAATGCGGGCCCCTGGGGGCCCACAGAGCGGCGAAAACGGGAGGATGTCATATGACATCCACCCAGGATGGGGATGCACCTTGCCGGCGTATTATTACTATACGCCAGTAAGGGAGGGGTTAAAGCAGGTGTATACCAGAACAAAACTTGTACGACAAAGGCATAATGAGCTAGTATACACCACATACTAGCTCATTATGAAATACTCACCTTAGAATGAAGCTCCCGCAGGGCTGCCTGGTCCTTGCAGAGGGAGCGAACATCTTGGCTGTGTGGATTCTTCCGGGTTCGCGGCTCCGGCCGCTGTGAGTGGCCGGAGCCGTAAGATGTCACTCACGGACTTCCCGGCAGGGTCGGGCGATATGCGCCGGGCCTTCGCCGGGTCATCACTGCGCATGCACCGTGACGTCAGCGGCTGCATTGCAAGTGGAATAGCTCCTAAACCGTACAGGTTTAGGAGATATTCATTTTACCTACAAGTAAGCCTTATTATAGGCTTACCTGTAGGTAAAAATCACTTTTGGGGGTATACAACAGCTTTAAGAGACAATAAATCTCTTTTGTTGCATTCAAAAAAGTGACTGGCGCCCATGTTTCCAACTTGCATTACACCCACCATGCCTAGTAACCCATACTGTGAAGAAGGATATCAGCTCTCCCTAACTCTGGAGGTCACCATTAGGCCTAGCTTGCTTCTGTATTAAGTTATGTAGCCAGGTGCTGGCTAACTTTGCCTGTGTCATCATTGGACATTCTGTAACACCAGCTGCAGTGAGCCTGTTTCCCTCTAGTGCTCAGCCTGGACACTGTATCATCATCTCCTGAATGCAGAGCAAGCAGAGACCACAGCTGACAGCAAGGGATCATGGGATATGTGGTCCGAGGAACCAGGATTTGCATTGGAGCCAACTGCTGCAGACTGCAAGTTTCAGCTGGGAGAGAAAGAAAAATGCTGGGGGAGGAGATGCATAGCCTGGTCCGGGAGGAGTCTTTATCTTGGAACCACAGCCTTCAGCTGAGAACAGGGACCCGGCCACTCCGGGGAATGCGAGCAGGCGCCACCGCCTAGACAGTGCGAAGAGTCTCCAGCGAGTGAGCAAGCAGATCCACCATTGCCAGCTCCCTGTCAGCCGAGTGACTGTTTGGGGTCCCTCTCATCTTCACTGGTACAGTTACAGCAGAAGCTCAGCATCGCTAGGTGCACTGCCAGGCACCCTTCACTGTGGCAGGACATACTATAGCACATAGCACATGCTATTTTCTGTTGCTGGTCGTCATCGCACAGCAATCCTTCTGGGCCCTTGTTGAGCTAGCTGAAGACACTGAACATCTACATCACAAGATCTCATCCACTCTTCTCCCCCCACTTAAAGGACTCTACTCAGAGGTTAAGTATTGCATTTCTTGTAACTTGTTTTATAATTGTGCCACAAAGTTTGTTAGACCCGTGGCATCAAGATTTGATGGGAGCAGTCTGACATAAAAGGTAATTCTCTTCCCTTTTATACATGGGGTCATAGGTTCTTTCAGGACCTACGGGTTACTACTGTTTGACTCATTGTAATTTTCTGCATACCCTTTGCATATTTACCAAGAGTAAAGGATATCTGCCTCAGTTATTCTTGTTCTTATCTGTTTCAAGAATCTTAATGTGGATGTAAACCCAAGTCATGAATTTTGAGCTGGGCACATAGATCTGCAGTGTTTTGTTATCTCTCTCCATAGCCCTGTGTTCCATATCTGTCTCTTGTTCAGTTCTTCTGTTATCAGCCTGTTAAGTTTTCCGTCACATATGATAAAAGCAGCTCCAATCAGCTGTCTTGGCTGTGTGCCCAAGCTTCACTGCAGTCTTAACCAGGAAGAGAAAATCTGATAACAGGAAGGTCATTTTCTAAAGGATATTATGGAAAATTGTTATCATACTTACCGCAATTTTCCGTTCCTGGAGGCTCATTATGTTAGCCTACATATGGGTCAGGTCGTCCCCTCTGACCCCCATAGAACAACCTTCTAAATGAATAAAAGGAGGGCCTCCCTTTACCCCTACGTTCCTAACCCTCATCTCAATGGAACATCAGGGTGGGAAACCCTAGGCTGACATGATGAGCCTCTAGGAAAGGAAATTTACGATAAGTATGATAAAATTTTTCCCTATTCCTGGAGCTCATCATGTCAGCCTATGTATGGGATTTAACTAGCATACAAAAAACAGGGCGGGAAAAAATAACCACACATCACCCCAACTGAATTCCAAGAAAACCTGTATTATATTAGACAGAAAGAACGGAGGTCAGCACTGAAGTGCCCGGGCCGTACATTACATCTAAGCGATAATGAGCAATGAAAGTGTTTGAATACTGGATTACCAGGATTTGGATATGGATTACCAGGATTCTAGGTGGGGCCATTTGATCAATTTTAGGACTTGCTGATAGATAGCCAGTTCTGTGCCAGCTTGAACTTCTGTGTTCTCTGCAGATACGTTGAAAAAATTACCTAAAAATTTGTCCAACCTTGACCGATCTTCCTGTCCCAAAACTGCAGAAAATGAAGGTTGCACCACTTCCCAACTTATATGAGAAAAGGTCCAACCTTTAGAAGAAAAGATGGAACTGGATTAAGAACCACTCTGTCTTGAAACAGCTCAAACTATGGAGACTTGGCTGAGAAAGCTTAGCTTGGATTTTTTCCGAGACACGACTAGTTGTTGATTTAGCTATAAGGTTGCTCATATGAAACATGATCTTCTACGCAATGAACAGTTAGAGATGAAACGGTCAACAACTGGACCGAACTGTAGTCTGTTTGTCTAGGGCCGATTGCAAGAGAGACAAGACCTCAATACGAGAGGAAGACTCAGGATTGCATTGAATAATCACTGCCACACCAAAGCTATTTTCCACATGCTATAGTACGTAACCTTCAAGGATATCTTTCAAGATTCAAGCAGCTTCCACTGAACCTCTTCTGCTATGCCCACCTGGGCTAGCCGGCTTCTTAAAAATAACCAGGCCGTCTCATTGAGCCATATTGGGATGAGGCATGCTGTTTGAGTACCAAAGATCTCTGAAGTGCCATCAGCAGAGCTATCAACAACTGCCTCAACAGTGGAAACCATGAACGGATCATGTTCAGGATTAGAGAAGTTTGAGAAAACAAACGTATACAGGCCAGAAAATCCAGCGATGGGACAGAGCATCCTGACCCCTGGCTCTTGGATGGAAGAACCAGGAGAAGAACATGAGCGGCTGAGCACTAAAAGGAGATGCCATTAAATCCACTTGCAGGGTGTCCCACTGAGCCAACAATTATAGGAAACATCCATTTGTTTAGATCCAGAAAGCGTGTGCTCAAAAAGTGTCTGCTCACATATTCTCCACCCCGGGAAGGTAAGAGACTGACAGGGACAACAAATTGCACTTTGGCAACCAAAAGATGTGTGCCGCAATCTGCCCAAGGCTGCTTTCCTCCCTGATTCGACACATATGCTACTGGCTGAATCCTGACGATGGTCTTGAAGCAGTGGTGCAAAGATCAGTAATGCCTCCTGTGCAGCCATCAACTCTAGAATGAGGAATCACTCCCTTCAATCTTCCTTGAGCAAACCTGTTCTGACTGTGAGCTTGACCCACTGCTGGAGTAAAGCAAGCTTAAAGTGTTTGAGATGCAATCAAGCCCAGGCCACTGTGGAGACTGCTGCATTCATCAATACCCTCAAACAATGCCTTGCTGATATTAAATGACTTGTCTTCAGAGTGCGGACCATCAAGATCAAGAGGGGTATCTTCTTCTGTTGAAAGAATACTTTCCCCACTGTCATTTGAGACACCCAGAAACAACCTCTGTGAGGGAACTAGCTGGCTCTTGCTGAAGATGAGCAACCAACCAAAGCTCTATAGCATCTCCAGGGCCCTCATCCGATGATTCAGAAGCCCCCCCCAACTTATTTCCACTGCTTTCCATCTAAAAGGCATCAGTCAGCCTTAGAAAGGAGAAATTAAAAAGAAGACATAGGTCACCCTCCTACATATATTTTTTTTTTTCCAAAAAAGGTTATATTGTGAGAGAAACAAAAAAACAAGGGGGCATAGATACAGCATTCAAGGGTATACATGAAACATAGATGTTGAACATAAAGAGAAGCATCAGAGGAATGTGGATACGAACAGTGGTTAGCATAGTAGCATACGTTGTACATATCAGATTGTCCGTGACTAGCCAAGAGTTTGTCGAGACAGTAAAACCCAAAGGGTTGAGGATTAGATTTGCAATGTACTTATGAAGGGGTTGGAGGCATGTAGCTTGGAGGGTTAGGGAGCATGTGGCCAGCACGTGCTCTCTAGGAGAGTATAGGGGGTGGAGGGGGTGGGAAAGAGAGGAGGGGGGGAAGAAACAACAAAAAAAAAAAAAACTTCTTCGTATAATGAGTCAATCTTGCGAGAGCCTGGGGGGGATCAGTTCTGGAGTCAGTTAGATATTTGCTAAGGGCTATCTTCCTACATGTGGTCCATTGTTTGGACGTATTCTAATGATGAACGAAAATGGATCCAACAGGCCCATTTCTTAGAGAATTTGGAGGGCGCATCGTGGGCAATGGCAATAAGCTCTTTCATCTCCGCAATCTTATTAATTCTCAGGTACCAATCTTTGAGGGAAGGGGACGAAGGGGAGCCCCAACATTTGGGGATGCATAGCTTTGCTACATTGATTAAAGACAAGGCGAGTGATTTGAGGTAAGACCTTTCAGTGTTTATGCGGTGATGCAAGAGGAAATTGGCAGGCGTCAGGTCTAATGCGGTGGTAGTGATTGAATCTGCTACAACTTTTTGATGTACCGCTTTCCAGAAGTCCGCTATACGGGCACATTTCCACCAAATGTGGCAGAGGTCTCCTTTTTCAAGGCGACATCTCCAACAAAGGTCTGAGGTTGCAGTGTTGAATGTGTGAAGAAGTGCTTGTGAGCGATACCAGTGTGTGAATATTTTATAGTTATTTTCCTGAATGGCCACATTGATGGATCCTTTATGGATACACCTAAAAATATTCTCCCAATGTGCTTCAGATAAGTCGAGGCTGAGCTCCCTAGCCCACATGGTGCCGTCTTGCTCTCGTCAGCCCTTGTGTGGTGCCATAGCATATTGTGTAACAGGGATATGACATGTCGTTGAGGGGTTTGGCTTAGGCAGAGAGATTCAAAGGGAGTTAGCGGTGATGAGATATCCTGTGTTTTTTGAATTAAGTGTAGGAAATGATGGATTTGTCGGTATTCCCAGAACAAGACTTTACGGCCCGCCTGTTGGCTATTAAAATCATCAAAGGAGGGCAGCTTGCTGTTTTGTAATATGTGCGCGACTCCTACATATATTCTTATTTGGTCGGCCTGAGAAAGCTATTGAGTCCAGCTACTGGCTTTGGAAGGAAGATTGGACCTTGCCAGAATAGATGACCCTTGTACAAGTCGAGTCCAAACAGCTCTTTTCATGCTTCATAAATTGTGACAATTGTGTGTGTCATCATCCTAATCCCCGACTGCTTGAGCAATGCAGGATTCATAAAGTTATGTTCATGCACATCTTGGCAGAGCCTGAAGAGGTCTGCCTTTCCTAGGAAGCAGATGGGTACGGTCCCCTACCTTATTTAGTAGCTCTGGTGTCAAGTACCTGGTGGTGGAGTCTGTCTTGTGCAGGGAACAACCGCTCTTGCGCACCCGATTCGAGGACCCCTGGTAGAGTAGACAGAGGCCCAAGAGTGCGGGATGGCACGAGGGCTGGAGGGTCACCGATGATGTAGTGAGGCTCCAGAAGACGTGCAGATAGCAGGATGGTCGTACAGGCTGGGTCGGCAACAGGCAGGCAGGAAGGTACAAGAGGATCAGGCAAACGGGTAGTCAGAGTCCAAGCAAGGTTCGTTAACGGGCGGGCAGCAGAGGTACAAGGGAGCAGACAATCGGATGGTCGTGGATAGCCGGGGTCGGTGCAGGTAGCAGAACAGCAGGTCAGGACAAGCCAGGTCAACAGGAGGCAGAGCAAACACAGGAACAGGTAGCAGGAGCTGAGGCTTACAGGTCAGGAACGCTGTAGAAAGAGCAGCACTTGTTGCTGGACCCTCCAGGTTTAAATAGCCCCATTTGGCGCCGCTTCCGGCGCGTGCGCGCGCACACGCGGGCGCGCAAACGCGCACAGGCGTGCGCACCACCGAGGAAACACCAGAATTTAGCAGCAATGTTCTTTTCCTAACATTGCCCCCCCCCCAAGGGGCAGCCTCCGGATGCCTTACCAGGTATCGCCACCCTGGCGATTCTTTTTGAAGGCCTGGATCAGTCCGGGGGCGTGGATGTTTTTCTCAGATTCCCAGGAGTTCTCTTCTGGGCCAAATCCTTTCCACTTAATTAAATACTGGGTCCCCCCAGCTCTCCGGCGACAGTTCAAGATGGCTTCCACCTCGAACTCCTCCTCTCCGTTAACCAGGATGGGGTCTGGTGGACCCACCTTCCGACCCGAGAAAGAGTCCAGAACCATGGGCTTCAGCAGAGATACATGAAAAACCGGGTGGATCCGCAGGGAAGAAGGGAGATCCAGCTCAAATGCCACCCGGTTTATCTTCCTCTTAACTGGGAACGGTCCCAGAAATCTTGGACCCAACTTCTTCGAGGGGCAGGCTAATTTTAAGTTTTTGGTGGATAGCCAGACACGGTCGCCTGGTTGGATTTCCAGCTCCCCCGCCTTCTCTTATCATAGGCCTCTTTGTTCAACTCCCGAGACCTAGAAAGAGTTTCCAGTAAGAGTTTACAGTTCGTTTGGAGGAAGCTAGTGATATCCTGTGCTGCTGGAACGGTACCTTCCGGGTTTAAGTCAGGTAGAAATGTGGGATGAAATCCATAGTTGGCCCAGAATGGGGACTGCTGGGTGGCCGAGTGAATGGTGTTGTTGTAGGCAAATTCGGCCACCGGCAGCAGTGCAACCCAATCATTCTGAGAGAATGACGAAAAGAACCTCAAATATTGCTCAAGAGTCTGATTTGTCCTCTCAGTTTGGCCGTTTGTCTGCGGGTGGTAGGCGGAAGAAAAAGCTAGCTCTATCTCCAATCCTGCACATAGCGCTCTCCAAAACTTGGACGTGAATTGGACCCCCCGGTCAGACACAATATTGCTGGGCACTCCATGAAGTCGGATGACCTCTTTTATGAACGTGTTGGCCGTTTCGGCCGCAGAGGGGGTTCCTTTCATGGGAATGAAGTGTGCCATCTTTGTCATACGATCTACTACTACGAAGATGGTAGTAAAGCCTTCGGACGGGGGAAGTTCCACGATAAAATCCATCACTAGTTGCGACCACGGGCGTTCAGGTATGGGAAGGGGGTTTAGGAGACCCCAGGCCTTGGCCTTGTCGGTCTTATTCCTGGCGCAGACAGGACAGGCACCGAAATGTCCGGCCAATTTATGGTCATGGCACCAACCCAAAATCCTGAGGCGCAGGCTTGCCAGAATAAACATTCTTCGCCCAAACCACCATAGACCATCTCTGACGGCTTCTGAAAGGCGGCCTGAGCCTCCGGAGACCAATGGTATCGGGTGTTTTGTCGGGTCAGTCATGTGATAGACTCCACGATGGCAGAGAATCCTTTAATGAACTTTCGATAAAAGTTTGCAAAGCCCACAAACCTTTGAACACCTTTCCTGTCTGCTGGTGCGGGCCATTCTAAGATAGTCGAGACTTTTTGTGGATCCATGTGAATGCCCGTTATGGAGATGATCAGCCCCAGAAAGTGCATGCTTGGCTGTTCAAAAGAGCACTTTTCTGCTTTGGCGTACAAGCCGTGCTGCCGTAGACGCCCTAGAACCTTGGTGACATGCCTGCGATGTTCTTCCAAAGAAGCAGAAAAAATCAAAATATCATCAAGGTAAATAATTACAAAAAGGTCCAGAAAGTCTCGGAACACATCATTGACGACGTGTTGGAAGGTAGCTGGGGCGTTACATAGACCGAAGGGCATCACCAAGTATTCATAGTGGCCGAAACGGGTACGGAATGCTGTCTTCCACTTGTCTCCTTCCCTGATACGAATGAGGTTATATGCTCCTCGAAGATCGAGTTTTGTAAAGATGGTTGCCGCCCCTAGCCGCTGGAAAAGTTCCGGAACCGAGGGTAGAGGGTACCGATTCTTAATCGATTAAGCTCCCTGTAGTCTATGCATGGCCGGAGTGAGTGGCTCTTCTTCTCCACAAAGAAGATACCGGCTCCGGCCTGAGATGTAGATGGCCAGATGAACCCCTTCTTTGTGTTTTCGTCCAGGTAGGACTTGAGAGCCGCTAGTTCAGGCTCGGAGAGGGGGTAAATCCTCCCAAACTGAACTTCTGCCCCGGGTAGTAACTCAATTGGACAATCGTATGGCCTATGTGGCGGAAGTTTATCCACCCCCTTCTTACTGAAAACGTCCAGGAATGAGTGATAGGCTTGAGGAAGAAGAGTCCGGACATCTGGTTCAGTTTCGGAATCCAGACTGAGGAGTGAGGGAACAGTTCCACCTCTGGGACTCAGGCAGTTATGACGACAATAGAGTGACTGGAATTGGACGACTCCGGTGGTCCAGTCAATGCTGGGGTTATGGGTCTGGAACCAAGGTAATCCCAGGATGATGGGGCAGAGAGGAGATGCAATGGCATCCAGCCGCAGCAGTCCTGGTGACCATCCAGGGTGCAGGAGAGAAGAGGGACCGTTTCATGGGTAACAGTCCCGGATTTGATGTGTGACCCATCGGCCAAACGGATCACCAGTTTATGTGTCTTGGGTTGAAGGGGAATGCGGTGCTGCGCAACAAAGTCTAGGTCAATAAAGCAACTGCATGCCTCCGAATCAAGAATGGCTGGAACCGTGATAATCCCTCCGAGAAGCTGCAAAGAGAGGAGAATGGTGAGATGAGCAGCAGAACTGGGAAATTTAGACAGGTCCTTAGAGACGGTGGTCAAGCACTTACCGCGCTTCACAGGGCACGTCCTGACCATGTGACCGGGCTCACCGCAGTAGAGGCAGATGTTCAACTGGAACCGCCTTTGTCTTTCCTCGGTGCTGAGAGAAGGCCGAAGCAATCCAATCTGCATTGGCTCGGAGGTGTCCTGCGGAGAGGAGGAGGAGGATGTCGGGTGGAAGGGAGGTGGCGTTGGGTAGCCAGGAACCCTAGGAAGCATCCAGGTAGGGCGTAGCTGCCCAGAAGACCTTTCGGCACGGCGTTCTTTGAGGCGTCGGTCGATGGAGATGGCCAGGGTGATCAGCTCCTCCAAGGTCTTAGGGATCCCCACTCGTGCCAGCTCGTCCTTCAGAGGTTCTGAGAGTCCCATGCGGAACTGGAACAGGAGAGCCACGCTGCCCCAGGCTGTGTCCGAGCTCCAGCGCCAAAATTCGGCGGCATAGTCCCCCACTGGGCGGCGGCCCTGCTGGAGGTTGTGCAGCGTAGCCTCGGCCGTGGCAGCCAAGTGGGGGTCTTCATACAGCTGCGCCATGGCCTGGAAGAAAGTGGCAGCGGTGGCAACTTCAGGAGCATTTTGCTCCCATAGCCTGAGAGCCCATGCCTGGGGCTCACCCTGCAGCAGGGAGATAATGAATCCGACCTTGGTACTTTCCAGGGAAAACGTGCATTGCTGCAGTCCCAGATATGAATCGCACGCACTCCGAAAGACCCGGAACTTGCGCCGTTCACCGGAGAACTTATCCGGCAGCGGGACCTTAGGTTCCGAGGGCAGGGCCACAATGGTACAGGCTGCCGAAGAACTGGAGGGCGGGGCGGTGGACAGTTCCTGTACCCGCTCTTCTAATCGGGTGTATCCCTCTTGCAAATTTTTGACGGCCTGGGTGAGGCCTGCAAGATGTGCGCACAAGTCATCAATGGCGGAGCGGGTTCCCTGCGCAGACTCAGTCATGGCTGCTCGTTTCTGTCACGTACCTGGTGGTGGAGTCTGTCTTGTGCAGGGAACAACCGCTCTTGCGCACCCGATTTGAGGACCCCTGGTAGAGTAGACAGAGGTCCAAGAGTGCGGGATGGCACGAGGGCTGTAGGGTCACCGATGGTGTAGTGAGGCTCCAGAAGATGTGCAGATAGCAGGATGGTCGTACAGGCTGGGTCGGCAACAGGCAGGCAGGAAGGTACAAGAGGATCAGGCAAACGGGTAGTCAGAGTCCAAGCAAGGTTCGTTAACGGGCAGGCAGCAGAGGTACAAGGGAGAAGACAATCGGATGGTCGTGGATAGCCGGGGTCGGTGCAGGTAGCAGAACAGCAGGTCAGGACAAGCCGGGTCAACAGGAGGCAGAGCAAACACAGGAACAGGTAGCAGGAGCTGAGGCTTACAGGTCAGGAACGCTGTAGAACGAGCAGCACTTGTTGCTGGACTCTCCAGGTTTAAATAGCCCCATTTGGCGCTGTTTCCGGCGTGTGCGCGCACAGGCGTGCACACCACCGCAGAAACACCAGAATTTAGCAGCAATGTTCTTTTCCTAACAGCTGGTCTTTATTCGGGGTTGGCATTTGCTTTCCTGCAGACAAAGAAGGCAAGCAAAAACATTGTTCAATGACTATTAAGCAGCAGTACAGTGCTTCCTCCATATGGAAGCTCAGAAAACCAGTAATAAGGAGCATATCTACACCATCCTGATATTGCACTGCTTCTACATTGAGAGTGATTTACACTCATATGCCGCCCATAGACCAGCAGAGGGGCTCCCTGATAGATGATGCATTTAGCATGTTAAAACAGGGACCACATCCCAGTGGAAAAGGATGGACAGCCCAAAGTTTATTCAGGCTAGGTAGGAGACATGTGCCAATTTCCTGGACCAGGTCTCTTCCCTGGGGGAGTGGAAACAACTCCTTTAGAGTGTATTTACATGTTTACTGAATGTGACAACCTGGCGTCGTCATCTTGTCTTTGGCTGCTTCAACCAACAGGATTCACACAGTTCTATTCCATCTGCATCTTCTCTTGGAAGAGTCTAGAGAGAGTAGATTTGCCCACAGTGTGAGTGGAAACCACTTTTTTAGAGTGTATTGCTCACATGTTTAATGAATGTGACAACATATTCGGTTTAGATATCTTTGTCCTTGACTGCTTGAAGCAGCAGGATTCATAGTCCTGTTCATTCGTATGTTCTCTTTGATGAGACTGAAGCTGATCGTTTGCCTGAGAAGCCCTCGAGACTGCATATTGCCAGAATAGGCAACCCCTCATTAGGCCAGTGGACACATTCCTTAGAGTGTATTGACCACAGGCTTAATGAACGTCACAACCTGTTAGCTGCTGTCATCTTTATCCTTGGATGCTTGAACAAAGCAGTATTCTTGCAGTCATGTTCATCCTTAATCACTCTTAGGAAGCGCCTGAATAGTATTGTTTGCCTGGAAAGGCTTGGAGACTGTTCAATGTCGGAACAGGTAACCCCTTCACAGAGCGATTGGAAATGCACCTCTAGAGGGTATAGACCATGTGCTTAAACAAATGTGAGCCTGTTAAGTGTTACCATCCTTATCCTTGTCTGCTTGAACCAACAGGCTTCATACATCACATTCATGTGTATCCTCTCTTGGAAGAGTCTGGAGAGAGTTGATTTTCCCACAGTGTGAGTGAAAACAATCCCTTTAGGCTCTGTTTCCACTAGTGCGACTTGTCGTGCGACTTTGAACACAAAGCCGCATGACAAGTCACAATCCATTGATCTCAATGGCACCCGTTCCCATCTATGCGACTTTGAAAATCGGCAACTTTGAAAAGGTGCGTGCACCACTTTGATGCGACTTTGGAGTCACACCAGTGGAAACATAGCCCAAGATATATAGGTGTCATCAAGAAACATACAGTGTTTTGCCTGCCAGGGAATGAGTGGCACAGGACCAGTTTAGGGCTGTGCTCGATGCCTGCCAATTGGAGGGACTAAATGGTAAAAGCTCATAGTTAATTTCTCATACACCTAAAAGAAAAACTTACTTGAACGGTGCCCCTTACCTCCTTAGCAATGACTGGCTACCAGGAAGAGTTGATGCTCATGGCTTAGCAATATATGCAAATGGTTTTGCAGCAAACTGGCAGAAAGACAAGGTAACCATACATAGTCTTACTGCACAAGGACCTCTCGACCTCATTTATGTCTGATAAAGAGGATACTAAGCAAGAGTCATTTGGCAATTTAATATATCAAAAGTTACTCATCTACCTCAATGATAGCCCTGCCGCTTAGTAAAGCAGTTCAAAACAAATTTTATGCAATAGGAATTAGCTTGTTTGGCAATAAGGGGTTAACCACAGCTAAAGGGTGGCTGACATAGCAGATTCCCAGACCTGACATTAGTACCAGGTGCTTATTGAAACAAACTCAACTATGCCAGAAGCAGGACAAGTATAAAAAAGCTTGTTCAAGACAGAAAAAAGGCAGAATCAAAATAATATTCAGCAAAGTACATAGCTTATCTATAGCTAGTACAGATTTTTTTTTTTCAAAAGTAAGTGAGTGAGGCTGGCCATACACTACACAGCTCTCCAACCTCTCCCAGATCCACTTTCCATCATGCAGTGCAAGGGTGTGCCTGATTGCACACAAATTACATGGGTTATGTTTGATCTCACACTACATGGTTTTGGTAACCTAAAGGAAATCTGAACAAGAATTGCACAGTGCAAGACCAGTCCCCCACCCCAATAGCCAACACGGAGCCAGCCAGGTGCCCACATTCCACCGCAAGCAATGCTGTGGAACTCAGACATCCCAGCTGCCATATTGGGATCTGTACAATCTAGAGAAACATCACTGAACAAAGGAAGATGCATTACAGACAAAAAAGGTAAAATCAGGCAGAATGACCTAATCATTTGTACCAGTGGTGCACCGGAAGCGTCTATGCCGCCATTTTGGACCAGGGAATGATGTGGAAAGACCCGGGAGGTCACTTCCTGGACTCTGGACTCTATCACAGCCTGTACAGAGATACGAGAACCACACCATGCCCTGCTAATAATGGATCTAACACACCATTTAGGCTGCATGGACTTGCCCAGGCACCAGGGCACTCCTACAGGAAAGGGTGTACCTCCGTCCAGGAGCCCTCCACCTGGCAAGGCTAAACCAGACGGGAGAGGTAGGAATCTTTCAATACTTATCACTTCATAGTAGGATCCTAGTAGTGTTGTCTCCGGAGCGAGGACAAAAAACGAATGTAGGGGTATAGGGAGGCCCTCCTTTTATTCATTTAGTGGGTTGTCCTATGGGGGTCAGAGGGGAGGACCTGACCCATACGTAGGCTGACATGATGAGCTCCAGGAAATACAGTTGAAGACAGCAGATACAGTTGTGCTCATAAGTTTACATACACTGGCAGAATTTATGATTTCTTGGCTAATTTTCAGAGAATATGAATGATAACACAAAAACATTTTTTTCACTCATGTTTAGTGTTTGGCTGAAGCCATTTATTATCAATCAACTGTGTTTACTCTTTTTAACTCATAATGACAACAGAAACTACCCAAATGACCCTGATCAAAAAGTTTACATACCTTGGTGATTTTGGCCTGATAACATGCACACAAGTTGACACAAAGGGGTTTGAATAGCTATTAAAGGTAACCATCCTCACCTGTGATCCGTTTGCTTGTAATTAGTGTGTGTGTGTGTAAAAGGTCAATGAGTTCCTGGACTCCTGACAGACCCTTGCATCGTTCATCCAGTGCTGCATTGACGTTTCTGGATTCTAAGTCATGGGGAAAGCAAAAGAATTGTTAAAGGATCTGCGGGAAAAGGTAGTTGAACTGTATAAAACAGGAAAGGGATATAAAAAGATATCCGAGGAATTAAGAATGCCAATCAGCAGTGTTCAAACTCTAATCAAGAAGTAGAAAATGAGGGGTTCTGTTGAAACCAAACCACGGTCAGGTAGACCAACTACAGTTTCAGCCACAACTGGGCTATTCGTCAAGAGCAATGGGCAGCTTTACCATCTGAGAAGATAAAGAGCCTCATCCACAAACACCACAAAATACTTCAAGCCAAAACATGTGGTGTGGCTGTTTCAAGATGCACAATAAGGAGGCACTTGAAGAAAGATGGGCTGCATGGTCGAGTCGCCAGAAGAAAGCCATTACTACGCAAATGCCACAAAGTATCCCACTTACAATACGCCAAACAGCAGAGAAAAGCCTCAAACCTTCTGGCACAAAGTCATTTGGAGCGATGAGACCAAAATTTAACTCTATACTCTGTATTGCGCCTTTAGGCTGGGTTCACACTATCCAACACAAAAACGGTCAGACTTTTGATCCTACTTTGCCCTGCAACATTGGTCCTAACTCTGTCTTACTTTGGTCCTACTTACAATCTGACTTGAGTGAACAAGATAAGATTTTGCTCCGACTTTGAGATAGTGACTTGTCCTTTGACCAATCAAAACAATCCCAGTGTGAGATAAATTCTTTTTACTGCTGCTGTAATCACTAAGTCGGATGTCACAAGTCGGATGATTAGAACAAGGATCCGACTTTGATCCTACTTCAATGATATTCAATGGGCTGAAGTAGGACCAAAGTCGGACCAAAGTAAAAGGAACCTTTTTCAAAGTCGGACTGATTTGTGTGGGACCAGTTAAGACGACTCTCATAGGGAATAATTGATTTTGTGACGTTATGCGACATGTGCTCACAATGTCGGTCCGTTTGTTGGACAAGTGTGAACCCAGCCTTAACATCAATGACAGCTTGAAGTCTTTTGTGGTATTTGCGGATGAGGCCCTTTATCTTCTCAGATGGTAAAGCTGCCCATTCCTCTTGAATAAAAGCCCAGTTGTGGCTGAAATTTTGAGTTTGTCTACTTGACCGTGGCTTGGTTTCAACAGAACTCCTCATTTTCCACTTCTTGATTAGAGTTTGAACGCTTTTGATTTGCATTCTCAATTCCTTGGATATCTTTTTATATACCTTTCCTGTTTTATACAGTTCAACTACCTTTTCTCACAGATTCTTTGACAATGCTTTTGCGTTCCCCATGACTCAGAATCCAGAAAAGTCAGTGCAGCACTGGATGAACGATGCAAGGGTCCGTCAGGAGTCCAGAAACTCAATGACCTTTTATGCACACACACTAATTACAAGTAAACAGATCACAGGTGAGGATGGTTAACTTTAATAGCCATTCAAACCCCTTTGTGTCAACTTGTGTGCATGTTATCAGGCCAAAATCAACAGGGTATGTAAACGTTTGATGAGGGTCATTTGGGTAGTTTCTGTTGTCATTATGATTTAAAAAGAGTAAACACAGTTTTTGATAATAAATGGCTTCAGCCAAACACTAACCACGGGTGAAAGAAATGTTTTTGTGTTCTCATTCATATTCTCTGAAAAATGGCCAAGAAATCATAAATTCTGCCAGGGTATGTAAACTTATGAGCACAACTGTATACAAGTAAAACTTATATAGGGAGATCTGTTTCATCTTTGTGTACCATCTGAGGATGTTCGCTTCACTGGGTATAGTGAGGGTTTACATCCACTTTAAAGTGGTTGTATACTCTCCTATTGTTTTTAGCTAAGGAAGCTGACATCTTAGCCTCTGTTTAATCTGCAACTGCTATGATGCTGCACATGTGATCCATTACGACACCACCCATTGGATGGTTTTCTAGTTTGGTTGAGAGCACAATCAAGGAGACAGCTAGCATTTCCGGCATGCCGGGAATATTAACTCTTTTTTGACACTATCAAATTGATGGGTAGACAACCGCTAATACTTGTTTACTTTGCTACAGTCTGGTGTCTGTGTAATTGCATTATCACTTTGAAATATGTCAGAACCTAGGGTGTCAGAGGTGTCGGGAGGCTTGCAAGGTCAGGGCAACCTTTGGGGTCAGTCATCTTTCAGCGGCCCTCACCGGGGTGGTGCTGCAGTTATATAACTATATAACGTAATACAGTTATATTCAGAATCTTTAACATTTTGTCTTGCCTCATTTAACTCCACATCCTTTAGGCACAGAATACTAAGCCCCAAATAGCTAACATAAACTCTCGTTTTTTTATTATTATGTTTCTAAATAACTCAGCCTCTTAATAAACAGGATGTGAGATTACAGGATATTTCTGTCCTTGGGGAAACAGGATACATATGGCAAAGATTGTTACAGTGAGTGTTGAAAACTGCTGGGGCTTGGCTCTGCGTTGTAAAAGGGCACCATTTTTGCTCTAATATTGGAGATATTAACCGTATGAATAAGAGATTTTGTATTTATTTTGATTATAGGGCCTAGTGTTACATACAGTACCTCCCAACTTTATATGATGAGAGCTACATCTTTTAGTGCAAATATATTAAAGCAGATCTATGGGTAGATAATTAACCCCTTCCTTACTGGGCACTTAAACTCCCCTCCTGCCCAGACCAATTTTTGGCTTTCAGCGCTGTCGCATTTTAAATGACAATTGTGCGGTCGTGCGACGTTGTACCCAAATAAAATTTGCGTCCTTTTTTTCCCACAAATAGAGCTTTCTTTTGGTGGTATTTGATCACCCCTACGTCATTTCTGATCGCCGCTATAAACAAAAAATGAGCGACAATTTTGCAAAAAAGAACAATATTTTTTACTTTTTGCTAAAGTACAAATCCATTAAAAAAATTATTCATCAGTTTTGGCCGATATATATTCTTCTACATATTTTTGGTAAAAAAAAAAAATCCCAATCGGCGTATATTGATTGGTTTGCGCAAAAGTTATCGCGTCTACAAACTGGTAATTGATTTATGGCGTTTTTATTATTATTTTTTTTTTACTAGTCATGGCCGCGACCTGCGATTTTTATCAGGACTGCGATATTGCCGCAGAAATGACGGACATTTTTTACACATTTTTGGGACCAATGACATTTATACAGCGATCAGAAATTTAAATATCCACTGATTACTGTGTAAATGTCATTGGCAGTGAAGGGGTTAACCTGCAGGGGGCAGTGAAGGGGTTAACAAATGTTCCCTGGGTGTGTTCTAACTGTGGGGGGGGCAGGGCTGGCCGGGACATATGACAGGGATCAGTAGATCTGGTATGTCCCCTGTCACAGAACGGGGAACCGCCGTGTTTACATCGGCGGTTCCCCGTTCTGAGGCTGCTAAAAGACATCGGCGGGCACACTCGCGCCAGGGGGCGCGCGATGAGCGTGCACAGGGGATGACGTCCATGGACGTTGTCCCTGCATTTCAGATCCGCGCTGGAGCCGTACTTCGGCAATAGCGCGGATCTGGAGTGGTTAAAGGAGTTGTAAAAGCAGAAGGTTTTTTTTTTTATCTTAATGCATTCTATGCAGTAAAATAAAAACCCTTCTGTGTGTAGCAGCTCCCCCCCAGTACCCCCTAATTACTTACCTGAGCCCCTTCTCTCTCCAGCAATGTCCACGATTGTCTAAGCTGTCCGGGACAATCCTCCTGATTGGCTGTGACGAAGCAGCGGCGCCATTGGCTCCCCTGGCTGTCATTCAAAGTCAATCAGCCAATCAGGGGAGAGATGGGCGGGGCCAGGTCGTGGCTCCGTGTCAGAATGGATACACGGAGCTCTGATTCAGCTCGGGTGCCCCCATAGGAAGCTGTGGGCTGTGGGGGCACTTGATAGGAGGGAGGGGCCGGGAGCAGCAAAGAGGGACCCAAGAAGAGGAGGATCTGGGCTGCTCTGTGCAAAACCAACTGCACAGAGGAGGTAAGTATAACATGCTTGTTATTTTTAAGAAAAAAAAAAACAAGACTTTACTTTAATTTTAAAAATTGCATCCCCCTCCCAGGTGATAAAGTATTAAAGGGGCTGAAAACCCTCAAGGTTTTTCACCTTAATGCATTCTATGCATTAAGGTGAAAAACCTCCTGTACTGCAGCAGCCCCCCTTTTACATACCTGAGCCCAAAAGTTCCAGCGACAGGGATGAGCACACCCGCTCCAGCCAGTGTCTCAGGTCCTCGTTGGATAGATTGATAGCAGCAGGAGCCATTAGCCCCTGCTGCTCTCAATCAAATCCACTGCCAAGGGAGCCAGGGGTGGGGCCGAGTCCTGCTGTCTGTGTCAATGGATGCAGCAGCCAAGCACAGGAGCGCTCCTGCATGAGTGCCCAGAGGGAGAGCTGCTCTACAACAAGGCACTCGAGAAGAGGAGGAGCCAGTAGCGCCACTGAGGGACCCCAGAAGAAGAGGATCGGGGCCACTTTGCGCAAAACCAACTGCACAGAGAAGGTAAGTATAACATGCTTGTTTTTTAAAACTAACCTTTACATATTCTTTAAATGCTTGTTTTGTCAAGGTAAGATCTAATACAGTATTACCTTACTTTAATTTGTGGCCACAAGACTGGTCAGAGACTGCCAAGAAGAGTGGCTTCAGGGGACTGGCTGTCATAGCTAAACATGTGTGATTCGTTTTGTCATGAATCAAAAATTTTCATTATTCAAAGATTGGGATGTATCCGAATTTCCGAATCACAATAGTAGCACATTTCCATGAATCCGAAATGAATTATAACACAACAAATTATCTGAATTCAAAAAAGTATTTGTATTCGAAAATAAACTCAAATTCGAATTCTAAATAGAAACATTTTCTATTTTTTTTCTATTCTATTTTTTTTTAAATTCTATTCTACTTTATTCTATTCTCTTCTATTCTACTCTATGATTTTCTATTCTGTTCTATTCTATAAGCATTCTAAGTAGGAAACATCATCTTATGTCACTTTTACTGTATGCCTTACTCTGTTTATTGCAATATGTTTCCATTTCAAACTCTAATTCATTTTCAAATAAAGCAAATTCCAAAAATGAAATTTTCTAAAATAACAAATATGACAAAACGAAATTATTAACTTAGCGAACTAATCCAAAACAGAAGCATCTCTAGTCATAGTCAGAACCGTCAGGGAGGAAGCTTTGCAGGACCATAGGTTAAAGTGTTTGTAAACCTCAGACATGACATATGAACAAAGCACATCCTTCTATAGTGTGTCTCAATTAAGAGCACTAAGTGTCATTTCTGTCTGCTGCTTCGTTCCTCTGCTATCAGCATGAGTCACTTCTGACAGGTTTTGCTGGCACCAAGAGAAAAAGTTGATGGCGCGGGATCTCCAACTAATTGACAGCCTCAGCTTTGTTCCTGTGTGCTGTGTGTGGAGAGGGGAGTGTCTCTTCCCTCCAATCAGCTCTAAGAGCTCTCCTTACTGAGCCCTGCAGAGTGTAACTTCAGCTCTCTGCCCCCTTTTTTTGTGACTGGACAGGCTTTATAAATTCTGGACTTGGATGTATGGATGTAGAGAAGAGAATACCGCAGATAAATAGGTACAACTTATGTAGGAGGATTTGTTTCATCTCTGTGTATTGCCTCAGGCCAGTCACTTCACTGGTTATATGTGTTTAAAATTACTTTAACCACTTGACCTCCGGAAGATTTACCCCCCTGCATGACCAGGCCATTTTTTGCGATATAGCACTGTGTTACTTTAACTGATAATTGCGTAGTCACGCAACGTTGTACCCAAATAAAATTTACGTCTTTTTGTTTTGATCACCACTGCTTTTTTAATTGTTTGCAATATAAACAAAAAACTTTCTGCCATAAAACATATCCAATAAAATTTTTTTAAAAAGGCCAATATGTATTCTACAACTAATTTTTGGTAAAAAAAATCCCAATAACTGTATATTGATTGGTTTGCGCAAAAGTTATAGTGTCTACAAACTATGGGATACATACTCAATTTTTTTTCCTTAATACTAGTAATGGTGACTTATAGTGGGACTGCGATATTGCAGCGGACATTCTGACACTAACTCACACTTAAGACACTTTGTGGGAACCAGTGACATTAATACAGTGATCAGTGCTAAAAATATGCACTGTCACTGCACTAATGACACTGGGAAGGTGTTAAACAGCTAGGGTGATCAAAGAGTTAAATGTGTGCCTACCCAGTGTTTGTGTGTACTATGTGAGATGCTTTCACTAAGGGAAGAGATGGATTTTCTTTTCTCTTCCCCCCTGTCAGAATGAAGCTTTGCCTTGTTTACACCAGCAGAGCTCCGCTCCGTGTGTTTTCGCCAACGATCGGCGGGTGCTGACGGACATCTTCATCTTCGACATATTCTTCGGCACTGATCGGCTTCTGCTGTGATTTGTCCATCCTCCGGCACCCGCTGATAGGCTTCTGCTGTGCCTGGGCACACCCTAATCAACCTGTGCAATGCAGATGCCCCCTGCTGAAAGCCCCTACCCCTCGTGGCAGCTGAGGGCTACAGAGAAAGGAACTGGGGAATCTCTGTCCTCAGTGCCTTTCTCTGCCATCTCACCAAAGCCCTCTTTAACCACTTGCCAACCGCCGACCGGTGTCTGACGGCAGCTGCGATATCACTCACTGTGTTCGGGGGGGGGGGGGCCCGGGAGCGTCGACGGCAGTCTGTGGCCAGCCGCCA
>BLSH010298547.1:58139-72123 GCA_018402905.1 Glandirana rugosa | reverse complement strand
TTTATTTCCGTTGTAAAAACCTACCGTGTCTCGTCCTAACCTTGTGGATAGTCAAAAAATCGTGACGGACACGGGGGTAATCCTTCGAAAAAGTAAAATAAAGAGGACCATTTTCCTTTAGGGTGTTAAAACTAACGGTGGTCTAGTCCTTATCCTCCTGTTAGAGTCCAAGTCACGGACCTTTGGTGTTAGCCGTAACAGACTCGTAATTTGTGTATGGCCTCTCAATACAGGACTACACCTCACTTATCTTAACATATAAAAAGACCGAAGGGGGTTGTGAGATCACCATAAACATGACAGCCAGAAAAATATACAATTCTATTCACTCCACATCAGGACATAACTCTCCGGTATGTGTTTAATGCTCAGACAATGCCGATTGTGGTTTCCAGGCACTGAACCTGAGATTGTCCTCCTATTCCTGATCTGGTGGCAATCAAAATTGTGGGATTTCCTTTTACCAGGAGAAATAAAATGAAAAAGCTTCCTAATGGGGGCACAGGCAGTGCTAAAAAACTGATAGGTGTTCCAATCCTGCTCTGTGCCATCCAAAAATGTTGCCTTTATTTATACTTCAACAGAGAGGTCAGCTGTTGTCACCCTCATAAGCAGAAATGCTGCAAAAGGTCACAAAAGGAGAGCAGCTCCAGAACAAGGCCATAACCTGCAATCAGCTAGCTTTCCACTTAACCACTTGCCGACCGGCGTCTGACGGCGGCAAAGTGGCTCAATGTCGCAAGCCGTCGTCAAATGACGGCGGCTGCGATATCTCTCACTGAGCGCGCTCACTGTGTTCGGGGGGCGGAGCGCTTAGGGTGGACTCAATCTCCGCCGCCTACCCGCGATGCCCCCCCCCCCCGCAGTGAAAGAACGGAGGTCCGTGTAAGTAAACACGGATCTCCGTTCTGTTAGAGGGGGAAGGGCGGTGATCACAGGCTTCCTGTATATGGAAGCCGTGATCATCCCCTTTCCACAGCCAGGGCAGCCCACACACAGTTAGAACACACTGAGGGAACACAGTTAACCCTTAGAGCGCCCCCTCCAGGTTAACCCCTTCACTGCCAATGGCATTTACACAGTAATCAGTGCATTTTTATAGCACTGATCGCTGTATAAATGCCAATGGTCCCAAAAAAGTGTCAAAATGGTCCGACATGTCCGCTGCAATATCGCAGTACTGCTAAAAATCGCAGATCACTGACATTTCTAGTAAAAAATAAAAATAAAATAAAACCCCCAGAAATTAATTCTCATCATCCGTAAATGCGGCAACTTTTGTGTAAACCAATCAATAAACGTTGATTGCGTTTTTTTTTTTTTTTTTTACCAAAAATATGAGGAAGAATATAAATCAACCAAAACCGATGGAAAAAAAAATGTTTTATATTTTTTTTTTGGATTTGTATTTTAGCAAATTTGTTTTTTTTTTTTTTTGCAAAATTACCGCTCTTTTTTTGTTTATAGCGGTGATCAGAAATGACGCAGAGGTGATCAAATACCACCAAAAGAAAGCTCTATTTGTGGGGAAAAAAGGACGCAAATTTTGTTTGGGTACAGCGTCGCACGACCGCGCAGTTGTCAGTTAAAACGACGCAGCGCCGAATCGCAAAAAGCGCTCTGGTCCTAAAGTGTGAAATCCTTCCGGGGCTGAAGTGGTTAATGGGGCTCCTAACAAAAAAAAAATAATATTATAAAAAAAATTTAAATAATACAATTTTAGAAAATAATAACAAAATAAAATAATAAAACTAAAAATTACTGACACCAATCTCATCCCTACCAGCACCATCCACTGACTGCTCTTCTGACGCCATCCACTGCTCTACTGCGTATGTGTGTTTGAGTTTTGGAGTGCACACCCTAATGCAATTGGCTGTGCACACCTATTAGGCCCCTTTCACACATACGAACCGTTTGTCCGTTTTTCATCCATCCGTTGACGGATGAAATACGGACATTAATGCAACTCTATGGAAAAACTGATGACAACTGATGATCAGCTATTTTCATCAGTTTTCATCCGCTTCCGTCAGCATCCGTTTTTTTGAACGGATGAAAGTCCTATTTTTCATCCGTCAAAAAAACGGATCGGACGAAAAACGGATGTAAACTGACGAACGGTCAGTTTTTCATCCGTTTTTGCATTGGTAGTGAATGTAAAAAAAAACTGATGAAAAACTGATGACCACGGATGAAAAACGGATGAAAAAACTGATGAAAAACTGATGACCACTGATGAAAAACGGATGAAAAAACTGATGAAAAACTGATGAAAAACGGATGAACTGATGAACTGATAAACTGATGAACTGATGAACTGATGAACGGTCCGTGTGTGTGAAAGGACCCTTAGTTAGATCATCCCCTTGAAAAAACAAGCATTCTATCCTTCAAATAGCTGGGGGCACCATTTTTATTTTTAGGCTGAATAAAGTATTTGCTTTTACTTTTCCAAAAGAATATTGAATGGCGCAGGCAAGACAAATTGCAAGCCTATAGATAAATGCCCATAAAAATATATCGCTTTTAGTTAGGCATATATATTGCGGCTCATACTGACGCTCTGTTTTGGGTCCTACCCTTTCCTTACTTGGACTCTATATATGCCTGCCAGTAGTGATCCCTCAGTAGGTTTGATAAAGAAGTGGATGTACTGAAGTCACTTCTGGATCGGTGGCCCCAGATCTCTTGATATGCCTACCTATTTTATCCTTTATGTAATTATAACCAAAATAATTTTTTTGCGCTTCTCCTCAAATCAAACAATAATAAATATACATATAATTGAATCTAAAAATACAAAGTGATAACTAAATCAAAGAGAGCTGCAACCCAGTGAGTCTTTACACAAGACTCATGCACACTGGAGGTTAAAAAAAAACGATCTAAAAACGTCAGCAGCTTTGTAGAGAGCTTTTCAGCTTTTATCAGCGTTAATGCACTAGCGTTTTTGAGCGTCAGCATTTTTGAGTGTTTTTTTTTTCAATGTACAAAACCGTCCAAAAATGTTGGTGAGCTGCGTTATTTGGCGTTTATTAGCATTCTTAAGCTTTCAACGTTTTTTGTGATCAGAAGAACGACCCTTGAAGGTGATTTTAGGGCATTCTGACAACAGCCCATAAACTCCCCTGCTGATAAACGACAATAAACGTCCATGTGTGCATGGAAACATAGGATAACATAGAGGGGAGTTTATGGGCTGTTAAAAACCGCCCAAACACCCAAAAATGACCGTTTAGCAGCTACAGTGTGCATGTAGCCTAAAAAAGAATATAAATAAAAATACCAGTGCACTTCTCTAGGTAATCACATAAAATAATTGCATCTGATAATGTTAAACAGCTTTCAATCAATCAATTTCACATTTAAAGTGACAGTTCATAAAGCTTACGTAAAACAGTCCAATAGTTCGGTGGACCTCCCAGTGCTTAGGAAGTGTTCTATAGTACATCCGACAAAACTCAGCGTGAAATGCGCCATCCCCACATAAAGTCACGCCTCTTACCAGACGGTTAGGCTCTCAAATTATAGTGATCTATTTCGCTATGAAGAACATCCACAGAACCCAGCAGATAGGACAAGATCACCCCGATCAGATCCCTGCAGCAATGTCATCCAAGGCAAGTCAATGGATACCTCGAGGGGCATGTGTTCACAGACTCGCTGCCACTCTTATGCTAAGGTGGAAAGAGGGGGACACGTCATAGAGCAGTATTTTAAAACCATGTGTTTATTAAAGGTAAAAACGCACTTACACTAGAAGGTAAAAACAAAACAGTTTCAACACAAGTACAAACTAGGGTTGCCACCTCATCCCTTTAATCCAGGACACATATGAATTACACAGGTTCTGTGGCTGATTTAATGCAGATAAGGCACCAAGTGAGTTTAATTACCTCCTTAATCAGCCACAGAACTTGTGTAATTAGTATGTGTCCTAGATTAAAGGGATGATGTGGCAACCCTAGTACAAACACGGCACCCGCCAGCTCGTGCACAATGAAGTCACAGACGTTTTTCCGTAATAGGCATCAACTGGGAAAGGCTTTTTGACAATGGCAATGGCTTTCGCCACCATTTATTATTTCATGTGACGAAGAAAAAAACTGAATCAGCCTGGTCACCTAAATTTTCTCTACTTTGCTTGTTTACCTGCAGTTTCCCTTGTGTCCAATAGGTGGCTACAAAACACTTGATTATCAAGCATTCCACATTCCTCTATCCCAGGATTTTGGTTTTGCAAGATCATGCTGCATTCATGTGTATCTTGATGTTCCTCTTTGTGTATTCCAATTCCTTATCACATTCTTAGGAATGCCGATCCACACAGCAGTCTAAAAATAGGAAAAAAGTGGCATAAGGGCTAAACATTTTATGGAAACATGATGGTAATTTTAGACTGTTCCTATGGTCTGTGTATCTCATATTTATCTAGTTTGCATTGATGATGCTGTAATGCTGAAAGGATGATATTTTTATCATGCATGAGATATTTTTGTTAATGCTTAGGCAGGTTACCATCACACTGTAGATTATGGCAAAACCGAGAGAAACCTAATGGCTCATACTTGAATAGCAGGAAAAAAAAAAAGCTACAAATACTGTAGCTGCTGATTTTTCATATAAGGACACTTACCTGTCCAGGGAGCCAGCAATGTCAACACACCCGTCCATCGGCTTCGGGTGCAGGCGCTGGCATTGCAACTTGCAAGTAAGGGAAACCGGTAGCAAAGCCTTAAGGCTTCACAGCCAGTTTTCTACTGTGCATGCGAGAGTCGCGCGCCACTTTCTGAATGGTCCCGTCATCTTCTGGGACACACGCAGGTCCCAGAAGGAAACGGGGGGAATGGGGAGTGCCGGATAAAACCATGGAAGTGACTAACCTTGCTGTGACAACATGGTACGGAAGTCCAGAAGAAAACATGCCAAAAGGGTACAAAAAAGAATAAAAAATATCCAAAAATGATGAGGGGGGTAGGGTGTTCTTTTGTTTGAGACTGAGTTTAATTTTTTTCCTGGAACTCCAATCCATTCCTGGGTGGATGGCAACCCTGGTCTTGATGTGCATGTGTGTTAGGAATCAGCTTCAAGTTTGATCTAAACCCATGTACAAAACAAATTTTTCTTGTTTAGAGGTTCAGCAAGCATCCAAACTAAGGAGGTGTTTGGCCAAGCCAAACCTCCAGCTATAGAGGTATTACTACCACTGTTAAATGTGAGGGCTCCCAGGCTGGTTGTTAGGAAAGTAGTGACTGCAAGCATCCTATCAACCAGTGAGTCATCTTCACCCAGCCCATTCTGCGGTCAGTCTAGGATTGCTAGTTTACAGTTGAATGTAAACAAAGTGGTTGGGGACAGTGTAAAAAAACACATGGGATCCTCTCTCAATTGGATTTTAAGGGTGACCCCACACGAAAAAAAATAAACAAAAAAGGGTCTCCCACATTCTATACCAGATACTTATCCACTTATGCAGCCCGACAGGCCATGAAACAGGGTGGACAAGTGTGCACCCTCCCCCATTCTTGACCATACTTATACCAGACTCCCAAGATCTGATATGTCAGAAGGCTGGCTTCCTGGTCCCCACCCACCAGGTTCCCCAAGCTTCATAGGTTCTTAGCATACACATCCTGTTTCATACTTTATACATTCAGGGTATGCCCTCTTTCAGGCGTACCGACCAGCTAGACCGAGGCACACTTCAGGTCTTGGTAATCACGGTATCACTATCCAAGTGAAGACTGCGACAAGTATTGTAAGCTCCATGTACACTGGCTTAAAAATCACTTTTTTTCTACAGGAGTTTTATGTTTTGCCTATAGAAGCAGCTCACTGGTATTCTATAGCCTCGTACACACGGGTGCAATGGTTGTACAACCAAACGTCCAACTTTGGACCAAGTTGGATGTTGGCTGTCGTGTCTCGCATACTGACATGAACTAAGCGATTGTACAACCAAGCCTAACGTGGTGATGTGTTATGAGCGTATAACGAGGAAGTTCAGGTAAATGTGATTTGTGAATTAGGAACATAGGTTTCCCAGAACGGACACTTCTGGGCGTTCCTGACTTCTGAGCATGCCTATTTTGCACATACAACTTTGTTGGACCAACTTCTCTGTACACACGGTACAACAGTTGTACAACCGCTTATTGTACAACCAAAGTTTTCTAGTCTGCCCATCCAACTTCTGTTGTACAACCGTTGTACAACAGCTATTTTAATCGCGCGTACTAATGGTTGGATGATCATACAAGCTGGTTGTACGACCGTTGTTGCACAACCATTGTACCGTTTGTACGGGGCTTAAGTGTCCATGCAGGGCCGGATTAAGAACATCATGTGCTTGGTACCGAGGATTTCAGTGGGCCGTTTTATGGAAATAAAATGAAAAAACAATAACAATTGTTTGTTAAAACAAATTAAATATTTTAATTACCATAATAACCCCCAGCATTAGTGCCAGTTTCTGCAATAATATCCCCCAGCATCAGTGCCAGTTTAAAAATAATTACCCCCAGCATAAATGGCAGTTTCCATAAAAATAACTGGCAGTATAAGTGCCAGTTTACAAAATAATAACCCACTGCATTGGTGTCAGTAGCAGCAATAATAGCCCCCCAGCATCAGTGCCAGTTTACGCAATAACAGCCCACATCATTGACGTCAGCAGCAGCAATAATAACTGTCAGCATTAGTGCCAATTTGTGCAATAACGACCCAAAGCATTGTTGTCAGTAGCAGCAATAGTAACCCCTAGCATCAGTGCCAGTTTCTGCAAGTATATCCCCCAGCATCGGTGCCACTTTGAAAATAATAGCCCCAGCACAAATGGCAGTTTCCATAATAACCACCAGCAACAGGGGCAATTTACGCACAAAAACCCCAGAGCATTGGTGTCGGTAGCAGCAATAATAACCTCCAGCATCAGTGCCAGTTTCTGCAACAATAGTCTCCAGCAATGGTGCCAGCTTACGTAATAACTCCCAGCATTGATGGCATGTGAACTGGCTGGAGTGGTTAACTCTTTGGCAAGGGGGGGGTTAAAGGATAAGTTAATCTTTTTAAAAAAATAAATAAAATAAATGAATGCACATCTTTTTGCAGGTAAAATAATGTGCATTTATGATTTTTCTTTTTACTAGTAACCTGGAAAGCATTGCACCTATCATCAGCAGATCGCAGGTGCCATGCAGGACTCTGCAGACTTGTCAGTGTATCTGTCTGCTCGTACCTCGTACAGGCAGGCAGTTTCACTCTGACAAGAAAAGACAATGAACTGCCTAAAGTGCTCAACAGCACCCTGATAGTTCATTGAGAATTACAAGCTGACAGCCGCAAAGACTGTCGGTACTTGAGGTTTCCCATTTACAGAACCCTGTGAATGAATAGCATGGCCGGGCGGGTGTAGCCATGTTTTTTTTTTAATAGTTCGCTGTGTCGTCCTACTTAAGTGCAAATATATATATATATATATATATATATATATTATCCCCCCTACTGGGTATTGTGCCCAACAATGCAGTGCTGTATTGGGCACAATACCCATTTTGGTGAGCCGATCCATCACTACGAAAATAGCTGAATAGCCCTCAGATGGGGGTAATTCCATGATAAAGTCCATGGAGATAATGGTCCATGGTTTTTCTGGCACTGGGAGCAGGTCTGATGCCTTGACTTTATTACTCTTGTGTCGGGCACAAGTGAGGCAGGCACCTATGTACTTTTTGCAATCTGCGTCCACTTGTGGCCACCAGAAGGTGCGCTGAAGCAGTTCTGATGTCTTGCGGGCACCGAAGCGACCTGCCAGTTTGTGGTCGTGGCAGAGTTCCAAAATTGACAGTCATAGCTCCTCGGGTACAAAGATTTTGCTGCTGTACCACAACAAGCCCCATTTTCTCTGTAGTTTGAGGTCCAGGATGCTGGTAATCTTGACTACTGCCCGTCGGATTTGGGAAAGCAGGTCTTCCTGGGTTAGCAGCAAATTACCGGGTGAGAGGATAGTGTCCAGGCATGTGGGGCTTTCTGTGTCACCAAACATGCGGGACAGCGCGTCTGGTTTGGTGTTTTTTGATCCGGGCCTATACGTAATACGAAACACAAACCTAGAAAAGAAGCGCGCCCACTGGGTCTGACAGGGTGTCAATCTCCTCACTGTCCTTAAGTATTCTAGGTTTTTGTGATCTGTGTATATTAGGATGGGGTGTGCATCCCCCTTCAAGCAGATAGCGCCACTCCTCGAGAGCGGCCTTGATAGCCAAGAGCTCTCTGTCTCCGACATCATAATTCTTCTCTGGATTCGTTAATTTCTGAGAGAAAAATGCCACTGGGTGGAGGAGAGCCTTGACACCCTGTCTTTGCGAGAGCACTGGTCCTATACGGCAGTTTCGGAGGCATCCACTTCCAGGACATAGGGTAACACTGGGTCAGCACAGGGGCAGAGGTAAAGAGTCCTTTCAAGGTCTCAAAGGCTGCCTGTGCTTCGGTGGTCCAATGGAACCTGGTGTTCAACTTGGTTAGCTGGGTAATCAGAGTAATAATAGCTGAAAACCCCTTAATGTACTTGCAGTAGAAGTTGGCAAAGCCAACAAACCGCTGGACACCTTTCTTGTCAGCCAGTACTGGCCAGTCCACAATGGCAGAGACCTTTTGCGGGTCTATTGTGATTCTGGTGGTTGAGATGACTAGTCCCAGGAATGGGATGCTTTGGCATTCAAAGAGGCATTTCTCAGCCTTGACATAAAGTCCATGTTACCGGAGGCATCCTAGGACTCTCGCAACATGCTGGCGGTGGACATCTAATGAGGGAGAGAAGATAAGAATGTCGTCCAAGTATATAGTCCCTGAAGATGTCATTCACAAAGTGCTGGAATGTGGCCGGGGCGTTGCAGAGTCCAAAGGGCATGACCAGGTATTCGAAATGCCCGAAGCGAGTACGGAAGGCAGTTTTCCACTTGTCGCCTTCCCTTATACAGACAAGGTTGTATGCCCCACGAAGATCCAGTTTAGTGAAAATGATGGCCGCCCCAAGTCTTCAGGTACAAGTGGTAGTGGGTACTGATTCTTTACGGTAATATTATTCAGCTCCCTATAGTCGATGCAAGGCCGTAGGGTGTGGTCCTTTTTTCTCCACAAAAAAGTTCCCGGCTCCCGCTTGGGATGTGAATGGACGGATGATGCCCTTCTTAAGATTATCATCCAGGTAAGTCTTAAGGGCCGCGAGCTTCAGCTTGGTCAGAGGAAATATCCGCCTAAAGGGCACTTCTGCTTCTGGGAGGAGCTCGATGGGGCAGTTGTAGGGTCTATGGGGTGGAAGACCCTCAGCCCCTTTCTTGCTGAAGACATCCAGGAAGGCATGATAGGCAGGCGGGATGGCCTTGCTGGTTTCAGGGTCCGGGTCGGAATCAAGGCAGAGTATGGTTGCAGGGGCTTCCGGGACCCCGGGCCAGAAGTGTTGATGACAGTATGTACATTGGAAATTGATTTCACCAGTGACCCAATTAATGAAGGGGTTTTGTGTTACTGGAGCCATGGTAGTCAGAGGATGATGGGAAATAGAGGTGACGCAATGGCGTCCAGGGCATCCAGAGATCGGGGGACCTCTACACGGGCCAGCTCATCCGTTAAAGGTTCCCCAAAACCCCAGCTGGCCCTGGTGACACAGGGCTGCATCATTCCAGTCTATATCAGCGCTTCAGCGCCTAACCTCAGGTACGTAGTCTTCAGTGGAACGACGCCCTGCTGTAGGATGTGAAGGGCAGCTTCAACGGTGGCAGCCTGGTGGGGGTCCTCATACAGCTGGGCCATGGCTTGGAGGAACTGGACAAGGCTGGACACAGCTGTTGCCTTTTGTTCCAATAGGCAGTGGGCCCATGCTTGAGGTTCTCCTTGCAGGAGGGAGATCATGAAGCCCATTTTTGTAGCTTCTGCGGGCAGTGTGGTACAGGTGGAGCAGGTAAGAGAATAGTCGGGTAAAAGCAGGGTCATCAACAGGGTTGTCAACAGGCTGGCAGCGTGGTACACAGGGATGAGTTTGGTGCTGTCCAGTTTAAATAGCATGTCTAGGTGCCAAGACAGTCACGAGTGCACCCGTGCGTGCTGCCGTGCGCACCTGCAGCGTGCACCCCCGCGCACCTGACGTGCATGTGCCCGCTCCTGAGCGCACCTATGCACAGGAATGGGCATTCTACTCCTGATGTTTCCTGACAGTTGTAAAGCCAGCAATTTGGACATGCTGGAGTTTAGATGCTGGGCATATGGGTGGCAGGAAGTGTACTTTTTTTTTTCTGCAGCAGCTCGGGCAGAGAAATATGCCTGCTATACTCTACAGCTTGTGGTGTGCTGCTGGCAGATGTGTTGCAAGGACCAGGGACACCCTTTGCTATACCATCATCCCTGTCAATGGAGGCTGCTGAGAGGTCAGGAGATATAGTGGGGGTAGACATGAAAGGTGATGAGTAAGGAGGAGAAGAATTGTGTCCCTTGTGTGTGGCTTTCAGGTGCTCTTGCCAACGGGATAAGTGATGGGAGGTCAAAGGCCTTGTCAAGCACGTGGTACCCAAATATCTGGTGTTTTTGCCACGCTTGATCTGCTTGCAGCAGAGATTGCAGCAGTGCGATCGGCTGCACATGTGCTAAAGAAGGCCCAAGTAACTGTGTTGTGGGAAATGGGCTGGGAGATAACAGCTCAACAATCTAATGGAATAAGGTGGCTGCTCTGTACTCTTCCATGATGGCTGCCTCTGGAAGACATCCTGCCTCATTTGGGTTGTTTCTTCCTCACTTTCCTCCTTTGCTCTATCCTGTACCCAAGTCGCGTCAGTGACATCATCATCATCCCCTTCATCCTCATCATTGGAGCCAACTTGGCAATACCCTGCAGCTGGGGGAACATGACTGCCAATTTGTTTTTTTTTATCAGTGTTCTCCCCTCTCTGGAGGCTCATGTTACTCCTTCCTCAACCTCAGAACCAACATCAGAATTAAGTATTGTCTGTGCATCCTCAAGAAGCAAGTGGCTGATGCTGTGTTCAAATAATTCAAATAATAACTCCTCCATGCATTATGCTGCTGCTATGGCAGGAGTAGCTGTGGACAAGGAGGCAGAATAAGCTGCTCTGGCAGCTGCGGTGGACTGGTGTCAGCTTGGGTCATAGAGGATGGTTAAATAAGCCAGTCCAGCACCACCTCTACATGCTGTGACTGGATAGCACGGGCAACATCACTAAACAGAGACAAATGTGCCCTGCCTGAGAACGGACCATGTCCACCTTTGCCTGTGGACACAGACACTGCTGGCCCCCTCGTAGTGGCATGGGATAGTCAGCCTCTCCTTGTTGGCCTCCTAGACATGATGGGGGACTTATTACCCAAATTTAATAGAAACTGGTAAATGTGTGATTGGATGCACATTATTGAATGAAAAGTGGTGTTTGGTGCACTTTTAATTGAGGACTGACGCTGACAGAAATGTAAAAACTGAAAAAAAAAAAAAAAAGGGTTAACACCAGCATCACAGTCAGAAAAACTGCCGCTTACAATTTAAAAAAGGGGGCAGACATGGGACGAAAAAAAAGACAAGAACAAAAAAAACATGCAGCAACCCCAAAAAAAAAAAAAGGGTATACAGCACTGTACACAGCACTGAGGTGTCCGTTTATGATCCCTGCTAATCACAGCTCATTTTCGAAACAGTGATGATTGGCAGAGAACATGATCATCTCCACACACGGAGAAGCTGTCACTGATTGACACAGAAACGGCAAGTTTATGAAGCTGCAATCTCAGCACTTCGCTGGCGATCTGTGTCAGAATTCACACTGCGTGATTCACCAGCTCAAAGGTGGTGAATCGGGGAGCGAAGAGAGAATCCTTGGGGACTGAGGAAGATTTTTGACTTCCTCCTTCCTCGAACAGACCCCCCAACACAGTAACCATGTCCCCCTGCCATGTTTATGTGTGTATATATAAAATGTTTGTGTGTATATATATATATATATATATATATATATATATATATATATATTGTGTAGGGGGACTAATTCATTTATTAACAAGGTGGGCGGTCTCCTCTGAGAATGTCCGTTACTAAGCAGTGATAATTGATCATTGCTTAATAAACAGACATCTCTGTTTTTCAGTGTTTAGCTTGCGTCTAGATAGCAAGGTTACTTTGCGGTATAAGCAAGGATGCTCAGACCTGTGCAGTGTATAAATGAGCTTTTACTGAACAAAAATGCCGTACACACAAAACTATTGCAATATTAGGAATATAAATTAAGACTGACAGATATCTATAATAAGCAAAATGCCTAGCAAATAATCAGTCTATGGTCTATAAACAGTAGAATACGCTTAAAAAATGACTTAGCTTCAATTACTGTGTTTGTGATCTCCGTTGACAATGATTCTCCTTGAGATCAGGCACCTATCTTGTTGGCTGTTGCATACGTTCCTCTTTGGTCTTAAGGCATGATGAGAGAGCTGTCCAGCTTATACCTGGCAACAGATACTGTGGGGGGTGCAGGGGACAGAGAATACTACAGCTGGGGGGGGGGGAAGGTTCAGGGGACAGAGAATACTACAGTGGGGGGGGTGCATGGGGCAGAGAATACTACAGTGGGGGTGCAGGGGACACAGAATACTACAGTGGGGCATGCAGGGGACAGAGAATACTACAGTGGGGGTGCAGAGGACAGAGAATATTACAGTGGGGTGTGTGCAGGGGACAGAGGACACTGCTATAGGGGTACAGAGGACACTGCAATGGGGGGCCCTATTAGGGACCCCATCACCTTTGGGGACAGGGACTCCTTCTCTCCTTTGGACAGGGACCTCTTTTCCCCTGGGGACAGGGCCCCCATCTCCCCTAAGGGCAGGAACCCCATTTCACCTAGGGACAGGAACCCCATCTCCAGACCATGTTGGAGATGTACTGTAACTGTACCTGTACTGTTATTATTACTGTGTTAATATTATTTATTATTATTTATTTAATATTATTTATTATTATTGTCATTTATTAGCAGATGAAAGCGGCCCTTCATACATTCACATGCATCGAATCTGGCCCTTAAGTGGAAAAAGGTTGCTGATCCCTGGTGTGGTAAGTTAGTGCAGTGTTGCCAATCTACCAGATTGAAATTTACTGACACTATGCCAAAAATTTACTGGCACAGCTAAGTTTTTACAGGCATTTCCAAAAGTTACAAGATTAGTTTTAAGTGCAAATTTCAGTATTTTGCCTACAAACAAGTACAATATGCAATTAGCAATATGATTTAAGGTAGATAGTAAGGCAAAAAACATATTTCTTACTTTATTTTCAATATAGTTAGCAAGTAAGTAGCTCAGGGACAGCAGGGCAAGAAATTAGAATGGGTGGCACACACATTAAATTGACTCTCACAGTGACACTGACAACAATGTGCAGCAGCACAGATGATGATGAGACCTCAATGACACAACACGACCCCTCCTGAGTCCCAGTGATTGTCTCTCTCCAAGCCAGTTGGTCCCTCCAGTCTAAACAGCACTGGCAGTCCTGCTTCAGCCTGCCTTGTTCCTATACCAAAGACCACTACCTCTACCCTCTCTGCTTGGCTCCCTTGCACCATATCACACGATCTGTCCTCTGCACACCCCCCCCCCACTGTAGTATTCTCTGTCCCCTGTGCCCCCCACTATAGTATTCTCTGTCCCCTGCACCCCCCATCTGTTGTATTCTCTGTCCCCTGCACCCCCCACTGTAGTATTCTCTGTCCTCTGCACCCTCCCCCACACTGTAGTATTTTCTGTTTCCTGCACCCCCCATCTGCAGTATTCTCTATCCTCTGCACCCCCTATCTGTTGTATTCTGTCCCCTGCACCCCCCATCTGTAGTATTCTCTGCCCCCTGCACCCCCACTGTAGTATTCTCTGCCCTCTGCACCTCCCCACTGTAGTATTCTCTGTCCCCTACCCCCACGTCCCCCGTCTC
>BLSH010298547.1:40235-50855 GCA_018402905.1 Glandirana rugosa | reverse complement strand
ACCGTGGTGCGACGGTTACTCCTCCCTCTCAGAGCCCGTCGGCTCCGTGAGGACGTTGTAGCGACCTATCTCTACCCGAGTCCATTCATTAATCCCCACGACTCCCTCAAACGACGTGTGTCTTCTCAAAAATAGAATTACGTATCTTACGTAATTCTATTTTCTGGAACACTGAAATGTTCTTGAAATTTACGGTATAAACGTAATTCATTGTCGGAGTCGGGCGGAGACGCCCATGATCACACACGAGGGGAAGGGGCATACCCGTGGCGGGTGTTCGTAGAATTTCGAAATTTCGGTCCGTTGGTTCTTTGATCGTTAAAGTCTTCACGTTAAACACATAATATAACAACAACGTCGCACGACCGCGCAATTTTCAGTTAAAGCGACGCAGCGCCGAATCGCAAAAAGGGCTCCGGTCCTAAAGCTGGAAATCCTTCCGGGGCTGAAGTGGTTAAGCTAAAACCCCCCCCCCAAAAAAACGACACAATATAATACACAAATTGCACTTCTGAAATTGCTAGTTTCTTGGTTGCCTGGCTTTAAAGCTTTAAGATGCTTGTGGGCGGTGCCCATACGGGGAAGGGGAGCACACACTAGTACCCGCAGAGGCGGGCTGAGGCTGTTACTTAATGCAAATATGGCATTTAAAGTTCTTGTAAAGTCACAAGGTCTTTTATCTTAATGCATTCTATGCATTAAGATAAAAACTCTTCTGTGTGCAGCAAACTCCCTCAGCACCCCTAATTACTTACCTGAGCCCATCTCTATCCAGCGATGTTGCAGGAGTGCCTCGGCTGCCCGAGACTCTCCCTCCTCATTGGCAGCGTGGTGCCATTTCAGAGAACAATGGAGTGGCCCCTGAAATTCGCACATCTAGGTGTCTAGAAATGGTGAGTAGAGTGGCAAACCCAGCCTGGATTTCAACCAGGCCATGCCCCAACGCGTTTCACTCCGCCCCCTGGAGCTTAGTTATGGGGCCATTGGCTTCCACTGCTGTCAATGAAATTCAATGAGCTAATGAGGAGAGAGAGGGGGTGGGACCAGGCCATGGCTCCATGTCTGAATGGGCGCAAGGAGTTGCAGCTCGCTCAGGTGCCCCCATAGCAAGCTACTTGCTGTGAGGGCACTCGACAAGAGGGAGGGGGCCAGGAGCGCCGAAGAGGGACCCGAAAAAAGGAGGATCTGAGCTGCTCTGTGCAAAACCACTGCACAGAGCAGGTAAGTATGACATGTTTGTTATTTTTAACAAAAAAAAAAATGAGACTTTATATTTACTTTAAGACAGCATACCATATTTAAAGCAACGCTTCTCCACATAGACCTTAGTTAACTCATAATCTGTGGCTCGATTTCACTTCATAAAACTTCTCTCTCTTCTGTGCAGCATTTCTGAGATGGTGCCACAGAGCTTGCACCAGTCTCCACCAGCCCAGTTACCTGTCACCTCATACCAGTGACATTGATTTGAATGTTACACTTTTCTACCAGCAAGCTGATCTTGTGAATAACCCAAGCCTATTCTTTCCAAGACCTCACTTCATCTTCCGTGACTTCCAGGCTAGATCCCTAGGATACACCATGCCGCGAGTCAGACCCAATATTGGGGTTCCGAATGCTAGGGAAGAAACCTAGGCACACAAGCTCCTTCACTACCAGGACCTTCCGTCACCTTCGCCAAGTCACACTGCTTCCTGACCGGTTGGATGCCTATGTACTCAACACTGTAGTCATTGGCATCAGCAGTATAACCTTCTATGAATGCTGCATCTGTCTTGCAACTTCTCTATCTCGTCTTGTCCCTGGTAGTGAACCCTGTTCTGTGATAAGCCATGCATGCACCCCATTTAAGATTGCCCTACAGTGACTTCAGACAAGGCCAAGATATATGCAACAACAACGTTTTTTGCTAAAAGTTGTTTAAGTATAACAAATATACAGGCGATTTTTCATACACAACAAAACCAGAGAAAATTCCCAGTTCAACTCACAAACCAGTGTGTAAGCTGCAGAGCCACTTCATGGCAACCCAGTATTATCTGCAGTCCTAACGCTTGTAAATTTATGTGAGCCTCCACAGTGGAAGCACATGCATTCTAATGGATAGATATAGGGCAGGTGGGCCTGGAAGTAGCCCATCCCTCCTTAAAGGCACAGGGGCACATTGGACACCCAGCACATAGCAAAATGACAGCAAAGGTGTCCAGTGTGTCCCCTCACCAATCTTACATAAGTAACAAACAAATAGGCCCTGCCCCCACCTATAACTGGTGGAAGGGCATGGAAGGGCAACGCATGCAAAACAAAACCGGAGAAAATTCCCAGATAAACTGACCAACCTGTCTGCTTACCAACCAAATTAAGCTGTCTAACAGTATGTGTTTAAAACAGGGGTTTAGTTAACACACATTTGAAAATACATGTGTAAGCTGCAGAGCCACTTCACGGCACCCCAGTATTATCTGCAGTCCTAACTCTTGTAAATTAATGAGAGCCTCCACAGTGAAAGCACAAGCAGGTGGGCCTGGAGGTAGCCTATCCCCCCCTTAAAGGCACATACACATCTTTCCTAATTCAAAATGCTCCTTTAATGCTTATTAGATGTTTTCCTGGTGCCCCTGCCCCATGTGGTAGTCATAACTTAAGTAGAAGGAAGAAAACGTAGCTAGTGACTAGTGAGGATGAGCAAATACCAGCTAAATACAGAAGACCATCTAGAATACGTATTAAATACACTAAAATGCTGCCTATTTCCAAACATAAATAGATTGGCATCTTCTTAGACCTGGGGCAAAAAGATCTAGAAACAGTTAATTGGAACTGGAGGGGACTAGATAATCTAACCAAGAACCAAAGACAATCCCTGTAGGAGTTAGAAAAGGCACCAAACCTATGATTAAGGGAAGTAAAAAGGGTGAAAATGTAGTACTCATGACTGAAACAATGCATGCAAATAAGGTCATGCAACAGCCTAAAGATGCATCTACCTATAACTAAAAAACTACCTATAACTAAAACTTACCACTAATCCATTCCCTAAAAAGGAAGTTGATTTTCTAATTGTTAAAGATTTCAATATACCATCTTTTTATGTAATCCCTAAACTTCATAAGTTTCCATCAGAATTTCCCTCCTTTGTACAGGACACCAGGGATGTCCTCCTAAAGTTAGTGGATGTAGTAATACCAACAGGAGCTCTCCTAGTTGGGATTGACGTTGACTCGTTATGCACATCGATTCCCCATGTGTGGGGATTGAGGGGAGTTGCACATTTTCTGGAATTAGAATTCCCCAAACTAGGTGCTCATAATGAATTCATCATTGAAACCTTGGAGTTTATGTTAAACCACAACTTCTTCCAGTTCTTAGGAAGCAGCTAACAACAGCTCAGAGGCACTTCCATGGGTTAAAAACTAGAAAACACTACTGCGCTACCACCAAAAAAAAATATATATATATATAAAAATATAAAAGTGAAATCAAGCTGCTGACACTACAGCTTTCCCAAATTGCATATAACACTGTAAACTAAAAAGTGCAGCGCTTTATAAATAAATGTGAGTGAACAATAATGAAGCAATCTTGAGTGAGCAGTATTTAAACATAAAATCATATATACTGAACAAAGAAGAGGGTAGACTGAATATCAGCCCAATCAGCACAGTACAGTGAATCCACTAGATAGCAGTCATGAGAAAAATAAGTCCTTTTTAGTGAACATAATAAATCTGTGTACAAAAGTAAAAATAAGAGCTCTTATGCAGTCCTTCACCAGAAACAACACCAATGAAGTGAATAGTACTTCCAGTAAGCTGCAATACACTGGCATGCACTGTGCACCTTCACCGTAAGTAATGGGTACTCTTACCAGACATGAAAAGTATAAGCATATAGATATTAATTATCCAGGGTAATCAAGTGGAGGTCGTATGTCTGTACATCAACCGCAGCATTTCCGTATTCTGTCACCATTTAGGGCTGCACAGATAAATCTCCAGGTATAGATGGAAACACCAGCCAAGATGCCAACGTGCCTCAGTAGGGATACAGAAAAAAGCTCCACATAGCGTAATACTGTTGACCAGTGTAGGTTTATTAAAAAGAATTGCACTTACATGATAAAATTGGTAAACAGGCGAATTGGAATTCCAATCAGATAAAATAGGAGCGTAGTGCTAGACAAGCAGGTCAGTCTCACCCGACGAGTTTCGTCCGCTAGGACTTCAACAGGGGTATGAACTCTTCCTATGTCTCATTTGGACACTAATTAGAGGCAATCATGAATAGGTGGGGTGCTCCAGCCCAAGAAATCTGGTCAGGATCTGCAATAGACAAATAGGTACATACTTGGGGGGCACACCCTAATAGTGTATCACATTTGTCTATTGCAGATCCTGACCAGATCTCATGGGCTGGAGCACCCCACCTATTCATGATTGCCTCTAATTAGTGTCCACATGAGACATAGGAAGAGTTCTCTAGATCTCCCATTAGGAGGAGTGTATTGCTCCCATGGTTATGAGACAGAATCTCCCATTCTATGGTAGTGTAGGAACCCACTGAGACGGGGGCCTGTGAAGTAGGAGTGGGCTAAGCACTCTATGGCCATATAGTGCGACGGACTCCCTGTATTTTGGTTGAAGATGTCCAGGTACTTTAAATAGCCTTTTAAATAGCCTTGCAGGTTTTATTGTCATTATTGCATGTGTGCGCTGTAATATGTCATTTTGTCTGGTGGCGCGTGCTCACAATACTCGTTCTCATGGCTGACGTCAGGTGACGGCGTTTCACGATAATGAGCCAAGTTGCCGCCATCAAGCCATGATGGGTGTTCGGCAACTGGTTAACCGTTACCTGAATATGGGCCTTAGTTGATTCAAGGTTAGCATGGATTTCCATGAGAATCTTTTTGGGACTACGTATTTTTTACTGGCACGTCTTTGGGAGGATTTTAGTTGGACTATTGTCGACCTTGTTGAAATCTATGAATATCCAGGAGGCAGTGTGTGGCGACTAGGGCGCTGGGGTCGGGGTCAACATGCTTTGCCGGGTCCAGGAGGTCCTTCACGGATAACCTCTCAATTACTTAATGCTTCCACATCATGAGATCAATATAGTGTCATGGAACGTTAGAGGACTGAATGCTAAGATCAATCTCTGTCTCGTGTTCAACCACTTTAAAACCTGCAACCCTCGTATTTGTATTTTGCAGGAGACTCACCTTACCAGGAGTAGAATACTCAGCCTTAAAAAGTCTTGGGTCTATTCCTCTTATTCGAGAGGAGTTAGTATACTGATAAGGAAGACCTTGTCTTTCTCCCTGTTGGACCTTAAGCTGGACCTGGAGAGCAAATATGTGCTGCTTCTTAAATGATAGATAATGTAAATAAGGTAATCGTTGGGGTATACTTACCTCCACCAGTGCTCTCTTCCCACATTTATAAGTTAACGTCTCTTTTAGCATTGTTCCCTACATCTTATGCTGTACTGGCTGGGGATTTCAGTACACCCCTTTCTTCTGTGGTTGATAAATTGACCCCAGACACTGCAAACTCCTCAGCCTTGTCTAAATAGGCTGCTCTCTATGTTCCGCAAAATTCCTGGCACTGGTAAATCCCCGGAGATAGGCAGCATACTTGATTTTCCTCTACTCATAATACCATGCCCCGAATGGCAGGGTTGCTCTCTCTCGTCTAGCCTCTTTTCTCTCGCTATAGAACCCTCGGCCATTAAAATCCAGAGCTCTGATAGGATACGTTGGATCCTTAGGGGACCCCTGGAGGAGAATATCTCGCTCTATGCTGATGATTGACCACTTTGGTTCCTTTTCTGGTATCAGAATGAATTGGGAAAATCTGCCCTGTTCTCTCTGAGCTCTGAAGAATATGATGATGTAACCTCTATTGCCCTAGTAAACTGAGTATCACAATTCAAATACTTAGGGTTTGAAATTCAAAGGAACTTATCTGCATTTTTGACGGACAATCTCTACCCGGTTCTGTCCCGACTGTCTCAAAGATGTGCAGGGTGGAAATCTTTGCCACTGACCCCAGTAGGTAGGATTAATTTAATTAAAATGACCTTCTTACCTAAATTCATGTAAGTATTCAGTCAAACCACAGTCCTGATCCTTAAATCCCTTTTTAGGAGGCTGGATCAGATAGTCACTTCCTTCATTTGGGTTGGTAAGGTTCCTCAAAGCTGCCACCATCTTTGGGTGGCATTACGCTCTCCTGTTTTCAGAAATACTATTGGGCTGCCGTCTTGGTGTCAGTTAGATGGTGGTTTTCCCACATGCCAAAAAACCCGGCTGTGGATTTAGAGGCATGTCTGCTCGGCTCTTACTCTAAATTGAGCAATTTGGTCTTCTGAGGACCCCACTCTAATCTCAACATCACAGTCCCTATGAAGACTACCTTGGGACTGTGGAGACAGGTAGAGGTCCCTCTGGGGGCCTCAGGGACATGGTCTCTGCATACTCTTTTATGGGAAAAACCGTGATTGACACACTTCCAGCCCATTCATAGGTGTGCACAGCCTATTGCGTTAGGGTGTGCACCTCAAAGCTCAAATGCATTCATATGTATACACTGATGCGTTAGTAGGGCAGTGGGTGGAGTTAGTCGTTTTTATTATTTTTTTATTATTATTTTTTACAATTTTATATTTTTTATTATTTTTTTACAATTTTTTTTAGGAGTTATGAGGGGGCTTTGCTGAAATATCATGGGTTTAAACAGGGGGAATCTGTGGCACACAGGGTGATTAGGGTGTGCCCAGGCACACCTGACACACCCTGTGCGCATGCCTTTGAACCCATTCCAGACCCTGTCATCTGGGCATAGTATGGGGTAAAGACACAGCAAAATATAATCTCCAATTGCGGCAACTAATACGGTTTAATAGCTTTAAGTCTGTTTACCATCTGCCTAATAAAATGTTTTTTCATTACCTAAACCTCAGGCATGCTGTGCAATGATAATTTACCTTCCCTCTGGTGTTGAGCTCCCATCAGGTAGAACTGCTTCTGTCAGTGGAACAGATGGACATCTGCTAGGGATAAATGGATTCAATTGAAATTTCTTCACAGGGTGTACTACGCTCCCCACAGGTTGTCCTCCATCTACAATACAGCTGATCCTATATGTCCTGAGTGCTGCACTTCGCTGGACATATTAATACATACAGTGTCTCACAACAGTGAGTACACCCCTCACATTTTTGTAAATATTTTATTATATCTTTTTATGTGACAACACTGAAGAAATTACACTTTGCTACAATGTAAAGTAGTGGGTGTACAGCTTGTATGACAGTGTAAATTTGCTGTCCCCTCAAAATAACTCTACACACAGCCATTAATGTCTAAACCGCTGGCAACAAAAGTGAGTACACCCCTAAGTGAAAATGTACAAATATGGCCCAATTAGCCATTTCCCTCCCGTGTCATGTGACCCAGTGTTGCAAGGTCTCAGGTGTGAATAGGGAAAAGGTGTGTTAAATTTGGTGTTATCACTCTCACTCTCTCATACTGGTCACTGGAAGTTCAACATGGCAAGGATCTGAAAAAAAGAATTGTTGCTCTACATAAAGATGGCCTAGGCTATAAGAAGATTGCCAAGACCCTGAAACAGAGCTGCAGCACGTTGGTCAAAAGCTTACAGCGGTTTAACAGGACAGGTTCCACTCAGAACAGGCCTCGCCATGGTCGACCAAAGAAGTTGAGTGCATGTGCTCAGCGTCATATCCAGAGGTTGTCTTTGGGAAATATATGTATGAATGCTGCCAGCACTGCTGCAGAGGTTGAAGGAGTGGGGGGTCAGCCTGTCAGTGCTCAGACCATACGCCGCACACTGCATCAAATTGGTCTGCATGGCTATCGTTCCAGAAGGAAGCCTCTTCTAAAGATGATGCACAAGAAAGCCCACAAACAGTTTGCTATCAGACAATCAGACTAAGGACATAGATTACTGGAACCATGTCCTGTGGTCTGATGAGACCAAGATAAACTTATTTGGTTCAGATGGTGTCAAGCGGCACTGGGGAGCTACAGTTCATTGAGGGAACCGTGAATGCCAACATGCAACATGACATACTGAAGCAGAGCATGATCATCTCCCTTCAGAGACTGGGCCTCAGGGCAGTATTCCATCATGATAACGACCCCAAACACACTTCCAAGACAACCACTGCCTTGCTAAAGAAGCTGATGGTAAAGGTGATGGACTGGCCAAGCATGTCTCCAGACCTAAACCCTATTGAATATCTGTGGGGCATCCTCATATGGAAAGCGGAGGAGTGCAAGGTCTCTAACATTCACCAGCTCTGTGATGTCATTATGGAGGAGTGGAATAGGACTCCATTGGCAACCTGTGAATCTCTGGAGAACTTCATGCCCAAGAGGGTTAAGGCAGTGCTGGAAAATAATGGTGGCCACACACAATTTTGACACTTTGGGCCCAATTTGGACATTTTCACTTAGGGGTGTATTCACTTTTGTTGCCAGCGATTTAGACATTAATGGCTGTGGTTGGGTTAGTTTGAGGGGACAGTAAATTTACACTGTTATACAAGCTGTACACTCACTACTTTACATTGTGGCAAAGTGTAATTTCTTTAGTGTTCTCACATGAAAAGATAAAATAAAACATTTACAAAAATGTGAGGGGTATGCTTACTTAAGTGAGATACGGTATGTAGAAGAATTTTTTATACATTGCTTTACACAATTGCTATGGGTTTAAGAAGATTTTGTGATTGTCACATTTCTACAATGTATTGCTGCAGAAAGCAACATATTTTATCAGCTAACACAGCAATTTCCCAGGTATCACACATGTGAAGATTTTAGTAATTTCATTTGTTTTAGCACTGGGGGATGACTACATAGAGGTTATCATCACTTACTGAGCTCAAGGTACGAAAATAAGGCTCACTGAAATTGTGTTTCCTGACTGCAAAGTCAAGTCAGTGATATACACTACAGTTGAGCGGACACCTGGATGTTCGGGTTTGTCGGGTTTGGCCGAACTTTGCGAAAAAGTTCGAGTTCAGCACTGAACTTGACCCCGGACCCCGAATCCCGTTGAAGTCAATGATGACCCGAACTTTTGGGCACAAAAATGGCTGTAACAAAGTCCTGGAAAGGGCTAGAGGGCTGCAAAAGGAAGCAAAATGGGGGTAAGAGTACGACAAGTGCCCTACAAACAAATGTGGATAGGGAAATAACTTAAAATCACATAAAAAAATAAAAATTGGAGGAGGAGGTGAATGTGGAGTAGGAGGTTGAGGAGGCCGTGACCATGGTGGTGTAGGTGGAAGTGGTGGTGGAGGAGGAGGAGGTAGCCAACACTGTTTTTTGTTTGGTTGTTTTTTTTTCTAATTGGGGTAGCCCCCAAAATATTGAGACATATTAACAAAACAAAGTATACCAATGGCTGTGTGAGACCGGTCTAAATGTCTATTCTGCACAAGGTACAGATAAGTCCTGTGGGATCCATGCCTGGTTCATTTTAATAAAAGTTAGCTTGTCCACATTGGCTGTGGACAGGCGGCTGCGCTTGTCTGTGATAACGCCCCCTGCCATGCTAAACACACGTTCAGACAATACACTGACTGCAGGCAGGCCAGCACCTCCAAGGCATAAAGGGTAAGCTCAGGCCATGTGGCCAATTTGGAGACCCAGAAGTTGAATGGGGCAGTGCCATCAGTCAGTACGTGTAGGTGTGTGCACACATACTGTTCCACCATGTTACTGAAATGTTGCCTCCTGCTAAGACGTTGCCTATCAGCTGGTGGTGCAGTTTGTTGTGGCGTGCTGCTGACAAAGCTTTTCCACATTTCGGCCATGCTAACCCTGCCTTCTGAGGTGCTGGCGGTGCCACAGCTGCGTTGGCAACCTCTTCCTCCTCCTCCTCTGACTTCGCCTTGTGCTTCCACTGAGCCCCCGGTGTCATTTGGGAATGCCCTCAGCAGCGTGTCTACCAGCGTGCGCTTGTAGTCACGCATCTTCTAATCATGCTCCAGTGAGGGAATTAAGGACGGCACGTTGTCCTTGTAACAGGGATCCAGCAGGGTGGCCACCCAGTAATCAGCACAAGTTAAAATGTGGGCAACTCGGCTGTCATTGAGAAGGCACTGCAGCATGTAGTCGCTTATGTGTGCCAGGCTGCCCAGAGGCAAATACAAGCTGTCCTCTGTGGGAGGTGTATCATCTGTGTCCTCCATATCCCCCCAGGTACACTCCAGTGATGCCCACGAGCTGCGTTGGGTGCCACCCTGCTTTGAACACGGTTCCTCCTCCTCCTATTCCTCATCATTCTCGTGTTCTTCATCCTCCAGAACTGTGCCCTGGCTTGAAATTTTTTTACCTGGCCTATGCTGGTGCAGGAACCCACCCTCCAAGCCACTTGTGAATGACTGGCCTGATAACTGTGGAAATGACCCCTCTTCCTCCTCCTCCTGTGCCACATCCTCTTCCATCAGACTACTGCGACAAGAGTCGCAATGATAGGGTGAAGATACAGAGGAACTTTTTTGTGAAACCCGCTACTACCTTCTCCTACACCGTGTCCTCCTCCTCCTTCTCCCCAGTAAAGGTGTCAATAGTCCGGTCAGTAA
>BLSH010298547.1:23180-35228 GCA_018402905.1 Glandirana rugosa | reverse complement strand
CCCTGTCTAATAGCAAGATTTTAGTAGAAAATGACCTCATCCCTCTCCAGGGACAGCTACGGCACTCCCTGTATAATAGCAAGATTTTAGTAGAGTATCACCTCATCCCTCTCCAAGGACAGTCACGACACACCCTGTCTAATAGCAAGATTTTAGTAGAGTATGACGTCATCCCTCTCCAAGGAGAGCCAAGACACTCCCTGTCTAATCACAAGATTTTAGTAGAGTATGACGTCATCCCTGTCCAAGGACAGCCACGACACTCCCTGTATAATAGCAAGATTTTAGCTGACAGGAACCTGACCCTACAGCAGTATGAGATTATTTTAGAACAATAATCTGTCCCTCACAGCACTGACAGGAACCTCTCCCTACAACAGTATGAGATGATTTTAGAACGATAATCTGTACCTCACAGCACAGACAGGAACCTCTCCCTACTCCAGTATGAAATGATTTTAGAACGATAATCTGTCCCTCACAACACCGACAGGAACCTCTCCCAACTCCACTATGAGATGATTTTAGAACGATAATATGTCCCTCACAGCACCGACAGGAACCTGTCCCTACTGCAGTATGAGATGATTTTAGAACACTAATCTGTCCCTCACAGAACCGAGAGGAACCTCTCCCTACTGCAGTATGAGATGATTTTAGAACGATAATCTGTCCCACACAGCACTGACAGGAACCTCTCCCTACTCCACTATGAGATGATTTTAGAACGATAATATGTCCCTCACGGCATCGACAGGGACCTCTCCCTACTCCAGTAAAAGATGATTTTAGAACGATAATCTGTCCCTCACAGCAGCGACAGGAACCTCTCCCTACTCCAGTATGAGATGATTTTAGAATGATAATCTGTCCCTCACAGCACTGACAGGAACCTGACCCTACAGCAGTATGAGATTATTTTAGAACGATAATCTGTCCCTCACAGCACCGACAGGAACCTCTCCCTACACCAGTATGAGAGGATTTTAGAACGATAATCTGTCCCTCACAGCACAGACAGGATCCTCTCCCTACTCCAGTATGAAATGATTTTAGAATGATAATCTGTCCCTCACAGCACCGACAGGAACCCCTCCCTACACCAGTATGAGATTATTTTAGAACGATAATCTGTCCCTCACAGCACTGACAGGAACCTCTCCCTACTCTACTATGAGATGATTTTAGAATGATAATCTGTCCCTCAAAGCACCATAAGGAACCTGTCCCTACTGCAGTATGAGATGATTTTAGAACGATAATCTGTCACTCAAAGCACCGACAGGAACCTGTCCCTACTGCAGTATGAGATGATTTTAGAACGATAATCTGTCACTCACAGCACCGACAGGAGCTTCTCACTACTCCAGTATGAGATGATTTTTGAACGATAATCTGTCCCTCACAGCACTGACAGGAACCTCTCCCTACTCTACTATGAGATGATTTTAGAATGATAATCTGTCCCTCACAGCACCAACAGGACCCTGTCCCTACTGCAGTATGAGATGATTTTAGAATGATAATCTGTCACTCAAAGCACCGACAGGAACCTCTCCCTACTCCAGTATGAGATGATTTTAGAACACTAATCTGTCCCTCATGGCACTGCCAGGAAGCTGTCCCTACTCCAATATGAGATGATTTTAGAACGATAATCTGTCCCTCACCGCACCGACAGGAACCTCTCCCTAAACCAGTATGAGATGATTTTAGAACGATAATCTGTCCCTCACAGCACTGACAGGAACCTGTCCCTACTGCAGTGTGAGATGATTTTAGAACACCAATCTGTCCCTCACAGCACCGTCAGGAACCTCTCCCTACTCCACTATGAGATTATTTTAGAACGATAATTTGTCCTTCACAGCACCCACAGTAACCTCTCCCTACTCCAGTATGAGATGATTTTAGAACGATAATCTGTCCTTCAGAGCACCAACAGGAACCTCTCGCTACACCAGTATGAGATGACTTTAGAACGATAATCTGTCCCTCACAGCACCGACAGGAACCTGTCCCTACTCCAGTATGAGATGATTTTAGAACGATAATATGTCCCTCACCGCACCGACAGGAACATCTCCCTACTCCAGTATGATATGATTTTAGAATGATAATCTGTACCTCACAGCACCGACAGGAACCTCTCCCTACTCGAGTATGAAATGATTTTAGAACGATAATCTGTCCCTCACAGCACTGACAGGAACCTCTCCCTACACCAGTATGAGATTATTTTGGAACGATAATCTGTCCCTCACAGCACCAACAGGAACTTCTCCCTACACCAGTATGAGATGATTTTAGAATGATAATCTGTCCGTCACAGCACCGACAGGAACCTCTCCTTACTCCAGTATGAGATGATTTTAGAATGATAATCTGTCCTTTACAGCACCTACAGGAACCCGTCCCTACTGCAGTATGAGATGATTTTAGAACGATAATCTGTCCCTCACAGCACCGACAGGAACCTCTCCCTACTCCAGTATGAGATGATTTTAGAACAATAATCTGTCCCTCACAGCACCGACAGGAACCTCTCCCTACCCCACTATTAGATGATTTTAGAACGATAATATGTCCCTCACAGCACCGACAGGAACCTGTCCCTACTGCAGTATGAGATGATTTTAGAACGGTAATCTGTCTGTCACAGCACTGACAGGAACCTCTCCCTACTCCTGTATGAGATGATTTTAGAGCGATAATCTGTCCCTCACAGCACCGACAGGAACCTGTCCCTACTGCAGTATGAGATGATTTTAGAACACTAATCTGTCCCTCACAGCACTGCCAGGAACCTGCCCCTACTCCAGTATGAGAGGATTTTAGAACTATAATTTGTCCCTCATAGCACAGACAGGAACCTGTCCCTACGGCAGTATGAGATGATATTAGAACGCTAATCTTTCCCTCACAGCACCAGGAACCTGTACCTACTCCAGTATCACATGATATTAGAACACTATTCTTTCCCTCACACGCCAGGAACCTGTACCTAATGCAATATTAGAACGCTAATCTTTCCCTCACAGCACACGTAAACTGTCCCTAATGCAGTAACAGATGATATTAGAACACTAATATTCCCCTCACAGCACCACCATGAACCTGTCTCTAATGCAGGATGAGATGGTATTAGAACGCTAATCTTTCCCTCACAGCACCAGGAACCTGTACCTACTCCAGTGTCAGATGGTTTTAGAATGCTAATCTTTCCCTCACAGCACCGCCAGGAACCTGTCTCTAATGCAGGATGAGATGATATTCGAATGCTAACCTCTCCCTCACAGCGGCGGCAGCATCCTCTCCCTACTCTCCCTACTCCAGTACAAGATGATGTGACACACGGCACTACGTGACTCCAGCTCATATAGAGGCTGGGTCACATGATGCACTAGCCAATCACAGCCATGCCATTAGTAGGCTTGGCTGTGATGGCTTCTAAGGGCAAACAAGTGAAACGCTTGTTGATTTGCTACCCTGCAGCTATTCAACAGGCACCAAAAAATACCCGAATACTGATTTAAATGTCCGGGATCGGGTTCAGGGCACGGACACCCTAAAGTCTGGTACGGACGCGAACTTTACACTCCGGGTTCGCTCAACTCTAATATACACTCTTCCCCTAAATTGCAGATTTTTCCTATTGCTGTTTGCGTAGTATCAGGTAATGCAACATATTCATTTTATTCATCTAAAACAAACATTAAATAAAATGCTGGGAAAAAGAAAGCCTAAATCACATACATCTAGCTTTAAATGGCTGACCTTTGCATTTTTAATATGGGAGTCTAGAAAAAGACTTTTGATTTTCTACTTGTGTTATTGGAAAATATGTAATTAGTATTCTGTATTTGTTGTTTGCAGGTGTTCTTTCTTATAAATTATTAAACTGTCACAGCTTTGGGGATATACAGTACATATTGTTAACAGTGCAGGCATATTAGTCATCCTATTACTAACAGGTTTATCCAACCCATGACCAGACATTCTCCAGTTTTGGAGAACTAACAGTTTGTAAGGAAAAAATACTTTCTTATTGTTTTTATTTCATTAAACTGAACTTAATATTTTTGCAAGACAGGAAAAACAGAATGGAACTGGGCATTGATACATCTATTATTTCTTTATACTGTATATTGTTAGTGTTATTAAGGATGCACTGGTAAATATAATTGTGAATAAAAACAAAAAGAGAAAAGAAAAAAAGAAAAGTATTGACTGCAGCTCTCACCGATATCTACACATACAAATATTCCAAATCTGCTTTAGAAAAGTGTTGCACATATCAATACCACAAAGTGACAATGAAAAGTAATAATGCAATATTATGCTAAATGATTACATAATTTCTTCAATAAAAGTCCCATAAGCATAAAAAAAATAAAAATATACCAAAAATAATCCACTGTGAATATACTGTAACCTCTTCATGCAACAGTTGTGTACCAGCCATCAATAAATATGCTGTCGCTTACCAGATATTCAGACCCCACAACTTAGGAGGACTTAACCAACATTAGACGATGTCAGATCCTTTATGAATGGATGGCTTCAGCTTTGCTCCTATCACTGCCCAAAATATCCCACTCTCACTGAGGATTTTAGTAACATCCAAAACGACCAACTTTTTGTGGAAACCTAAAAGGTTTCTTTCCAGAAAGTGCCCAATATTTAGATAGATTTTATATATATATATATATATATATATTATATAGATTGCAAACAGCAACAGTGCGATCTACTGCACAAGTGTTGAAAAAAACCCACACCATTGAACTTTTGGAAGTCAGCGGGGAGTCAGCAGCGCCCTGCCCCTGTGGAGCTCTTAAGCTGGCCCCTGGAGGACATCTTGCCTTGTTGGAGTTGTGCTTCCTCCTCACTTTCCTCCTCTCTTCTCTCAGGCACCCAAGTACAGTCAGTGTCCTCATTATCCCCTCCCTCCTTGTCACTGGAGCAAACTTGGCAGTAGGGATGGGCAGAACAGATGAACCCTATTCAAATCAATGGGACTCGAACATGAAAAATGCTCATTTTAAAGGATTGTATGCAAGTTATTGCCATAAAAAGGGTATGGGGAGCTGGGTACTGCCCTAGGGGACATCAATCAGGGAGTATCAATGCAAAAAAGTTTTTAAATCAATCTTTTTTCAGGAGCAGTGATTTTAAAAATTATTAAAGTGAAAAAATAAAAATTAAATATTCCTTTAATTATCATACCTGGGGGGTCCCCTTAGTATGCCTGTAAAGTGACGCATCTGTGCGATGTTTAGAACAGTACTACCGCAAAATGACATTTGTAAAGGAAAAATTGTCATTTAAAATCGCTCGTGGGTTCCCGGCAATATAGATAAACATCACTAAAAAAGCATTGTGCTGGGGGTTCCCCCCAGTCCATACCAGGCCCTTTGAGTCTGATGTGGTTTTTAAGGGGAACCCCACATCAATTTTTTTTAAAAAAGTTGCGTTGGGGTCCCCCCAAAGTCTGTACCAGACCCATTTTAAGGGGAGCCCCGTGCCAAAATAAAAAAATTGTATTGGGGTTCCCCCAAAGACCGTACCAGGCCCTTCAGGTTTGATATGGATCTTAAGGGGAACCCCGGGCCATTTAAAAAAAAATGGCGTAAGGGGTCCCCCAGAATCCAAACCAGACCCTTACTCGAGCACACAGCCCTGGCATGGCAGGAAGGGGTGAGGACGAGCGAGTCCCCAAAGCACCTTGTCCCCATGTTGCTGGGGAGAAGGGCCTCATCCCCACAACCCTGGCCAGTGGTTGTGGGGGTCTGCGGGTGGGGGGCTTATCAGAATCTGGAATCCCCATTTAATAAGGGGGCCCCCAGATGCTGACCCCCCCATGTGAATGGGTATGGGGTACATTGTATCCCTACCCATTCACGAAAAAAGCAATGTAGTGTTACTAAAAACAGTAGATTGTAAAATAGCTCTTTTTCTTCCTTTCTTCTTTCTTTCCTCCCGGTCTCCCTCCATCTTCTCCTGCCCCACTCCTTCTTCTGGTCGTCTGCTTCTTCTTTCGGTCTTCTTCCTTTCTCTTGTCATCGTCTTCTTCTTCTTTTTCTTCTTTCACCGCCGCTGCTGCCGTGCCATCCAGAGGAGACTCCCAAGATGGGCGGTCTTTGGTTTGACGGTTATTTTATAAGGGGCGGGGCCACCCAGTGACATAAATGGGTGACCTCTCCCCCTCTAACATCACTTGACGTCAGAAGGGGGCGAGGTCACTCAGTAACGTCACTGTGTGGCCCCGTCCTTACCTATAAAATAACTGTCAAACTGTTACAGTTCAACCCTCACATTTTTGTAAATATTTTATTCTACCTTTTCATGTGACAACACTGAAGAAATGACACTTTGCTACAATGTAACGTAGTCAGTGTATAGCTTGTATAACAGTGTAAATTTGCTGCCCCCTCAAAATAACTCAACACACAGCCATTAATGTCTAAACCACTGGCAACAATAGTGAGTACACCCCTAAGTGAAAATTTCCAAATTGAGCCCAGTTAGCCATTTTCACTCCCTGGTGTCATGTGACTCATTCGTGTTACCAGGTCTCAGGTGTAAATGGGGAGCAGGTGTGTTAACTTTGATGTTATCACTCTCACACTCTCATACTGGTCCCTGGAAGTTCAACATGGTACTTCATGGCAAAGAACTCCGCAAATACTGTGACATACAGTATTGCAACGACCGCCATTTTATTCTCTAAGGTGTTAGAAAAAAATATATATAATGTTTGGGGGTTCTAAGTTATTTTCTTTTTTTTTTAAATTAAAAACTTTCCCTTGCATCTTATTTTAAGTCCCAAGCTTTTTTGCTTTCCCTTTGTGTATCGAATTAGCAGGGATGGAGGTGTGCCTAGTGGTTCCTAGACCATGATTCCTATGGCTGACCCTATATGGTCAGATTCATGACCGTATGACAGTTTTTTCTAATATATTTTTTATTGCTTTACACTGTTTACCTTCTGCTTCATATCACTGATCTGTCCCATGTGTCCTGCGGCCCAGGGCTGCATTGTGTTCAGGTCCCGGGAGCTGTGATGCGCGCTGGACGCCCTCCCTCTTCCCCTCCTCTCCACACCATTGGATGCGGGGGTTTGGGCGAGCGGTTCCCCCCTGCCCATCGCCCCCACACTCCGGGTGCAGTGTGTATGACATCCTTCTCAGGCGTCTGCTCGCACACGCGCCTGGTTTTTCCATCGTGGCTGGAACGTGTGGAGTCGCTCCGGTATTTAACCGGGGCATCTCCCCTCCTTGTGCCAGAGTTTGGGCTCTGGGCTGCGGTCCCCAGTGGGGTTGGTCTCCCTACCTGCACACTCTGTCTCTACACACCAGCAACCTGGAATCTGCTGTGCCTTTCACTGTGATTCACAAGGTAATTCATTCTTACCCACCCAGGGCTAGACCCTCCTTACTTTTGACACTTTCCCTGTATCATCAGCTGTTTCACTTTTTCTTTATTGGTCTCACATTTCTTCTCCTTCTTTTTCTCCTATATATGTCTTTTGCTACAGTGAGTGGCCTTAGTTTGGTACACTCTCACACTGGTTTTCTCCTTCCATTCTTGTCTCACAGGATCCAACCTCTTCTTACTTAAGCCTATATGGAAGAGGACCTATACACTATTATTTTGGACTTTATCTGGACTATTCTAGGATTTTACGTGCTGCACTTTATTATTATGTGTTGTCTGTGGAGTCTGTGATTGCTCTTAGTGTTCAGCCTGCTTGTGAAGGTTTTTATTCTGATTGCGCTGACTGTTGGTATATATTATTGGTCTCTACATTGGCCACAAATATAAGGGGTAGGGAAGAGATAACTAGGTGACCAGGAGAGGGGACATTGAGTGTGTGTCAAGCCTCCTGCACAGGACACATGGCCTAAACATTGTGAGGGTACCTTAAAAGAAGAAGACAGAAAAGAATGTTTCACTTAGGCACCTTATACCCATCCTCACATCCTGTCTTACAAAAGGGATGTAAGGGTCTTTTTCTTTGGGGGAAATTTAGAATAAAGGGGCCCCCAAATATTCTCCACCCCATGTGAATTAGTATGTGTTACATAGTAACCTTTGTTATTTCACAAAAAAAGATAAAATAAATAAAAACACCTACACTATTGAAAACGTCCTTTATATATATATATATATATATATATATAAAAAAATCACTGCCCCCAATGTAAATCCAATGTCAATCACATTGTCCAATAATGTACATCCATGCCAATCACAGTTGTCAGTGCCCAACAACATTGACTCACAAAACCCAGTGCCATGACAGTGCTGCTCCACCACTACTCCCATCACAAATAACAGCTCCCTGGAACTGCTAGAATGTGCATAGAGTGGTGGATATCCTGGATAATGATGACCAAATATGGTCCAGAAAATATTATGGCCAAGGTGATGATTTTTCATGGGCATCACCCAGGATCCTGGTGCTGTTGCTTGTTGTTCCAACAGTGCCAGGGATTTGTTATGCCATTTAGTGGTTATTGCTACAGCTACTAAATGGCAGACTTCTGGATGATGTTCATAAATAAGGTTTGGGCAGGAAACTGGCCAAATATTTTGTTCAGCACACTGTTGTCAGATTGCACTTATCCCTAGTAAGTGGGTATTTCATTACTTATGCTCTACACTGGCCACCAATGTAAAGGGGCACTTCTCCACTTACCATCAATTTAAAGTGGATGTACACTGAACATAAATGTAAGGGGTTACTTCTTCATTGACTACTAATGCAAGAGGGCTGCACTGTAATGTAAGAGGGCTACACTGTGAGGGGAAATGACTGCTCTCACTGTTAATATAATTTCTTTCATTTCATTATTAGTGAAAAAAAAACTTGTTGCATGCAAGAGCATAATGTAAAAATGATCCATAATGGTTGTCAAATACATTAGGTAATCCATTGGCTACATCTAATCCAGTTTACAAGATTTAACCAATAATATAACTGAGGTCAGGCCTACTTATTTGTGTTCATTTTCTTATGGAGCAGATGTGTCTTAAATTTAATGTGCTGTACCATACAAAAAAATCATTTGCACTCCTACATTCTTTCCTTAGGAAAAAAATCAATTTGCTTTCCTGTTTCAGCAGCACAGATAGAGTTCAACAATAATGGTATGCCATGTTGAAAAGTGTGATAAAATCTAATAGCAACTATGTTTACAACTCAGTTGTATAAATAAATGGGTTACATAGGGAATGCAAAATCTATTTCCCGTGAAATTAAATTGAGAACAGACTAAACAATCTCTAGAGATAGTATTATGTTATGGCATGTTATGTATAATGTTATATTAAAGTTCAGAATCTTAATCTTCTTGACCATTTTGCATAGTACGTACTACTGGAGTTATTGTATGTAACTGTTTATATTGTGGTTACAAGTATAACAAACCATTTAATCTTTTAGAGAACGTACACATTAGCTAGCATATACTTATTGGTGTGTATGTGTTAGAAACCCTAATGGATAGATAGAAAAATGACTTAAATTGTTCATAAGATCTGTAGAAACCTGAATATTTCTGAAATCGAAAGTGGTTCTAAACGTAGAAGATTTTTTTTTATTGCACATAACAGGTAAGTATAATATATTTGTTATTTATTTTAAAAAAATTCTTTATAGTCACTTTAATGTGGCTGTTTTACTTTTTGTGTAACTTTTGCTTATACACTTCCTATATTCTGGAATGCATGAATATATATATTTGTGGTAAGTGGTCAATGCCAGGATCAAAGCAATACTATATTACAGCACCAACGTCCCTATTATGAACATAGACAATACAGGGTAGAGGAAATGGGACTTTATAGGTGCAATTAGTACTATGACATAAAGTATTTTCAGTAAATACACAATTCATTCAATTCACAAAAACAAATATAAAAACTATTTGTACAATACATGGACAGCTTTGTGGCCATTCAAGACATATTTTTGTAGCTCCTATAGTTGTTTCCACATCTTTAGTCCTACATGTTTCACGGTATGGCTTCCTCAGGGACAATCGTGGTTTTATGCAGGACCGCTGATAGGGCAGTAAAACTGGCCTGCCCCCATTAGCTACACAGCAGGCCTCGGCAGCATTACAGTTCGTTACTGCATTTTAAAACAAATCGCTTTCTAAACTCCTCCGCTGCTCCTACTTGCTTATAGAGGGGGATTATTTATTGTGCCCCATCAGAGGGACCCAGGAGGGGAGCGCAGTGGAGGGACTATTTTTTTATTTTTGGGCACATGTACATTATGCCGCCCCACTATTCTATTAGTCCCGGACGGCGGAGTGGTACTGTGATTCTCTGTCCGGCTCCTGGCTGCAGTTCTCATAAGATATGAAGAAGTTGAGTGGCTGACAGGGAAGAGCAGAAGGAGAGTGTGGCTGCAATGGACACAGTGCCTGAATAATAGAGCATAGAATCCTCACTGTGTCCTATTATGTTTCACACAGCAGGTTATCAGCATTAGGATTATCACACAGGCAGTACAGTAAGCAAGTACTTTATCATGGCTCTATGTCACATTGCTTTTGGGTGCTGACTTTGTTATGGCTGTGCTGTGTTACAGTCTGTAACACTCAGTACAGCCATAAGTTAACAAAGTCAGCATCCAAAAGCAATGTGACACAGAGCCATGATAAAGTACTTGCTTATTTTTCTGCCTGTGTGATAAACGTAATGCTGATGATTACAGTTGAGCGAACACCTGGACGTTCGGGATTGGAGGGTCAGAACGAACTTTGGGAAAAAGTCCGGGTTCGGCACCGAACGTTGCCCGAACTTTATCCCGGAGCCCGAACCCCATTGAAGTCAACGGGGACCCAAACTTTTAGGCACAAAAATGGCTGTAACAAAGTCCTGGCAAATGCTAGAGGGCTCCAAAAGGAAGTAAAATGGGGTAAGAGTAGGGCAAGTGCCCTACAAGAAAATGGGGATAGGGAAAATAAATTAACATCAAATAAAAAAATGGGAAGGGGGGGTGGATGTGGAGTAGGAGCCTAGAGGTTGACTAGGCCATGACCGTGGCAGTGTAGATGGAAGTGGCGGTGGTCGAGGAGGAGGAAGAACTAGCCAACACTGTTTTTTTTGTTTGTTTATAATTGGGGTAGCCCCCAAAATATTGAGGCCTATTAAAAAAAACAAGTATACGAATGGCTGTGTCTTGTGGGATCCATGCCTGGTTCATTTTAATAAAGGTTAGCTTGTCCACGTTGACTGTGGACAGGCGGCTGCGCTTGTCTGTGATAACGCCCCCTGCCATGCTAAACACATGTTCAGACAATACACTGGCTGCAGGGCAGGCCAGCACCCCCAAGGCATAAAGGGCAAGCTCAGGGCATGTGGCCAATTTGGAGACCCAGAAGTTGAATGGGGCAGACCCATCAGTCAGTACGTGTAGGCGTGTGCACACATACTCTTGCACCATGTTGCTGAAATGCTGCCTCCTGCTAAGACGTTATCTATCGGCTGGTGGTGCTGTTTGTTGTGGTGGGCTGCTGACAAAGCTTTGCCACATTTCGGCCATGCTAACCCTGCCTTCTGAGGTGCTGGTGGTAGCACAGCTGTGTTGGTGGCCTCTTCCTCTTCCTCTGCCTTCGCCTTGTGCTTCCACTGAGCCCCCAGAGTCATTTGGGAATGCCCTCAGCAGCGCCTCTACCAGTGTGCGCTTGTAGTCGCGCATCTCCCTCTCACGCTCCAGTGAGGGAATTAAGGATGGCACGTTGTCCTTGTAACAGGGATCCAGCAGGGTGGCCAGCCAGTAATCAGAAGAAGTTACAATGTGGGCAACTCGGCTGTCATTGCGCAGGTACCTCAGCATGTAGTCGGCCATGTGTGCCAGGCTGCCCAGAGGCAAAGACAAGCTGTCCTCTGTGGGAGGTATATCATCTGTGTCCTCTGTATGCCCCCAGCCATGCTCCAGTGATGCCCACGAGCTGCATTGGGTGCCACCCTGCTGCGATTCCTCCTCCTCCTCATCTTCCTCGTCCTCCAGAACTGTGCCCTGGCTTG